>NW_017547881.1:2590214-2664789 GCF_001854935.1 Bemisia tabaci
TTTTTAAAAAAAAAAAAAAAAAAAAAAATGAAGAAGCGTCAATTCCATGATGAGAAAAAATTCACTAAAACTCTCTAGACATCTTTGGTGCAAAAGGACTTAATTAACTTTAGAGAAAATCCCATCTTCTTAAATCCGAACCGGATAAACTTTTTGATTTGCCTCAGCGCTTTTGATTGTAGGACATTTTGTCAACGAATTTTTGTCGGCGCACCTGATTTTTCTAGTAGTTTATGTCCACGCGTTTTTTTGGACGGGGAGTTTTGGTCCACTTACCGATAGACACCAAAAGTTAATTGGTCCATACGTGAATACAAACGACAATTGCTCACGACATTTTTGGATGAAAATGTATAATGTCTTGGAAGAACGAGGGCTTTCTTGGTTTTTTTTCGTTTGTTTGTTTGGTCCAATGGAGAAAAATATATAATTGAGATTTTTAGTTAAAATTGGGGATGCGTCAAGTTCATGAGAACAAATTCACTAAAACGTTTAACATCTCATTGGTGCAAAAGGACTTAATTAACTTTCAAGAAAATCCCATCTTGTTATAGCTGAACCGGATAAACCTTTTGATTTGCCTCAGCTAAAGGCTCATAGATTTTTTCTGTGTACAGTAACTTCGCGACGGTGCCGGCGTACCGCTACGCTTCGAGCTACTATTTTGCCAAAGAGGTGTTGCAGAGTATCACACGAGATTGAAGGCACCCCGACGTATCATGACTGATGGGATCTTTCAAAAGCTCGAGGTTCCCTCGCAAATTAAATAGAGTGACGACGACAAAAAGAGGGCGGTAATCGATAAACTTACTATGTCTTACTATCTGTATTCAATAACGTTTAGCATGATTTATGAACCTCAATAGGAGAAAATGAGACATAATTCTAGCAAAATTTTTCTCACATTCACCGCCGAGAAGTTTTCTAAATCAATGAAGAACATAATGCCTGTTTAAAGGAGAAAAACTCTTTTAATTAAAAAAGAGTCACTTACATCAAGTAGAAACTCAAGCTTTCATTCAGCTATTTTATTCTTGATTCAAAATAAAATCTTCTTGACGGCATACTTAAGATTCTCTCTGCCAAAATCGAGTCACTTTTTTCTCTAATGAAACTCAGAAATTGTGCTAAACGTTATTAAATACGGTTGCTAGGACTTTGTGAGTATTTGGAGTACCGCTTTCTCTTTGTGCCGTAGTATCTTTATTTATTTTGCGAGGAAAGCTCCGCACTGTCAAGGATGCCTGTCATTCTTAATATGTTGGAGAGCCTTCAATTTCGTATGATACTGTGCAACACCTCTGTGGTGAAATAGTTGCTTGAGGCGCCGTGACACGTTGCGTGAGCAGCCGACCAGCGCCTGCAAACCTAAGGGGATACTTCAAGCATTGCGCAATGCGTGAAGTTTCCCCTTAGGTTTGTAGGCGCCAGTGCGAGTTTTGCGCTGGCAGCACGCCATTCCGCTCTGTTATTGGCTCTAATTTTTGAACTCTCGGAGTCATTGTTTTTCAATTCATGATTTTGAAATACTTGCATACTCTGCATGAATTATCCTCATTTAAATTGTTGGAAAAGCTATTATTAAAGGAAAATATAATGTGTGTTTTGTAAATATTAAAATGGTTCCGTGGATCGTATTCGATACATTAAACAGGCCTTTTATAGCTAAGATCGATCGATATCGATTGTTTCAACTTGTGAACATGGCCTCAAAACTCAATCGAGTAATCAGTTTTTTGTGATTGATTTTTTATTCTTATGAGAAAAGTATCGCATTGAAAAGTGATATCGTCAGGAATCCCTTCTGTTTCAGCTTTATGATCCATGAACTGTATTCCATAGTGGTTGTATCGATGTATCGTTTGATTCAAAACACTAGAACACAACCTTCAAAATAAATTTAGGATTTAAGGTGGGAAAAATTAAAAAAAGAAAATTCCTAACTATCTCACTTTTCATTCGCATTTGGTGCTCAAAAAAAATAAAAAATCAATCACAACAAACCCTTTCCCTCAGATTTCTAAATTGACTTTTACGGCTATGTCTGCATGTTGAACCAATCGATATCGATACAATCTCGCCTGTTGGATGTATCAAATTCCATTCATTAGAGCTCTACCGCTTGTTTCATTGTTTGATCGATTCATGTGGATCGAATCCATACCCTCCCTCAATGGAGATGTTGCATGTGTGAGGAATTTGCGATTTGACTGTTGATTATAATGTAAAAGTTCGCGAGAAACACGATGGTGCCCCTGGTTTTCCCTGACTTCAACTCCTAAGCTCATAAAAAGCTTTCAAAGTTGAGGCAAAATGGAAGGGATATCCCTCACTATCCTGAGAGTCCACCTCTACATGAAGACAAACTCTCCATGCAAAGATAGGGAGCAAAAGAGCAAATACATTGACATGGCTGCCACTTTATTTGGGGACTCCAAAACTGGAAACTCGGCAACCCTGCTAATGTTTTTGCTCCCTATCTTTGCATGGATAGTTTGTCTTAATGTAGAGGTGGACTCTCAGGGTAGGGTGGGATATACCCTCCATTTTGGGCTCAACTTGAGAGCTTTATTTGAGCTTGGGAGATGATTTCAGAGAAAACCAGTAGCACCACCGTGTTTCTCGCGAACTTTTACATATGAATCAACAGTAAAATCGCAAATTCCTCACACATGCAACATCTCCATTCCTTGAAAGCTCCAGTTCATCATTAAAATATCCACTTGCGTTGTTCCAGATCCTGTGTCGCTCGGAGAAGAAGCGGAAATCGGCGGAGGCGCTGCCGAGATGCTGCTCGAACGGGTTCATCTCGACGATGACGTCATCGGGTGCGTCGAGGGAGGCCCAGGCCCAAGCGCAGGCGCAGTTGCACCACAACCGGGACCTGGAGGGCCTCAGCGAGAAGTACTGGGGCGAGATCCTGGAACGGACCGTATCCTGCAGCAGCCTCCAGACCCTGCAGAGGGTCTACCCCCCGCCTCCCCCGCCCAAGAGCAAGCCCCCTCCCGGCGAGTCCTTCTACTTCCTCAACGACTGCTGAAGTGCTGAAACTCACCTCCGAGACCCCCTCACTTCAGCCGGACTGAAACCATGCGCCTGTGATCCGTGCAAGAATTTTCCCATCTCGTCGCTCTCAAGGCGGAAGAACGACTCCGGCCACTTCTGCCGTGCTGAGAAAAAACGCCGTAGGAGACTTTAAACGTTGCCAGATTTCCGTAAATTAAACTCGAATTTACTAGGAGAATTTTAAATATTTTTCTTCAAATCTGGCAGACGATTTTGTTCGCAATTTGATGGAAAATTTCCGAGAAAATACGGAAATATGTTACGGCAAATGTTTGTACGGAATGTTAATACGTATGTTAATGCGGGAATATTTTATGTAAATACGGAATATGTTTTATCCGGGGAAATTTGGCAACTCTCGAATGTTCATACGATGTTTTTCCTTAGCACGGCAGACCTCTCCAGCGGATGATCACGTGTTTCAGTTGTGCTGGTCTCAGAATCGTGTTTTGATTCTTGATTCTTGTAGATTAGCTAAAAATAATAATAATAAGATATATCCAAACAGCAACTTTCTACGTTCAATATTGTCGAAGATATCGCCCTTTGAAAAGTCGGTTTTATGACGTCATCCACCGCGGTAATGGCACCCTTGGTCTCTTCCACCTTGCTTCTGTCAGTCAACGATACACACATTTGCACTGGGTCACTCAACATTATATCCGGATGAAAGCAAGGTGGAAGAAACCGATGGTGTCACTACCGCGGTAGATGACGTCTTAGACTGAATTTTTCAAAGCACGATATCTCGGTTAATATTGAAGGTAGGGTGTTGCTGTTTGGACGGATCTTTTATGTTTTTAGCTGATCTACACGAATCAAGAATCAAAGTACGATTCTGAGACCGGCGCAACTGACCTATTTGATAATCAGAAATGACCTGTAGCGCACGAATATTCCGATGATATTTTTGGTATGCATTTGTGAAACTAGAATATTCTCAAAAAATATTTATTTTTGCGGAGAACAAAGCGGGGAGACGCACCAGTCGATAGGCACCATTTGGACTACATTTTGCAATTTGGAACTATAAATTCTGGCTCTTCTGGAAAAACACTCATGTGCATAGGAAAACTAATGGCACATATCGACGGTGAAACTACCAAACCACGTATCTCGGTTTGCGACGTCGCAGACTTCCTGTCATACTTTATTTTTTAAATGAAAAACTACTTAACGTCCAGTCTTGAAAGTTTCTGTGATTTTTCCTCTTCGTGCGGAGAAAATTCTGTGAAAATTTTAAGGAATGATATTGATTTGGTCTACTTCAAAGAAATAAAATGTGAGCGTAGATTTTTAAACACCGCAAACGAGATACGTGGTTTGGTAGTTTCACCGTCGATATGTTGTTTTTAAACCGGGCTAGAATTTATAGTTCCAAATTGCAAAATGCAGTCCATTTAGTGATCATACGGTCAGAAGCAGCGTGACGTAAAGCGGATTTTGGCGACCGGATTCGGTCAATTTTTTATCAAGTTCTTCATCTAGGTCAAAATGTCAAGCAAATCTACTAGCAAAAATTCACCTGTAGTGACTTTGAAGGAAATTACTTGACGAGAGAAATTGGACTACATTTGTGACACATTGCGATTCGGAGCTACATCTCTGGCTCAGTGTCGAAACAACGTATGTACCATTGATTTCCCTATGTACGTAAGTGTTTTTACGGATGAGCCAGAAATTGTAGTTCCTAATTGGATTACATTTTGCAATAAGGAACCACTATCTTTGGTTCTCCCATAAAAGCACGTATCTGTATAGGGGAACCAATAATATGTATGTTCTGTCTAAAATAGGCCAGAAATAGTGGTTCCTTATTGCAAAATGTAATCCGATTACAAAACGTTTATAGTCCGCAATCATGCGCTTCGAGAAATTTTTCCCTTTTCAATGAGGATATACTCCGCGAAATGCAGTCATGACGTCACCTTGGCTCTGATCGTATGAACGTCGGCAGAATGTTTTTGAATATTCTCATGCCGATTATTAAGTCCATTTAGAAAGTTCTTTGAATGTTCGAGAATATTTTTTGAATACCCTCGAAATATATTTTGAATAACATTTTTGAATATTCTATGATTACGCAATGAATTTATACTATAGGAACATTTTTTTAGTATTCTTTAAATATAAATAGATCTTACACTACTTTCTTAGGTAAATTACATCCCGTATGCCCCTGGGGGGCGTAATAAGGGACTTAAACAACAACACAATTGATTTTTTGAATCCCGTGTTAGAATTATCTACAGAAGATTGCAGGCATTAAAAGGTACCTTTACTGCATATCTTCATTTAGTGTCTTGTATGATTCTCCAATACTAAAAATTGACAGGATAGGTGCTAATTCTTCATGGAGCATAACTGCACTAGCAATATGGACAACATTTTGCAATAAGTAACCACTATTTCTAGCTCATTTTAGAAACAACATAGATGCCACTGGATTCCCTAAGCAGAAAGGTGCTTTAATGGAAAAGCCAGAGATGGTGGCTCTTCATTGCAAAATGTAATTCAAAATTGTTCCGATGTATCGCTCCTTAAAAAAATGTCTCCTCATTTTGAGCAAATAGTGTCAGAAATCATCCCTCTCATTTGAAGACTCATGAAATTGTTGGATTTGCATTTGACAACACCTATAGCTTTTGTATCTTTTCATATCCTTTTTCTCGTCTTCTTTTTCTTCTTTTTGGACTACTTGAGATCCCGAGCAAAATAAACCTTAATCGGCCTCTCAGATGAAAAAAAACGAACAAAAAGAAAACGCAAGTCTATTTCCACATTGGCCGAGGTAGTGAAAAACTGTCTTGCTGACAGTGTATTGTAAGCCTTTTAATAAATCTGCCTTTGAAAAGCTAAGTACAAGGTATTCGAGTTGGTAGCTGTCTCAAGTGGACAAGATCCCATATTTTGACTCCATGATGCAATAGAACTAATATTTCAGGTTCATCCATAAAACCACCTGTTTGCTCAGGGAAACTAATGAAACATGTTTTGTTTCTACAATGAGTCTTAAATAATAGCTCCTCATTACAGAACGCAGTCCATTTGATCAAGTTCGACAAAAGACCATCAAACATTTTAGTTATAATAAGATAAGCTTATTTGTACCGTTCCATGTGTGTATAGTGTAAAGTATTGGTAGATCATTATTACCTTATCATAAGCTTTTAATGTCTGTTTCGTTCAATGTTCCGTGCGTTCATTCCAAAAAATTACCGTCTGATAGAACAATTCCTCGCATAAGCTCATTTCTAACCGTTAGGTAGGTAACGCTACCCTTAAATCACTATAGTTTCTTCTCTGAAGCAAATAATTCATGACAAGCAGTGCAAAATTCCCCTGAAACCGCATTTGTCTCAATTAGCTGAAAAATACTCTGAACCTAGGTCATTTTCTTTCGAAATGCACCACAATTTCCGAAAGAGTCCACATCTAACAATGACGAACCACTCTTTTAGAAACTGTAAAGCTCTGTATCAGCAATCAAAGCAGAAACTCAAAATGGAGCGATAGCTCGAAATCTTACAATCATACATCAATATGACCACAGCTTATCGATGTCCCACCCTCGCTCCTCGTTGCAATCGTAGATACGGAGTGTAAAAATGAGATTTTCCTCTCATTTTTCTAATCTTTCCGTTCTCGTTAAAGTCAGGGAAACGCAATCTGATCTCTGGTGTAAGTTTTTTGGAATGAGTCAAACAAAACATTGAAATGTCATCATGAATTTAATTTTTCTTAAATGAAAGAAAAAAATAAATGAAATATATACCCAATATTGTCGCTGTTGCACTCAATTGCATATTTTTTTAAATAAAAAATCTCGAAAAACGTGAAAACGACAGTCTATTTCAATTCAGAATTGCAGAAAATGAAGCGTTTATTTTGAAAAGGTGCTAACTCCGAAAAAAAAAAATACACCGATAGATAGGAATTTATATAGATAGATAGGGGTCAAGAAAAACTACACTGGAGGCAGAAAAGGATTACATTTCTGCCAAAAACTTAAGTTCGGAAAAAAATCCGACTTGGCACCTTTTTCTTAAATAATCGCTTCAATTATTGGAGTCTCAGTTTTTTGCCAGTGGATTTGCCTGAAACTTTATTACCTGTTCAAAAATCAGCTTACTTTTCGTCTGAAAATAGTGAAGAACTGGAGGTTTGTGTCCGCTGTGATGCATTGAATCAACTTTTTCAATTTTGTATGTGCTGAATTCCATGTAATTGAAAAATGCTTAGTGCACTCTGAATTACTTAATGCATACCCAATTCTCTGATATTGGCCAGTTTTACTGATTTTAACCGAAAGTAGACATCTTGGTTTAGGTCATTTTTTACTATAAGTTTTGCTGGTTTTTTTTAAGACTACACGCAAAAATCAGCAAAATTTTAGACAGAAAATATACAACCATACTCTTACAAAAAGAAGCTTTGTTTGAGTTAGTTTTGATTTGAGGGAGGCGGAATGGTTGACAATTAGCTCAGACTCGTCAAAAAAAAAAAATTAATAAAAAGAATAATTTTTATTATGTTATACATTATGGAAAAAATGAAATTAGAGATAAGATAAGATAAGATGAAACTTTATTATGCTCCTTCTTACAGTATAACAAGATTATTTAATAAGTGCGAACAAAATTGCTGATTTAATAATGTTTTAGATTAAAAAATTGTCCGATTTGTTTCAATGTAGATTTTATAATAAAAAAGCTAATGTAACTGCCCCCGTGGTTAAATCAGCTCTTCATTATTGTAAAATGTATTTGAAACACGCCGGACATATTTTTGACAATTTAATCAATAAATGAGCAATCCATTTTTTCTCGTGTAGAGTATTTTATCTCATGTCACAGACATCGTTTCATAATGTTAATTGTGACACATATTGTTCATTAACTCACAATACCATTCACTGCCGGGCAATTAATTGAAATTAATTGAAACGAAAGAGAGGGTAAATAAAGTACAACTAATTTATTTTCAACACCGTCCATTACTTTCCCTTGGTTTAAAAGTCGCAAGGATTTTCTTCAGGGAGCGGAGTGCCATTGAAGATGAAAGTTTTAAGTCCTCGGTTTTTCCATTGACTCTAGCACAAAATTGCGTATAATATATGATAACATGATTTTCTCTTCCAGCATAGCATATTTTTGTCCTGAAATGCAAAAGAGAAAGTTCACAAGGTCTTATACCGAGATACGTGCTTTGGGATTTTCACCCTTGTTCAGTGGCGTGGCGTGCTTTGCGATATATCGATCGTTATGTCATTTAAACCTATGGAAAAGGATCGATAATCAGGGTGTTCGCAGCGAACACCTTAATAATCGATTCTGTACCATAAGTTTAAATGGCAGAACAATCGATATATCGCAAAGCACGCCACGCCTCTGCCCTCGTTATAAAATTTGCGCGGCTGGTTGAGAACTATGCCCATAGCTTTCTTTATATCGTGACGCGAGTGCAGCGAAATCGAAAATAAAAATTAAATTCCAAATCCAGGAAAAACTTTCAAATCGGAAGATTTTCCGTCATTACACAATTTACTTACAATTAAATACAGCAAAAGAAAAATATTTTCCTCAAGTTTCGAGTGTAAATTATAAAAAAGGACAGATATTAAATGATTCAACGTCGGAGACATTTTTTCTTGGTTTTCGAAACGTTCATAACAGGACATAAACTTGATATCTGTTATTCTTGACATGAGAATGCTCTTCTACAAAAAAGTCACCTACAATTCAGACATGAAGTGAGGGTAAAAGACAGGGATTTTTTTTCAATAAAGAGTTTGACGTTTTGGCATTCAAGTTGAATGTTATCGCCACTCTTCAGATGGCATAAAATTGGATAGTCAGACGTATCGTGGTAAAAATTCTTAAGAGCTTTGTTTTCTTTTGTTGGAACTCAGAATGACCTCCAATTTGCGAACCTTTAATCCATCAGTCACTGTTACATTCTATGTCATGCTGTTACCCATTGAATCTTCCGACCTCATTGTTATTGTGCCCCATCGTCCCTAAAAATGACCCCGCAAAAAATCCCGAATAAACGGAAGGAGATCCTGAAGCAAATCGGGCTTAAATTAATAATATCAATTACTCCATTCCTATCGTGCACTAAGCCTAGCATACAGCGTCATATTCCTGACGATAACGAAACCACACCGTTTTTATTAAAGGTATCTATTTTAATAAAGGAACGCTCACACCACCAGTCCTTTCATATCATGACGCTAGGGTCGAATTTCGGTCATACTGATTTGATCCACGATTTGCATAAAAATATGATCCCTACCTCTCAGGTAAATAATGTGGAGAGCTTCAAACGCTACTTCACGGACAAACAACCAAAACATATAGACGGTGAAAGTCGGCAATCACATAACTCGGTTTGCGACGTCGCAGACTTCCTGTCGTACTTTATTTTTTAAACGGAAAACTACTCAACGGTAATTCTTTAAAACTGCCGTGATTTTTCTTCTATTTGCGAGGAAAATTCTGCAAAAACTTCAAGGAATCATGTTCATTTGTTCTCCTCTAGAAAAATAACATAGTTGCGGAGATTTTCAGACACCGCAAACGAGTTATGTGATTGCCGACTTGCACCGTCGATATGCTGTTTCTGTTATTACTGGAGGATTATCATAGCATCATTAATTTGATTTTAGGAACTCAAAATGTTGTATTAAACCCACAAATTAGTTCCAAATTTTCGAATCACGCATTACGAGAAGATAACGTGAACTATGATATTCGGCCGACCCTGCCAAATTATTGCATAACTTATGGGAACACTCCTAACAACACAATAAAAGACCGGAGGAGACCTTGTGACGAGAATCTGACGATCTTTGAACATGAATTGAAGGAGTTTTCTGTCCTCTCTGGTGAAGTTTTCAGTCGGGTTGCTAGCTTGCCCACAAATAACGTATGGAACCCTCAAAACCATCTGATATTTGCTCTAATTACTACAGAGTGTCCTCACTCGTCAGTAGAGCGACAGATTTCTGGCTCAAATTCTCACCTACTGTTTGTATTCAAATTTATTTGGCGTATATTCAGAGGTCAAAAAACTTTGATTTGTTTTAAAACGGTGTGCTACCACTACGAACCTTTCCACGAGACAATAAGAAAATTCACCGTTGCGGACGAAGAGGGTTTTTTCGATTTTTCTTGGCCATCGATGAATGGAAGAACATTGTTTTTTTCTCTGACTGAAGCTGATGCCATCTCGGGCTTAGAGGAGTCCGGAAAATTGGTGCTTGAATGCTGCATTGATCTTTTTTGACGTTGCTGAAACGATGGCTTCACGCTTGAATGGCTCGTTCAATATGACATATTCTGTCCGGTCAAACGCGGAAAACCAACAAGAACGAGTTCTTGAGGTGGGATTGAAGCACGGTATAGATTTACATGCCGTTGAAAGTGTGGTGAGTGTTACTCAAGATCTTGAAGTCTTTGAAGTTTCTACTCCGATCGAATCATGCCACATGATCATAAGGGTTCCCCGACGGAATTTCATACCTCAATATGTTGCAGTATTTTATTGCTTCTCACCGTCACTATGGTTATTCGTTATCATAACATTCGTCGTCTTCGCCTCGGTCCACATCGTATGCGTTAAAATAGAAGGAGGAGGGTTCCCTATCTTATACCCTGAACGAGAACTACCAGATCACTAATATCTATGTATGGTACTGGCTATAGTAAGATATATTCTGGGGATAGGTCAGCCGCGGATAGTCCTGGTGGACTTTATCACAGGAAAAATAGTCTTTCTTATCTTTGTGTTCTCGACGCTCATTTTGTCGACCCTTTTCCAGAGCGGGATGGTGACCATGCTGAGCATGAGGATTCGTTACGATGACATCGACACTCTGAAAGAAGTCGCAGAATCCGATATGGCCATAGAATCCACCAGCATAGATTTAGATATGAGCGTTCTCGGCGAAAATCTGCAGTTTGATTGGCTCAGACATAAAATGACTGTTGGCTTGCGGTTCAGGTGCGAGAACAGGTACTGCGGTATGGAATCGGATTTTGCGCATTTCGATTCGAACGAGTCTTACTTCAAAACGAACGGTATCGATAGGTATGATAGAGAGGTTTTCACGATATTGGAGTCGCACGCTATTTTAACGAGATCCACATCCTCACTTTCGAGATTTAATAATCGGATCTACTACGATCAAAGGACTAGAGATCTCTTCGAGTTCCATGACGTGTCCAAAAAAGTCTTGAGCTATCCGCTTATGTTTTTTATTTTGAGGAGGTCGTTTTATCGGGAGGTTTTTAACGATGTTCTCACCCGTCTTGTCGAGGGTGGTATTTTTCGTAAACATTTAGCGGATGAGCAAACAGAGGTTAAAGACAACTTCGCAGTGGCAGAGGCAGAGGGGGGCGGGGATGAGCCAAGGCCGTATTCTATGATAGATTTGAGGATAGCTTTCATCTGTCTCTGTGTGGGGTTGATGGTGAGTATCTGCGTGTTCGTGGCGGAACTATTCGCCCAGCTATCTGATTAAATAAGTCAGGCTCCATCGAGAATTCAAGATCCAGGGCCAAATTCCGTCGGTCCGTCCAACGTTAAGTAAGGTGATTCGATGGACGCCATATTTTGTGCCAGAACGGCATGCGATACATCGCATCAATTTGTTCCATTTTTTCAGCTACTCGTCATTTTTCTCCAATTTTGAGATCGCAATTCTGTTGTCAGGAGGAGTAGAATCAAATAAGTTTTGCTCTACCATGTCTCCCGACTTTTTAGCCCTTCAAAATGGAAAAATCTGACCTTTTTTTTCTTTAAATTTGTTCAAAATTTTACGCTTAATCAGGTCCCAACATCGCTTTAGGCAGTTTTTGCCATTTAATATCAGAATTTTGGCCCTAAACAGCTGAAATGTCCTGTACCGTAGCCTGTCTGCGACTCAAGTGCGCAACTTTAACGCTTCATAACCATCATCTTGCATCTAAATACTTCCACTTCTGCTGTAAATTCACACTCAACTTGTACCTAACTTATTATTTTCAGTTATATTCATTCAAATAAGTGAAAATATTGACAGTCTTTGCGTCAAGCAACCTTGTCTGCGGAATTCGCGTCCTGTACCGTAGCCCCCTTTTTTCAGCATCATTTCGTCCGTTAGAGTGCAGCACTTATGAACTTTGTTTACTTTTTTTGTGTTATCGTGACTATCACACGCTGATGTCGAGCAGAGGAAAAAAAACCGCAATGAAACAGTAAATTTTGACCGTTTTTTGTGAGTTTCTAGGTTTAACGACCATCTAGGATGTCCTTACCGTATACCTACCTTTTTAATGCATAAATCACTTCAAACTCTCGAATTTTGGTATTTTTTGATACGCTCTGATATCTTAACTTCAAATCCAGAATTTCAACCACATGCGTGAATATGCCCGAGCACCGTTGCCAATAATCACACGATTTGTCCGCACCGTAGCCGTCCGTACCGTAGCCCGTAGCCGTCCGGTACCGTAGCCCGTAGCTGACGCGCGATGCGGCCGGGTCTACGGTAAGTACGGACAAAATGCGAAAGTCATCCAAAAATCGGTGCGCTGTTTGATGGATCATCCCACTTTACTTTATTTTATCCATCACCAAAATTTGGAATTTAAAAAAAAAAGAGAAACGTATTTTTTTTTAGTACGACGCGACTTAGAAGAAGGAGGCTTTTTTTCGATGATTGCATAAGGATCGCCATCTTTTTATTTTTTTCATTTTTTCTTTTAGAACTTTGAGTCCTCTTTTTCGTCTGAAGTTCATGGCAATTTATTCGTTCAATATTTATTCGTTAATATCTAACTTATTTTTTTCTTATTGTCCTTTACATATTTATTTAAGGTGATTTGTGACCACATTTTCGATAAATTTACCTTTTTGTTTTCTTTCTTATTTTGTAAAAGTGCACCTAAAACGTTCTAACGTTGTCAAGCTTGTTTTAAGAACTCAGCTTCTAAGATTTGTCCCTAATTATTTAATGCGTTTACTTTAAAATAAAAGCAGTTCATTATTTTTGAAAAACTGATTTACTTACTCTTTTTACCTTTATTGTCTGTAATTATTTATAAAAGTGGCACTTATAAGCTATGCTATAACTTAGCAGTTTATTCCCCAATGAATTTCAGTTCTTTATAATTCGGCCCTTGCATACAGTAATATTTACGAATGCCTCTTCGTCCTTATTACCGTAGCCCGTTTGTCCGTACCGTAACGGTATTGTCCTGTACCGTAGACCAGTAAAAAATTGTACAATTTGTAGCTTTAAAAAGAGCAAACCTGTAGAAATTCTTTAAAAAAGTTGTCTACCACATCTTCTAAGTTAGTTCTAAAGAAATTAATTAAAATTAAGCGTTTCATTACATTTCCTGGCTTTTTTAGGAGAAAAATGATGGCACAAAATTCTAGAAATCGGACTTTAGAGCAATTTGGGGGCTAAATTTTGAAAGTAAAAACTTTGAAGGATATTTTGTTTTATTCTTCTACAAGAATATAGCTCTATGAGTGCAAAAAAACTTAAAACGGTTTTATTATCGCACGTATTGATAGGAAAACAAGCCTGTTTAGTTGGTCTACGGTACGGACAAAAAATTTAACTTCCAGTGATAAAAGAGGCCAAAAAAAAATTTCTGTTGGAAACGAAGATTGACCACTATTAAAATCGACTTTCCAAGAGTATGAGGACTTCAGAAAACATGCTGAAGTTTTAAAATAACTAAAGTCACTTTTTTAAAAAACGATGGCTCCAAGAGCAAAACTTATTTGATTCTACTCGGAGACTAAATCACTCACTCACCAATTTTAACAAACAAATTCACCGTAATAATGGCGTGGTTTTTTTAGAGAGAAAATATCGCATTCGAGTGCAGTTTCGATATCAGTATCGAATGCGATGTTTTCTCTCTAAAAAAAACTACGCCTTTATTAGGTTGAATTTCTTTGTTAAAATTGGTAAGTGAGTGCTTTAGTCTCCTGAGAACAGAATTGCGATCTCAAAATTGGAGAAAAATGACGAGTAGCAGAAAAAATGGAACCAACTGATGCGATATATCGCATGCCGTTCTAATACAAAATATGGCGTCCATCGAATCTCCTTAAATGGACTTCGTTTTGTAATAAAGAACTACTATTTCTGGCTCATTTAAGAAACGACGTATATGCCATTAGTTCCTCAATGCAGATAGGTGGTTTTACGGATAAGTCATAAATTGTGGTTCCTTCTTTCAAAATGAAGTCAAAATGGCTTTAGGATGATTTTGACTGCTCTCAAGGCCGTCTTAGCGCCTCTGATTGGCCGGTTGCGCGGTTTCGGCTCATCGACGGACGTTGGAGTGTGAAAGTGCCTAAAAAGTCTCGGACCCAAGGTTGAAGCGACCGATACCAACAAAAAAGCAGAAAACTCGCGTCGGAAATAGATTGAAAGCCTACTCTCACCACGTTAAAACGCCTAAATTTTCGTATAACAAATTGCCACTTAAATTAAATGCACGCATTTTTAAGTGGAAATACTTGCTGATGAGTCACAGCATACTTCACTCATTAAATTATGACGTTAGGATTTTAAAACAAATTAAAAAATGTAAAAAAAAAAAATGTTTACGCTTGTAATTAAATGTAAGCGGAAATCAAATCGGTGGTTTTGTCATCATGACTGAATACTTAAAATTCAGACTTCGTAAGCACCATCATGTATTGCTGAATTGTGCGTTATGTTCATAGTAAGAAACCTAGATACCTTTGCTCAATGGATTCTTTTTCGTAAGCTACTCTAAATGTAAGGTTTATTTTTAATTACGCCTTATAACACAAGACTTTTTATTATTGGACCTCACTAGATTCCTCTTAAATGACAGACACCATTACAAAGTTTTAGCAATCCCATATAACACTTACCTGTAGGTTTTGAATTTCTTTAAAGGTCTTTAAAGGTCAGTAGTGATCTTATCTGGATCAAGTTTATACAAACAGTTTTAAAACGTAAAAATATTAATTTCTCAAAGACAAGCCTACAGGCATCACATAAAGTGGACAAAATAGGAGAAGAAAGGAAGAAATGATACGTAAAAAATTGAGAAACTAGGTATTGCTGCCCGCCAAGAAAAATGGCGCCGAATCCCACGGAGCAGTGCGGACCTTTACATATGGATACATTAGTAACATACCCGATGCAAAACGACGGGAAAAAGCGTACACTACTAACGTGGTGAACGCTTAAAACGCGGATACAAAAAAATATCTGACCGCTTCTGGCTGTAGGACATTTCGTCAACGATTTTTTGTCGGCGCACCTGATTTTTCTAGAAGTTTATGCCCACGCGTTTTTTTGGCCGGGCAATAAATATAACTAAATAATATGGACTCAATTTAACAATCAACATAAAAGGCATCGAAAAAGTACTGCATTCTTTCTGCTTTTGAGAAACTGAATTTTTAGTATACATGTACTGAAAAAGGAATGAAAAAGTGCTAAATATTTGCCGGCCAGTTTTGGTTTACGCCTATCTATGCGGCACAGACGCATGTATCCTGATTTGGAAAGTTGGCAAATTCGAAAACGCCTTCAAACGTGGCGTGATACCTCACGCGTTCCGGAGAGTACGTATAGTTGTATCACTGCGCCTTAGCAATGCGATTTAAGATTGATACTAAATCAGCCTCCACGCTGCGGCCTTGTCAGTGTTCTTTTACCGGTGATGCACTTTTGACCGTAAAGTTTAAGTGTGCTCAAGGTAGGCTTGTATTTAGTGAAAACATAATATTTTAGATGGATTGAAAATAAACAAGCGCAGGAAGAAAAAAAAATAAATAATATGGGCTGAATTTAACAATCAACTTAAAGGGATCGAAAAAGTACTTCATTTTTTTGCGTTTTAGGAACTGAATTTTTAGTACATGTTCTTAAGAAGGGCTGCAGTAGGGCTTAATAATTGCTGGACAGTTTTGGTTGACGCCTATCTAAGCGACGAACATGCAAGGTTCCTGTTTTGGAAAATTGGCAGTTTCGAAAACGCCTTCAAACGTGGCGTGATACCTCACGCGGCCTTGTCACTGTTCCATTACCGCTGTCGCAGTTTTCACCAGGTCAAAAAGTGTTCAAGCTAGGCTTATATTAAGCAATTTGATCATTTTTTAGAAGGATTAATTTAAACAAGCGCAGGAAAAAATATAACTAAATAATAAGGACTCAATTTAACAATCAACTTAAAAGGCATCGAAAAATTACTGCATTCTATCTGCTTTTGAGGAACTGAATTTTTAGTACATGTAGTGAAGAAGGGCTGCAATAGGGCTCACTATTTGCTGGCCGATTTGCTTCACGCCAATCAATGCGACGTAAGGTTCTGGATTTGGAAAATTGGCAAATTCGAAAACACCTTCAAACGTGGCGTGATACCTCACGCGTTCCGGAGAGTACGTATAGTTGTATCACTGCGCCTTAGCAATGCGATTCAAAATTGATATTAAATTAGCCTCCACGCTGCGGCCTTGTCAGTGTTCCTTTACCGCTGTTGCAGTTTTGACCGCGAGGACAAAAAGAGTTAAAGCTAGGCTTATATTAAGCAATTTGATCATTTTTTAGAAGGATTAATTTAAACAAACGCAGGAAAAAATGTAACTAAATAATATGGACTCAATTGAAAAATCAACTTAAAGGGATCGAAAAGTACTTCATTTATTTTTTTGCGTTTGAGGAACTGAATTTTTAGTACATGTACTGAAGAAGGGCTCCAATAGGGCTTAATATTTGCTGGCCAGTTTTGGTTGACGTCAATCAATGCGACGTAAGGTTCTGGATTTGGGAAATTGGCAAATTCAAAAACGCCTTCAAACGTGGCGTGATACCTCACGCGTTCCGGAGATTACGTATAGTTGTATCACTGCGCCTTAGCAATGCGATTCAAGATTGATATTAAATTAGCCTCCACGCTGCGGCCTTGTCAGTGTTCTTTTACTGCTGATGAACTTTTGACCGCAAAGTTTAAGTGTGCTCAAGGTAGGCTTGTATTTAGTGAAAAGATAATATTTTAGAAGGATTAAAAATAAAAAAGCGCAGGAAGAAAAGTGAATGAATGATATGGACTCAAATTAACAATCAACTTAAAAGGGATCGGAAAAGTACTTCATTTTTTTTTTCGTTTGAGGAACTAAATTTTTAGTACATGTTCTTACGAAGGGCTGCAAAAGTGCTTAATTAAGCTGATCAGTTTTGGTTCTCGCCAATCAATGCGACGTAAGGTTCTGGATTTGGAAAATTGGCAGTTTCGAAAACGCCTTCAAACGTGGCGTGATACCTCGCGCGTTCCGGAGAGTACGTATAGTTGTATCACTGCGCCTTAGCAATGCGATTTAAGATTTATATTATTCAGCCTCCACGCTGCGGCCTTGTCAGTGTTCCTATACCGCTGTTGCAGTTTTGGCCACGAGCACAAAAAGTGTTCAAGCTAGGCTTATATTAAGCAATTCGATCATTTTTTAAGAGGATTAAAAATAAACAAGCTCAGAAAAAAATATAACTAAATAATAAGGACTTAATTTTACAATCAACTTAAAAGGCATCGAAAAAGTACTGCATTTTTTTTTTTGCGTTTGAAGAACTGAATTTTTAGTACATGATCTGAGGAAAGGCTGCAAAAAAGCTTAATATTTGCTGGCCAGTTTTGGTTGACGTCGATCAATGCGACGTAAGGTTCTGGATTTGGAAAATTGGCAAATTCCAAAACGCCCTCAAACGTGGCGTGATACCGCACGCGTTCCGGAGAGTACGTATAATTGTATCTCTGCGCCTTAGCAATGCGATTCAAGATTGATAGTAAATCAGCCTCCACGCTGCGGCCTTGTCAGTGTTCCTTTACCGCTGTTGCAGTTTTGACCGCGAGGACAAAAAGTGTCCAAGCTACGATTATATTAAGCAATTTGATCATTTTTCAGAAGGATTAATTTAAACAAGCGCAGGAAAAAATATAACTAAATAATACGGACTCAAGTTAACAATCAACTTAAAGGGATCGAAAAGTACTTCATTTATTTTTTTGCGTTTGAGGAACTGAATTTTTAGTACATGTTCTGAAGAAGGGCTCCAATAGGGCTTAATATTTGCTGGCCAGTTTTGGTTGACGCCTATCTAAGCGACGCACACGCAAGGTTCCTATTTTGGAAAATTGGAAATTTCGAAAACGCCTTCAAACGTGGCGTGATACCTCACGCGTTCGGGAGAGTACGTATAGTTGTATCACTGCGCCTTAGCAATGCGAAACTGAAATAATATTTTCATTAAAAAAAGGTATAGGTCAGGTATGTTTTAAATCGAAAATTTTAAGGATAGAAATAAAACCAATTATTCACTGATGATCATTCGAAACGATGAATCAACAATCAAAAGAAGAAAGGAACATGTTAAAGAAAGATTTACCAAATTGTTTGCAATTCTTCGTTGGAAGGAGCGTGACAAGAGACAAAAATTTCGAGCAAACCAAAAGTTATAATCGAAAAACGTCAAACTGGACTGGAAGTTGATTTAAATTCAGAATTGCAGAAAAAAATGAAGCGCTTTTATTGAAAAGGTGCAAACTCCGAAAAAAAAGAAAATACACCAATAGATGGGGATTTATATAGATAGATAGATAGGGGTCAAGAAAAACTACGCTGGAGGCAGAAAAGGATTACATTTCTGCCAAAAACTCAAAATGGGAGAAAAAATGCGACTTGGCACCTTTTTTTTAAATATTTGCTCTTATCATCAAAGTCTTACTTTTTTGCCAGTGGATTTGTCTGGAACTTAAGTACCTGTTCAAAAATCAGCTTGCTTCTCCTCCTCTGAAAATAGTGAAGAACTGGAGGCTTGAGTCCACTGCGAGGGCTACATTATGAATGAATAAAAAAATAGTGAGACATTGAATTCTTTATGATTCTGCAATTCCTTACCGAATTTTAATTCTAATGAAAAAAGATTCTGAGAGATGGAGGCAACATAATTCACTCCTATACTAGGTAGAGATAGAGAGCAGATGGATCAGATTCAAACAATGCTACGAATGCAATTCTGGAGAAATGTTTATTTCATTTCATTTTTCATTACTTTACAATGATAAAAAATTAACAAGAAATTTTACAAATTTACAAGCAAGCTTCACTTATTGATAAAAGAAAGAAAAATACGAAAGCTATTAGGCATTAAGAAAAGTAGTCTGATGGTGGTTAAAAGTTTTAGATTTTTTATTTGTTACCTCTGGAATATTATGGCTTGCGCCTTATTGAAATACTGTCTGCACAAAGCTCAGAAAACAACCAATGTAACAGGACATCAAAGTGGAACATAATCAGTGCCCACTCATCTTTGACTGATATAAAATTTTTCCGGTGATTGCACGTAAAGTTCAGGCGAGTATTCATGTTAAAACTAAAATAACGTTGCTGAAAGAACGACAAAATGAAGCGCACGAAACATAAAAAACTCAACGATTCCTTGTTGATTCTCTTATGAAATGCCATGCAAAATGCCTTAAAAAACAAATAAGGCGAAAAAAAAATTTTATTCTAAAAAAAATGGATCAAATAAATAAAACATATGGCGAGACATAATTTTCAGGCCTTGATTCAAGCTCAGAAACTTCTGCAAGGATTTTGACACTTCCAAATTTCGTTGACATGATTTGGGCTTTCATTCAACTAAGGACAACAAAATATCCATCAAGGTTCAATTCGTTAAAAAAAAAAAAAATGGAAGTCACTATTTCCCAAAAATATGCTTTGTTTTTGAATAAACATCTGCTGCTGAGAGTCTTCGGAAGAGTCAACTAAATGTGTCGGTGCCTCTATCTAGCAAAACAAGGAGAGAGAAAATAAATATTTTCAATTCTAAAATTTTTTTCATTTTAGACAATCCACATGAAAAAAATTACTACCACGCCGCAAAACTGAAAATGAAATTAGTGCAGCACTGATTTGAGGAGTATTTTACAAACATTTTTCAAAACATTTGTCATGTTTTCCTCACCTCTAGGATGAACATCTTTTCCATAAATATTTTTTTTAACACATTAGAATCATTATTTTCCTTGAAAGAATTGATCCATGATTGAAGCAATTAAGGATACAAGTTTTACACATACCTAAATTACTATTCTCCCTTCTCTTGTCTCAAACGGATGCAGGGGAAGAGAACTTACATTACCTAATTCTTTTACACTTCAGAAAAATTTGCACGTATTTCCTCCCTTAGCAATTTCAAATCATAAATCGTAGTAAAGTCATCTGTGTAAGTTCTTGCTGAAAGCATTATGAATTAGGAGTAATTTCAATTTTTAAAAAGAAAAAGAAGTAAGACTTGCATACTTGAAAGAACTCGTATTGAGTTAAACAGATTCCTTGTGACAAGAGTCATCGGAGAAGGCTTAAAAATTTTAATATTGAAAGCTAAATACAGCACACTTTTATATAGAGTCAGGCAACAGATATGCAATGAATTATTCTAGAATTTGACTTGTGAAATTTTTTGGAACAGCATCGGCAGGTAAGTTCCTACATTTTTGCTGAGCGAAGCACTGCGCACTTTTACCTGTAGAAAAATGTACGGTTTCCTTCAAGAATTTTAAGAAATTATTTTAAAGCTGTGCATTTTCTACTTCAGTACAACTTCAGTAGATTTCACTTAGGGTGATTTTTTTTTTCCAACACAAGCAGCGTTCGAGGTAACCAAAGCTTTGAAGCAGAAACCTAGTGCATTTTGATCAATTTTTCACTTATCTTATCAGATCATTCCTCAGATAAATTTTAAATTATAAAAAAAACATAATGAGTTTTTAAAAACAAATGCCTTGCTAAATAAAGAGGACCTTCTGAAAGCAGAATTTCTTCAAAACAGGAAAAAAATAGAGGATTACAGAAATTTGAGCACATAATTTTTGTCTTTTCAACTTCTGGAATTACAGTTTCATAAAGTAACAAAGATTTTGAAAAAGTTTGAAAGCGTGATTAAAATTCTCAATTGGCACATCATGGTGGAAGTAAAATAAAATGTATTAAAATCTTAGTGAGCTATTCGAAAAAAAAAATCTTGGGAGGAGAGGAAATCTTTATGAAAAGAATGACATTATTTCTACAACTGGGACATTTCTTGGTTGAGCAGTGTGGACAGAACTGACCTTCTGTAAAAACTACATTATCAGTTTAAAATGTACCGTCTGCAATCCATTTGAAATTTCCTCCAAATATGAAGACACATTTTTAGGCGGAGAATTCAGTGAGCTTTGGGTAAAAATTTAAAGATATGCATACATAGTCAATGCATGAATCAAAACTTTAAAATGACGAGTTGCGTGGTAATTATCCAAAGAACCCTGCAACTTGTGACAATATTGCAAATTCACTGTTATTTTAGCTATTACGTTGCTTTTGACATACACAAAATTTAATACAAATGGTGAGGAAACATCATCTTTTCAAATTTGCGTTCTCTGAAAAGAATGAAAAAAATCAGTCGAAACAAAACATCACACCAAAATAAGCCCCAATTTTAGAAATTTGTGTCATTAAAAGACTTCACAGATTTCCGATAATATGGTCTCAGCTTGGACTTAGCATAGAATGGTTAAAATATTAGAGCTGCGGGATTGATATTAAGCATAGTGGAGAGAGTTATGTTCAGAAGGGAAAGGAAAAAATATAGAGAAGAGTATTCGAGGAAAGGAGGCCTCTTTGGAAAGAATAATTTTAGACTCGAGCCTGAGACCCAACAGGTTTCAGCATCCAGATGATTGATGCAAAAGCAGGGGTCTCCCAGATGCTGATTTGGTTTTTTTTTTCTATTGAGCTAGATTTTATTTTTCAAGCTAAACTCCTGCTAAAGACAGCAGCTTGACCTTGGTTTGACATTTGAATGTGACACCTTGAGGCCTTGTATGAGCTTAGCTTCTGTTTACCTCTGCGCCCTAGAAAATTCTCTTAGGCAAAGAGGCCACCAAATTGAAGGATTGATCCTATCATTGTTTCCTAGACGAAAGAACGTAACTACGAGTCAATGTTGCAAAATGTCTACCCATGAAGTGTACTTTTGCAAGGAAACTCAAAGAAGATTGTCTACTAAAACTTCGTTTTGGATTTTTCGGATATTTTCCTGATATTTCAAATGAAATTTTCTGATATTTCGCACCACTAAATTTACACTTGTTCGATTCTACGAACAAACATTTTTAATAAATTGAATCAAATGCTTGAATTTAGCATGTGCTCAATCGCAGGTACATAATTGAAAAATGTTTGGTGCACTCGGAATTCCCTGATGCATAACCAATTTTTCCCTGATGACATTGAATTTCCTAATTTGTGCCAGTTTTGCCGATTTATACCGATGCCAGACATCCTGCTACAGGTCATTTCTTACTAAAATGTTTGCTGTTTTTCTTTAGACTACACGCAAAAAACAGAAAAATTTTGAACAGAAAATGCACTGCCATACTCTTGCAAAGAGAAACTTTGTTGGAGTTAGTTTTACAACCATGAAATATAGTTACACTCCTTCCTCTGGGAAACGATGATCAGACCCTTTAGTTAGAATTTAATTTGACAGTTCCGAAACCTTCAAGTTCTCCAAGATAATGGAAACTTTTCAGAGTCTGAAACATACATGGCCTTTTCATTTGATTAATTTATCACAGGTGGACTGGTAGAGATGCTCAGTCCAGCCCAAAAATAAATAAAATAAAACTAGAAATTAGTCTTAGCTTAGTATTTGGATTTCTATTATCTCGAAATCAAAGACGTTAGACTGGAAGGCCCTGAACTAGTGTTATGTGAGCTAAATTTGTCTAAGTCTTCATCGTGCTTATTGTGTTTCAGTTCTTGTAACGTGTGCCGTAGCTTTGAAAATTCATCATGTTTTGGTTGCGCTAGTTTCTCGTTCACTTCAAATACTGAAATTTTGCCTTGAGCGTCACCAACACAAACATGCGTTCCCGATGGTTTCCAAGACACTCGGTTTAAAGCAGGATTTCCTGTGAATCAAAAGTTTAAGTAGAAAACTTCATCAAGACAAAAATAAGAGCAAGAAATGAAAAAAAAAACATGTCTTCAGCGAAAGTAGGTGAAATTCAATCATTAGACAAGACCGTATAACTGGCTTGAGAAAAATAAAAATAAAAAAATTCAATATTTGTGACTGGATCTGTGAAAAGGGACCTGATCTTTTGGGAGAAAACGTTTTGTAACTTTAACGTTTCTTAATCACTGGAACCATATTTTTCTACATAATAAAAATTTTTGTCTCAGAACTTTAGATTTCGTACCTCCTTCAATTTTTGAACTTTCTGAGTCAAACTTTTTCCTTCAGGCATTTGCAAAAAGTTAAGGCTAATTTTCTCCGAAAAGATATGGACTCTATTTATGGATCCGGTCACACTTGAGCATTAGAATTAATCACAAGTGACCAGCCATGCTCGCTAAAAAATTTTGAAGTTTGGAGAGAAAATTAAGAATTAATACTAAAACCTCTTGTAATTGTCAAGTCTTTCTTTTTTTTTTTTATAAAAATGTTTGGTTTCCCACATTTGATAGAAAAACCTTGGGAAATCAAAATAACATGACTAACTTTTAAACTCAGAATGTGACCTTTGACATGAAAAATACCCAAAACTCTTCAAAAAATTTTTTGGATACTATTTCTGAGTGAAAAAATGAAGGGGAAGGGAGAAAACAGTAAAAACAGCATTTTTCAATAGCAAAAATTGCAACTTCGTAAATTCAACTTCAATTTTGGATTCAAAAATTTGAAGGGCTCTGACCGTGTTGCCGATAGGCATGAAACTTAGCACACTTTTTCCTGGGGACTTATCAGTAATACTGCCGTGCTAAGGAAAAACGCTGCATGAACATTCGAGAGTTGCTGAGTGTCTTTTGTTAAAAAGTTTATTTCTGAGGAAAGTAATTAATATTTTTCCTTTAAATTTTCAGAATCTTTAATTGAAATTGCGAACAAAACTATCTAAAAAATTGGGAGGAAAATATTTCTTAAGTTTACCAGGAAGTTCGCAACTTATCAAAGAAAATTTGGCAACGCCTGAAGGTTTATACTGCGTTTTTCCTTAGCACGGCAGAATAGACCACAGCAATAAAATTGTGGCGAAGGGAGGCAACCCTCAAAATTCAATCGTCAAATTCAAACAGCACCCCTCAATTCTTCAATGTATTGAAATTTTTCTATGATATTCCCATGTTTTTTTTTGAGCATCACTATTATTCCAGCGCACTTGAGGTGGTCTTTGCTTGATTCTTGTCATTTGCTTTTTTAAAGTGAGGGGATGAAACAGAATTGACTGAGGGAATTACCTTCTACACATGTTGAGGCTGTTGGAACTTCAGTATCTGTGTTGATATTCCAAAGATCTACTCGTCCATCTGTGTCAACGGATGCGAACAAAGCCGGATGTATTGGTGACCACTTGACATCCATCACATAATCACCGTTATCTTCGAACGAATGAATCGGTTTATTCTCCTGCGGAGGACCAAAAATCATAAGTGTCATAATCACAGATGTCTCGGAACAATTAAGGAAGAGAATCCAGAAAAAGTTTGCCGTAGAAACATTTTGCACATGACTTCCAAAAACAATGAAAAATCATTGCTACAAGAGGCAAAAAAATCGAAACTTTATGATTCGTAGAGGAACCAGCAGAATTTTTTATCTTTACGGAAAATTTTGCCTTCGTTGACTTGAGTTCTTCTCTGCCTGAACTGTTCTCTAAAATGTATCATTTCCTACATGAAAAAAACGTAACTGCATTTGCAAGATTTCCACTTGTGAATTGTTGTTAAAGTGGTAAACTGTTTGGTCTCTCTAACTGAAAATTTTGTTAATTTTTTCACTTGTTACACATTAAACGCAGCAAACTTTTAGACAAACACTAAGCAATCATATTCTTGTGAAAGATGTAATTGGTTGAGTTAGTTAAACAACCGTGGAATAGAGTTTTGCTGTTTGTCAGGAAATCTATAAATTTTTGCAAAAAACTCATCTAGATTTTTTCTAAAACATTGCAAGTCATTCAATGGATAATTAAAGATATTAATACATCCAGTGTGAAAAAGCGATAATGTAGAGGACCAGAAACTAGTCTCAGTTGTGTATGAAACTCATCACAGAACAAAAATCTAGAGACACACGTTAGCGGCTCAGTCTCGGAATGAAGCAAAGCAGCAATACCTTTAAGTTCCACAATTTGACTGTCCAATCGAACGAGGATGTTATGAACAAGTTGCTGAAATCGATATTGCCTTGCACCTTGTGTGTATCGATCCCGGTGACAGGAGCTTGATGACCTTCATAGGCCTCCGTGTGCCCTGCTTTTGTACCGTGTCGACAAGCTGAGACAGAAAAAGTATTTTTATGTATATGAAAGTAAAATAAACCAAAAATAACGAAAAATAAACAAAATGAAACAAACGGGAAATTAAGGTAACAAATTGTGAGCTAAATAATGAAAATAAAGAAAGTCGAAACTAAAAAACTGAAACTCACGAAACTAAATTAAAATTGCCGACGCGTTTTTATATGTTGGAATTTAGCCTTGAAGAAGGGGCCAGGGAGCCCCGAAACGCGTCGGAAATTTTAATATAGTTTTGTGAGTTTCAGTTTTTTAGTTTCGACTAGCAAGTTTTATAGTTTCTTTGTTTTCATGAAAGTATAGTCTACAAAAAGCAATGAATATCAGTCATCTTTATTTGATGCAACATTTTAGACATTTTCTTCCTATCGCTTTGACTTGGTCAGTCACTAACTGGGTACTTAGGTTCAGAATCTACTCCAACTTTTTTTTTTTTTTTTTTTTTTTTTTTTTTCTTTTGGCCCAGCAACTTCGATTTTTTTGATGGAACATGCTTACTGGTTACAAAACTGGCCCTTCAAATTGAAATGTAAAATTTCAGACATTAATTGGATTGCATTTTGCAATATGGAACCACTATCTCTGGCTCTTTCATAAAAAAACATAACTGCATGGGGAAACCAATGGCATGTATGTTATTTCTAAAATGGGCTAGAAATAGTGATTCCTTAGTGCAAAATGTAATCAAATTGTTTTTCTCGAGTTCAGAGCAAAACCTCCTTGGATTTGTTGTAAAAGAACCAAAATTGGAATAGTCTTGTTCCAAACTGTTACTTGGGGGAAGCAACAGATGTCTGTTGGAAATTTGTTAAAAGATTACAATAAACACATTAAGAAGGTCTAAAATTCACTTCCAACTTCACCATCTGGTTAAAAATTAGTGCATTTTTTAGCTTTCTGCTTTGAAAAGTATTCGACGGGAAAGACATAATTTGATACGGATGAGTCATTCCAGTTTCACAATTCTAGGCAAAAATCAAAATGGGCGCTGTCATATGACTCAGTAGCTCAAATGAAAACACACAATTAAACTTGTTACTTTTTACATGTCTGTGTGAGGATTACGTTTTTTGCTTCTAATTTAAAAACTGTGACACACAAGGGGGAAAAATTGCTGAACTATCATCCTGGGATGTTAAATTTCTGCCTAATAACACTCGCATGTTGGTATGAATGCTTTGTTTGTTGGTCGGGCGTTGTGTGGATGTTACGAAAACAGCCAAAGCATTCATATAAATATTCTAGTGGTGTTGCACAGATTTTCCATCCCAGCAGTATCAGTCAGTTTTAACATCCCAGTAAATTAATTCAGAAATGTTTCTTTCCATCCATGACAGCAGCTATTTTGAGTTGCAAAAAAGGCAAAATTGTTGTATCACAGTGTTCTCATTGCCTCATCTTCTGGAGGGTATGCTTTTTGATTCCAACTTATGAGCTCCATCTTCAAGTATCTCAAGCCGAGATGAGTTCTTGAACGGACATTTTTTCTGCTTAAAATTCTACAAGGATTGAAACAGTCTTTATCCTCTGTCTTAAAATTTGTGGAAGTTTCCCATTTAACTTAAACCAATATTTGAGTGGTAATTTGACACCTCTATGGAGCATCTTTTATTCCGGGCACGGAAATTTACAAGAAGATAGTTTGAGATGGTTTCTGCTCCCCCCCCCCCTCCCACTACCATCTTACGAGATGAGAGTGGCGGTGATGTTATCCTCTTCTTGAACCAAGCTCGCTGACTAGCTGAGCCGACGCCATTTTCTTTAGTCAGTGCTTTGCTTCGCTCTCGGCCAGTCGACAATCTTGGTTCCGCTCGACTCTTCCATCTTTTCTGTTCTTTCGCCAATGTAGTTTCCTCTTTTCCAGTTTCCATACAGATCTTAAGGATCTGTTTCCTTGTTTGTAGTGCTTGTCACCTGCTATGTTGAGTAAATAAATTATTTTTTCCTTCTCCGCAAGCTCGCCTTTTCATTTTTGCTACCTCACCTCACCAGAGCCTATCGGCTGCTCTTTGGGGCTTTTTCTCTTTTGAGGCCTTAAGCCGTTTGTCAGCTTCTCTGGTTTCAAGTTCATGAAAAAAATAGAAATGATGCTAAATGCAGATACATCACTTACTCGAATATGTGGTGCCTTCCTCACACCCTAGTACAAAATTGTTTATATCATTATACAGGAAATCATGGCACAACACGGTGACTGGTTTAGACATCTTGTTATTCATAAGGACTAGTGATTCTTGAGGTTGAGACAACATGTCTAGGCTCCACGAGCAGACCTTGAAAAAAAAAAAGTAAATATAATATTTACTGTTAGCGGATATAATATTTACTGTTAGCGGATACAACAAACCTCCTGTTTTTGATACCAGGATGGCTAGAGAAGTCCAAAAACAAAAGTAAGGCACTTTTAAAATGACATTATAAGACCATTTCTTGCAAAAAAATTATGATCGCAAGGCTAATAAGATGCAGAAGCTGCGACAACCGGAGCATCTTGTGGGCATAAACTGGCCACCTGAAGGAGAATTTTAATGAAAAAATTGCGTGATGAAACAAAAAGATGTCACTTTTCTAGGACATTCATTTAATTATACAACCAAAATTAATATGTGACACTATTATATGACATTACATGGTTATATAACCTGTAGACACCCTGGATGCGAACGAAAAAAAGGTTACCAGCAATAAATATTTGGTAGATAACAACTTGATCTGAATTGTTTTTGAAGGACGAATCTTTTTTTTTCCTTCCTTAAAAAAAACATATTTGCTTAATTTTTCTGATAATTTAAACTATTTGATTTTTACTTCAGAAACGAAGTAAGTTTATACAGTGAAAACTGTTCAAGTTATGAACATGAGAGACAGACATACAGTAGGTTTTACATTTATGAACAAATTAGTTTAAAAAAATGTATTCTGCTTTCTCAGCAGTCTAAAGAAGGAGGAAATTTACATTAATTACCTTGCCATCAGTTGAGATACTAATAAGGTTGTGCGCATTCTGCGTTCCAATCACACTCAAACAGTAGACTGGATGAGTATGCGCGGCTGCAGAAAGTGGCGTGCGCTGCACTGGTGATCGTTTTTGGACACGGTTATCCCAGAGGACGACCTGGCCAGAGTATGTGCCGCCAAAGATAAGGCTCGGGTGAAACCTGCAAGGATGAGTCAATAATTAGGGATTAATCAGTAGCCGTTAATGCTAATTTTAAGTTTGAAAATTTTTTGATTTTTATTTATTTTCTCTTGAGTTTCTTGGATGATTTTAAGTTAAGGATGTTGATTATTCTTTAGGAGATGGTAGGAATTTTCAGGAGGGGCATTTCAGAACCAACTTCAATTTTTTCTCTTCGGGCTGCAGATTAGTTTGGTGGTCTTCTACTAGATTTGCAAGACTGTCCTGGTTTATGGCAAAATAGCAGGCTTTATGTACATATTGATAGTTATTTGGCTATCATATTTTTTTTTTATTAAGTAGTACATCAATTTGTTGCCTCTTGCTGTACTGTTAAAAAGTTTCATTTACTTTTTTTGCTCTCTGGTACATTGAGTTTTACCCATATGTTGTTGAACATATAAATAACGGTGGCGAAACTGCAGTAATGCGTTTCTCTGTTTGCAGCATTGCAGACTTCCTATCGTAATTCATTTTTCTCATGGAAAATTACTGAGCGTCATTTTGTGAAAGTTTCAATGATTTATCTTCTCTTTGTACAGAAAAGCCTGTGAAAACTTCAAGCCTTGACGTTCGTTTGATCTTCTAAAAAATAAAGTAGTACCAAAGATATTGAAACACGGAAACCAAGACACACGTTTTTGTAATTTCACTTTTAATAAATGAAAAGATAAAATTTCAAAATATTCGCCCAGCCCTAGTTTTTGATAATTTTTTCATTACAGAAGAGTAGACCGTGAGATGTCTTACCTAGCAAAAGTTGCCGACAGGACAGCTGATTGACAGTGAAAGACATACTCCGGCGTCTGCTTTTTGAACTTGGTGTTCCAAACAAGACAGACACCATCTGGATCATGAGTAGAGTCTACATTGCGGTAATACGAAGCAACCATGAGTTCTGGGAACTGCGGTGACCAGTCCATTGACGTTACTAGTTGGTTTTTAGTCCATCGCTCATCTACAAATGTCCGAACCGGCGATAGCATTTTCTTTGCTTTTTCCTCACTAAAATCAAATACAAATGAATAATGAATGATTTTTAAAAGTAAAATAGCCATTTATCAGAGACAAATACCTACATGAAAATTAAGAAGTTTTTTTCAAAGGAAAGATGAAGGTGGCCTTAAAATATGTTTCCTTCCTTTGTTCTAAGCTAGTGTATGGAGGCTTCTTCTTTAAAAGCTGAGCAGATATATTCAAGCTCACCGTTCAAACACTTTGGAATTCATATAAAATAATTTACAATTTTTAAATCTTTGTACTGCAAGAGCACCACGGACAAAAAACAACAAACGGCGTCTCTTTTCATACTGGCATATTTGACTATTCTCTGCATCCGAGTTGATAAGTTTTAATTCATACTCTTTCACGCATTTTTGGACAAGCTGTGCCCTTTAATGGAAAAATTATGAGCATTTTCAAATATTTTTCGTCCATGTTTCAGAACTCAAGTAATGTCTAATTCAAAAAGAAGGTTGGTAAAAAAAAACCAAAAATAAGCAAGCTTTCTCAAGTTTCTACAAAAAATTAAGCTGATCCCATTACTGATCTGATCTCAGAGGCAGACCTCGACCGGAGAACTCTTGAACAGAGGACATGAAAACAAATTAAACAACCGAAACAAAAGTAAATAAGGCTGTACCCCCTATCTTCACTATCCAATAATCCAGCGTAATCCATGTAAATATCGACAGATTCAGAAAGAGCGCGTTCCACTATTCGACCCGCTCTGTCCATGAACTTCTGGAAGTCCGGTGACAGGATGATAGTCATCTTTTCTTCTTCACTAAGATCCCTCGCTAGAAAGAAAAAAAGAAGAAAAAAATCAAAATTAATACTGACATTTCAAACTGAGAGAAGTCTATGACATTAAAACAGACATTTACGAAGACAATGGATTTTCATTTAAAAATTTTTCGATTCGAAGATCAAATGGCTTGTTTTAAACCATTCCATGAAAAAGTTTCATCTTGAGACAATGATGGAGTCTTGATAAAAATTGTACGTAATATGAGAAAAATACATAGAATATCGATGGCTAAACGTGAAAAATGTTTATCTCGAACGCTACATTTAAAGATCTCCCTTTGTATTTGATTTTCCTTAAATAATATGTAACAAAAAGTTTTCTTGCAATATTGTGTAGGTAATTTTTCTAGAATGAGGGAAGAAGATTCCAAGAAAATTTCAAAAGAAACTGTTGGTTAGCCTTTTTTGAAAAAAATAAAACAGGAGCAACGACTTAAAATGCTGCAATCTGAAAAACATATTTTGCAACTTCAGCTGCCAATATAAAACTTCACTTCAGTCTGAGTTTAAAAAAGAGGATATGTACCTCCAGCGGGCTGATTTTTTCTATTGGTAGACAAAGAGGACAAAAGGGCTATGGAGGGATCCTGTTGGTGGAAGCGGGAGGTTGTAATGGACAAAGGAGGTAGGTAATAGACTAACGGCAGCCCACGAGAGACCCTTTAGTTTGTCCATCATTTTCTACCTTAGTCTATAAGAGCCACCTGTTTCAACCAACAACAACGCTCCAAACTCCTTATGTCTTCTTTGTCTATCACTTTGTATACCAATTTCAACAATCAGCCTACACATAAGGAATCACTGAACATTCTCAGAATGAAGAATTTGCATGCAAATTTTTCATTTCTTCATCTGAAAGTGCTTAAAGAGCTGATGTCAGGGTATTTTTTGTAATTTTTCACTGATATGCGAAATAGTGTAAAAATAGATTTAAAAGTGAGAAAATGCACTGCCTAGTGACGTCATCTGGCGGCACTTCCCATTGAAACACATGTATTTTAGCAGATTAGATCATTTTGTCATATCTTCTCCAATAATTGTTCAATTCATGAACCAAGGGTATCTTCATGTTTAGTTCACTCAGTAGTTTCCACTAGAATACGAAATTCATCAAATTTCAGACACCTGCAAATTCTCTACTAAGAACTTTGTCAGGTGCCAGCGACAGTATCGACATTGAGTTAACCAAGTCAAAATGATCGAAGAAAAACCAAGCTCACTACCAACTTTAGTTTCTTGGGAAATGCAGCATTGCCATAAGAGAAAATTATCTCTGTCATGGATAACTTTTAGCGTACTTGACAGAGTCAGTGAAGAAAACTAGAGATACACTGAGGGGAACTTACGAGGTTTCTTCTCCTTCTCTTTCTTCTCCTCCGTCTCGAGGGATGTGACAGCCGGCTGAACATCCTTCACCTGCGGCAGACCATGGGGCAGTATTCCTGGCGGGAGTTTCGAATGGAATCCATCCAAGTGGGGCCCCAACGAGTTTTCTTCATCTTCCGCTTCGTCATAAGTCAAAACTACTTGGTAAATAAATTTTGCTCTCCGCAAAAGGCAATAGGAACTTAAAGACTACCTACACTCGGCTCGATTACCAAAAGGGCCCTCGTCATCGATGAGAGAACTGAGGTTTGGGAATCGCTTCTTTTTTTAAACAGACAACATATCTGCCATGATAGCAAAGAGAGCAGTAAGAGAAAAAATGAAGTTTACAGAAAACGGGCGCAGAAGCGTCTGAGCCGAAAATTTTATTGGAAGAAACCTCCTGAAACTACGTAATTTTTTGCGCAGTTACAGCTTCTCATATGTCTCGTCGTCATACAATTCAGATGAATTTTGCTATTTTAGCTAATTCAGTGATTTCATCTAAAAGAGATTAGACGGATTTTGAAGGAAACTCGATTTCGAAAATTTGACACTTACTGCTCTCCTCACTATCACGGCAGTTATAACTTGGCTGACAAGAGTAACAACCTGATCGGCAATGAGTAACATGAAAAATGTGAGAAAAGTTTAGATCATTCGGTTGGAACTTCTCCCAAAGAATTACAAACATAGCCCAAGAATGTTTCCCAGAATAAGTATTGTTTATCAAAAAGGCAACGATTTGCTATCGATACTGTTTTTTCAGGAGATGTAGGTGAGAAGTAATGATGTCAGGCTTTCTGGGAAAAAAATCTACATATCAGCGGTGAAACTCCAAAATCAAGCATCTATAGATTTCCTGTCATACTTCATTTTCTGAAAGAAGAACTTCTCCGATTCAATTCTTAAAAACTTCCGTGATTTTTCCTGTCTGTGCAAAGCAAATTCTGACAAAATTTCAAGGAATGATGTTGATTTGCTCTCTTTTGAAAAAAACAAAATAGGAGTGAAGATTTATGAACAATGCAAACAAGATGCGTCATTTGGGAGTGTCACCATCAATATTTTCTTCGGAATATTTCAAAACGTAAAGAAGTGCGCTTGTGTGTATTAGTGCATAAAAAAATATAAGGTTGCACCGCTAAGTTTTGAGGTGGTCAAATAAAATTGGTACAAACAGTAGTGAAGCCAAAAAGTGCTTTGCCAAAGGTTTCTGGAACTCGGAATAAAAGGAATGGGCTTATTTTAAAGAGGGAGGGAGAGGAAAGGCAGTTGGGATGACAAGAAGGAAAACAGAAAGAGGCTACAGCTTGGATAAATTGGACTACATTTTGCAATTTGGAACTGTAAATTCTTCCCCGGTTTAAAAACAACGTATGTGCCATTAGTTTCCCTATGCACAATTGCACATAAGTGTTTTTCCAGAAGAGCCAGAAATTTAAGTTCCACATTGCAAAATGCAGTCCAATTTGAGTTGGCTTCGCCACTGATCAGAATAATCTGGGGAGGAGAGAGAGACTCGTTTTCTTCATTCAGCAGAAACTGAATTTACACGAGGTAGATGATTTGTAATGGTTCATAGAGACAACCTGTAACAAGAATGCTCTACACTGGCTGGTTTTGTATCAAGTGTACAGCTTTCATAACGTAGCTGAATGAGTGGACTCATTTTTTGCAAAGCAACGAAGTTAGTTTCACTGTCATGGAATTTTGCAGGGGCTTGCATATCAAGTAAAAACAGTGACTGGTATATATTCAAGCAAATAAAATCCAAAACATCTTGGAGAACCGATTCTTCCCGAAGCAACATTAAAGTGCGCAAATATGTGGTGATATGCACGGACACAGAGCATTTGAGACAGTAACAGGAAGCCTTTCTAAGTTTTTCGCCTTTATTGGGTTGCTAGCTTCCCCTAAGGGACGCCACATGGTTTATATTGTCCGTTTAATATTGCCTTTCTTACTTTTGACGTTTCCTTTTAGAACCAAAGATAACCATTAGGCCGGCTTAAACTGGCATTAATGTAACTACATGAGACGTTACCAAAGTTTCTTTGATGTGTCATTTTTTTAACACAAAACCAAGAAACACTGAAAGGTCAAATTTTGTGAGTCCATTCATCATAATCAGGAATAAATTCACAGTAATTGTAATGGCGCCAAGAACTTCAGTTCTACACAAACTGACTGCGATAGACGCACAGGTTGTAATACAGTAAGTTGGAATTTTTACAAATCAAAATCAGCATAAAGCTGAAAATCTCAATACAGAGGGAAAAAGCTCATATGAGCACAATTTTCCCTCAAAGAGTTACGCTGTGTGGTGCAACACTAGTAACGACCATTCAGGAAGGCAACTGCAGACGCGTTTCGGCCTTAGTGGGCCAATCCGCAGTGCAAAGCAGCCTCCTGAATTTCCTGCTACCAAGCTCTGCAGTTGCCTTCCTGGATGGTCTGTTGCACCAAACAGCGTATCTCTTTGAAGGAAAATTGTGCTCATAAGAGCTTTTTCCCTCTGTATTAAGATTTTCAGCTTTATGCTGATTTTTAACGCACGTTGGCTAAAAATAAATTCCAACTTCAGCTCTCCTTTAAAAAATAAAACATCAGAGAAAATTAGGTAACGTGCAAAACAGTGACACAAATTCGAAATAAAACAGCCCATTTTAACTTGCTTCATCAAAAATTAGCTTGACGTTTTATTTCCATATTTTTGAGCAAATCTATTTCCACCAGTGCAATTTACTGCTCAAAAAGGGCAAATTCCTCACTGTGAGAGTGCTACTTTTGATTCTATACAACATTCGCTGGTGAAAGCTGTGCTTTAAAAGGTCTGGATTTCATAAAAGAGGACTAATCGATATGGTTTCAATGTTTCTGAGTACATAAGAACACTGGGTGCATTATGACGGCAAGCAAGAAAGCTTGGGTAAGCAAAGCAGCGATTTGGATAGAAAATGGTCAATATGTTCATCAGAATGTAAAATTTGCCGACTCAAACATATAGATAAGTCAAATTTTTGGGGGTATTGAAGAATTTAAGAAAAAGTAACTTATCCAGGGCCTTCCTTTTCTCTTTTTTCGTAGTTTGACTTGGACTTTACTACAAACCGAACAAATAAATATTTTTGTGAATGCAAACGAACGGGAGCATGATCATTACGTGAAACGAGTTAGATTAGTTGCATTTTGTGTTAGATATTGATTAGTTGCATTATGTGTTAGATATCAAAACGAGAAAATACAAAATTAGTGAAAAAGCCTGAATCAAAAATCAGCAAAAACATTAGAGAGACTATAGGATGGGAAAGACGATAATCAAAATTAGAATGGAGGTTTCCTCTTGCACTAACGTTTCATTGTTAAAGTGGAAATTCCAGGGTAGTTAAATTCATTAAAGACATTCGAGTCAATGGATATCCTCAAAATCTATATGATAGGTATATTAATCTTACATTTTGCTACGGTGGGAATTTTTGCTTTCGCAAGTCTTGAGAGGTAAACTAGGCGTCCTTGATAGACCAAACCTGACTATTTCAATTATCTCTTCGGATAGGGACACACAATCGATTTAAGTTAAAATTAAATTATTTATGATTATTGAGGGAAAAATTCAAGTTTCAGAAAATGTAGAGTGCTTAGGCAAGTTTTTGGTGACATGAAAACAATTGAGCTTTCAGCTGAACCTCTGAAAGATTCTTTACTACATGGGTGCAGAAACTTCTTAAACTTGCAACCGGCTTAGATGCGTGAAGTGGAGGAGCCGCAGCCGGAACAGGGAAAAAAGGGAGAGCCCCTGAGAAAACTTGACAAGACAAGGGAGCCTTCTTAGATTTTTACAAAATACAGCGTTGCCGCAGTGAAAAAGTCTAATGTTTATAGTAAAATATTGCTGTTGTTTTTATTCTCTCTTCAACGGGAGGCAATCAAGAATTCCGGTTGAAAATGGAGGAGGATAAATTGAAGTTGGGAGAAGTCTCTGAACTTTTGGCACCCCTACTTCACTGCATCACACATTTGGAGAGGATAAGGTTCGCCCACCATGAAGCTGACAAGAAGCTGGAGGCAATTGAAATAGACACATTTGATACAAAATGTAGAAGGAAATTAGAGCGTACAAGACAAATTCAAGTTCAAGTGACTGTCGGGGACACCTAAGGCTGAATTAGTATTTTCAAATTGTCTGTCCTCTTCGATCCCGAATTCTAGCAGAATGATCCTAGTTGATTAGTGATTATGATGGCTCAACGCTGGTATGTTTCTATATTTGACGGAACAATGTAACGCAACCTCCACAGTAAATTCTGGGCAAGAGAGAAATTAGAGTAAAACTATCGAAGGTGAGAGCAGAGCGCTCTGGTGTACATACCTGTAAACTCGTCCTCCCACTCTAGACCAGGGTTAAGATTGTATTCATCTTGATACAGAAACAGAACAAACCAAAGGTAACAATCACCATATTTTGCGGAAATAAAATGATTCGGTTATTTCATACAAAGTCAAAATTGAAGAGGTTCATAAGATTGCTGTTAAATAAAAATATGTGCTGAAAAATGCATCTATCAGTCGCTGATCTATTCTAAAATACAAACAAGCAGAAAGAAGAGAATTTGAACAGATTCGATCATTTCCAATGCTTCACAGAGAGACAATATTTTTGTGCTGTGATTGGGTTTTTGTAGAAATAATTCCTGCCGCTACAAAAATAAACTGTTTTGTCTTGGTATTAAATGAACTGGAGTTTTCTGCTATGATCCTACCAACTAATTGTTTTCCTTCTTTCTGTTTAAAATTAAATCTTAACAGATCAAGGGTTTTTCTTTCCTATTCTTTTCTTCTTGGTTTTTATCAATATTATCCTAGACTATATTCTCCTCTGCTAAAATTTCCTGGAATTATGATACATTCACTTGTGTGTTTCGGATTTTGAGATAAAAGTAGCAATGCAACTTTTTTGAGACTATTATTAAATTATATTTTGAGGCAGCTCTATCGAATGATTCGAAAAGTGATGTGATGCCAGGGGAGAGAGAGTACAAATATGAAATATTTTTAGGGATGGAAGATTCATAGGAGGCAGCAATTTCCTTGTCATAAACTTACAAGACCTAAAATTAATCGTAGAAACTATTACTCCATTATAACAAGAGCTATTAATCGTAGAAACTATTACTCCATTATAACAAGAGCTACTCGGCTATCCCAGGATATTATCTCATAGAACACTTTGCCTTGGGTCGCTCATAGAGAATATGTTTAAACGGAGATAAAATAGGGTATGAAGGAGAGTTTTGAAGATATAAAACGCTATTAGAGGTTTTATTCAGCTAAAAATTAGCCACAAACGAGAGGAAAATTTAAAAAAAAATATTTTTGTGAAATGAGAAAGGTGTAAAAATGATGGATTTTTTGCAAAAACTGAGCATGCAACTACTTTATCCATTCTGCAGTGCTATGGAAGAATGCCGTATAAGCCTTATGACGCTGCCAAGTTTCCTCTAACAAATCACGAATTTTCAGAAGAATTTGTAAATATTTGACTCTAGATTTTTCAAAAATTTTGTGCATAGTTTTATTTGAAATATTTGAAAATTGAAAAGAAAAATATTCATAATCTTCTTTAAAAATAAAAGTTTTACGAGCGGAGACTTGGCAACATTCGAATGTTCATACAGCGTTTTTTCTTAGCGCTGCAGCATTAATAACAGCTCAACATCCATTGGCTATTCTAATAGTCCAACAGCTATGTGTAAAGAGGGTAATGCTTTTTGGTTCATTTTCTGAGGATATTACAGACTTCTGGGACATTCACACCACATTCTACTCAAACACAGAAGTAGGAAAAAAAAATGAGCCTCACTTTTTTTGATGAGGTTGGTTAATTTTAACGACCAATAACAACAAGTCATTAATTAATTTCATTGAAATGATAATAACTTTTCAGGTTCACCGAATTTGTGAGAAACTACACAAATTAAACTCAAATACTTAACAGTGTTTACCAGGGATTCTTATCATGCAAAATTATCAAAAAAACACTGCTCCTTCCTAACACAATTCAAATGCGTAGTGTTGTGATTTTCACAAATTTGGAGCTTCAGGTAAAAAACGTGAAAAACTAGGATCATCGAGTAAACGCATAACCAGGGTGTCTACAGATTCCAAGGGCAAAAATACATTAATTGATAAAATTGAAATTGAGGATGCCTACTGCTTTATAGGCCTGAACGCACGGAGAAATAAAGGTACGACATGGCAGACAAGTGGAATCAAACGAAAAACTGCACTCTGCACAATTCTCGAGAGCCTGACTTAAAAATTGTATGCAAGCAAAACTGAAAAACAATACTTTGAGAGAACTAATTTTGAGAGGCAAGCGGTAGAATACTACACCAACACCATGGACGCAGGCTGGCAACGGCAGTGTAATGGGAGACAGAACAGGAAGGGTGGGGAAGGGGGGGAGTGTCCTAAAAAACTAATAGGAAAAACTCAAAAAGAAAGAGAAAAAGAGGGCTTTATGCGGAGCTTGATGTTTGCATTGGAAAAAAGACATCTACTGGGCCAGATTTCAGAGCCCTTATTTTAGGATTTGGAGTTCGGATCCGAATTTAGTGTGAAAAATCCTAACAGATCCCCCAATAACTCATGTTTATCCCAAATGGACTTTGCTTCAAGACACCTAATTTTGTTTCCTGTATTCCCCGACATAGAAGTTTACTCACACTTCCACAGTATGAGTAAAATATTCACATGGAAAAATCATACAAACATACTTTCTAAATCATGCTATTAAAATGGGCGGAAGAGATTCTCAGCGGCAGTTTGAAGCAAATCACCTGATATCTCTACAAGCTTATCAAACAGTGATTGGAGATCACGAAAAAATAAAATCTGATGAACTTACAAGTCGTATTAAATTGACAATGAGGGACATTGGAGGGAAATTCAAACTGCTGCCTCTGATTAAACTCTGCCCTTGAACAAGCTAAAAAGCTCTACCAGGTAGGATTGTCCCACTGGTTTTAGGTAACCCTCCAAACAATAGGGATACAAAGCAGTAATGAAAAGAGAAGTCTAACTGAAAACAGTCTGAATATTTCGATCTGAGAAAACTGAGCTGTTCCTGGGTAAATGTTCTTACAGCCCAAAGAACATATACACAGAGGAACAAGACAGAGGTCCTTACTCACAGTCATTCCTCAAACGGTGCCTTTCCTTAGAGGGGAGGTTTATGGAGATATTTGAAATGCAGCAATGTCAGATGGACACATTTAACAAATCTCTAGTTAAAGATAACAGAATAACGTTGGCATTAGATCATTGCAAGGGAGAACAGTTATTTACCACAGCAAGAGATAAAAAATGTTGAAGAAAAAAATGATATGATTTTGACAAAAATTTTAGGGTAAATGTTTTCAAACCCTAAAAAACTTTCCTATTGAGCTTTAAATTTTTTTTAGAGGCAAAGCATTATAGGCCCGTACAAGGGTCTATTCCTGAAGTTTTTCAGTTGAATTCTACTCAACAGTAGTTTGCGGATCTCCTCAAAATAGCCCTTATTAATCACAATGCAAACCATAGCAGGACTTCCAAAGGAAAGAAGCTTTTAAAGGAATGACGATGAATGCGGCTAGTAAGAGAGGTAGCTTTTTCAGTTCTGAAAGGAGTAGCCTTCTAAAAATTTGCTGTTATTCACAAATCAGAGGGTGCTAGTAGTATACTGATAAGGGATTTTTTTAAAAACGCTACTAACGAAATGTATCTACAGCGCTCAAAATACAATGGACCACTAGATACGGTACAAAATCAAGCACCACAATGCATGTATGTTTCCTTGTCAAAATTGTTGATTTTTTCAATGTCTTTAACCTAAAATTTTGTTGAGAAAACATGTGATGTAATGCTTAATTTCAACCATCTTTAGTTGTCATTGGATTGATTCAAACATCAACAAAATTTAATCGGATGAATAAGAAAAAAGTCTAAACTAGAAAATTAAAAGAAAAAATACTTAGTGAAAAACAGAAGACAGATGAGATAAGAGAGATAAAAATTAACAGATAAAAAACTTAATTACGTAACAAATTTTAAAATTAAAATACAAAAAAAAAACCAAAGGAGCAAAATAATAGAAAATGACGGAATCATCAAATAAAACAAAAAATATTACCTTCGGAGGATGCGTTAGATTGTATGATTAAATCAAATTTTTTACCAATAATAAAAAAAAGAAGTTAATAAAATGGTAGAAACGATTACGTCTAGGACACTGAACGAAAGTACCGACTGGGAAAACTAAAACATGAAGGTAAAATGTCACCAGACTTGAATTGACATTTTTGGAGAGCAAGTATGCAAGGAGAGCGTAAACATTTTTTAAAGGTAGCACTAATAAAGAACACCATTCACGAATCTCACACTGATTGGCTTCAACTCTACAGCTGAGAAATTTCTTGCTCCTCAGTTCAACAACATGCCGTAAAATTTGGAAAACTAAGTGAGAGGAGAAAAGTGTTAAATCGAGGTAAAGGTGATGAAAAGGGGGAGAGCAAAATACACTAAATTAAAAAAATTGCCGAATTTTTGGCAAAAATAAATATCCTTAAGGCAACAGTACCTAAGAGCACTGAGGAAAAAGGGCTGGGATTGGAGGGAGGGAGAGAGGGAATACAATATTAACACAGCTACGCTTGAATAAAAACCTTAAAAAGCCATCTAGCAAACTTGGAATCACACTGATAGGGAAAAATCTACCGTTACTGTAACTGCATTTACGGTCACCCAACAAAAAAAATAACAAGAGTACATATAGGAATTAAGTGACATCAATGAGTTCCTTGAATGAAAAATTCTTGTTTTTTCTTAGTTTCTTCCATTCATATTTCATGTAGTTTTATGAAATTTATACATTTTCAATTTGCCGCATTTTCAGTACCCAGATTAGGATTCTACCACAATTCATCAAAAAATCGAGGTATTACTGTATTGGCCATTTCCAGTAGAAGTTGCTTTGTGGTGAACTTCGAGAAACAAACTAACGATTGAGCTCATTTTCATCAGTTAAAGAGTTCATCTTATAAGAGTCATACCTATCACAGCATTTTGACTTTACTTTATCATGAGGGTGAACTCAGCTACGCTTTCTTCTGGAAATCACCATTACGTCACTTAAATAATTCATCCATGATACCCTCCAGATATCTAGAAAAATACTTGACGATACAGGAAACAAAAAGATGGGATATTTTTGTCATTCTTCTATTTTTCTGGTTTTGGAGGGGAAGGGGGGATTGTTGTGTGTGTGGGGATTGATGATGTGCGTTGATGGGACTTTTCTTAGTCCATCACATGAAAAGCCTACAAGAAAACAGGAATTACAAAAGCTATAATTGGTCTGAATTTTTTAACTTTCAAAACATGGTGAGTCACTTGCTTAATTCGTCTTCTTTAGCATGAAGGAACTTATCTCATCTGCTCTATTACAGTATTTCTACAAACATGTAAATTCAAGGGAGAACCTTTACACAAATTGGTCTGAAAATTTCTGAGTCTTTAAAAGGCAAAGTTAGAGAAAAATGACCAGAAACTTCAGACAAATTCATGAATAAGTTTTCCTACATCAAATAAAATATAATTAAGAAATATTAAAACAGCTCTTTCGAAATATATTCCTCCAGGCAAGAGACATAGAGTTTCGAAAGCCTTGTTGGCTGCTGCTAAAAATTCAGGGGTGAGGAGATCTGAGATACAAATGATTTTGCATAGGGTAGCCAGATTGTGTGAAAAGCCCAGAAATTTTACATAGAGCTTAAAGGGGAAAAGTGCTGAATTTTCAGCACAATCTGACGATGATTTCACTTTAGACTAAGAGGTGCGAGAAGAACAATGACTTACCGTAATAACCGAAGGCGTGGGCAGCTGCAGGACCAAATCGTCACCAAAAGATAGAGAGGCAAGAGCGAAGGCAGAGAGACAAAGAGGAAAAAAGAAAACAACATTAGATCAGCAAAACTACAACTTCAAAAATAGAATCATTATGAAGAGACTAAATTCAAGAGATAAAATGAGATTTTTAAAAACTCAACAACTGGCTCTACATAGATAATAAATGCTTGTCTTTTTAAAGGTTGATCTAGTGGGAAAAAGTATACCAGATGGCGATCTCACTATAAAATGGGCTGCTACACAAGGTCTGAACTGGAAAAAAATGTCACAAATTTTCTTTTCAAAATCTTTCGTAAAAAAACGATTCGCACAGCAAGAAGTTAGAAAGTCAACTCCTGAACAGGATATTAATGAGTATTTTGAACCCAGATCAAATGGAAGTTAAATGATACCAGTAACATCATTAATATTTTAGCCATTTGACCAATGTTTATTGTGAGTGCTTGTATCTTTTTCAGGATTTGATTTCCAGACATTCTGTCGCGTAATTCATTCTCCTAGTAAACTTTTGAAGAGTAAATATCCTCTGTGATGCTTCAATCCATGCCTTGTCTAGTGGTTTACTACACTGCATTTTAACCCTTCCAATACCAGGTTAAGACTCACCATGCAAACCCATTCAACAGGTTGGGAAAAATAATGGCATTACATATTTTAGCCCTTCTCCTTCAAGGTTTCTTCTGAAGCAGCATGACTTAGTCAAAAATATGTCAGACTTGCAGCTCATAATCTCTCAGACTGACTTTGAGGGTCAAAATTCTAATTCTGTCATCTCATCAACATAAAGCGTCTTAAAGCGTTCGCAGCGGCAGGACATAATATTCGCACATCATTACGGGAGTGCACTTGTCTGTGGAATTGAAAGGGTCAACATGTTTCGGAAAATAGATGGGTAGCATTTATCAATGAGGTATAAGTAAATGTGAATTAATATAGAAAAAAGTCTTTCTGAGAAAATAAATTACAACCAGATATGTTGTTTTTGAGATAGGCAAAAAAAGTTTGGTCCTACGCAGTAAATGCCACCAGACTTAGCTACTTCACAATTCCACTAAAATCAGAAACGCTACGATTTGGATTTTGAAATTATTCTAATTAAATTGCACAACTGGCAAGCACTATTTTTACATGATGAACATAAAAGAATGTATTGCAAAAAAACAACATGCTAACTAATTGATTTGTACGAGTCGAGATGAATGAATCGCCATGTATGATACTTAGGCACAATTACTTTCAGGCAGGAGTGCAGAAACTTCCCCATGATGTGACCTAAGAAAAGGAGGGGGCGAACCCTTGGTAGCGTTTTTTTAACAAATTGCTCATAGACCAGGGGGATAAATCATGACTTTAAAAATTTTGAGGAGAGATATTTATAAAATAAGAGGACCAATTTGGAAATTGGATGGGCTGGGAATTTTCTGCATCCCTGCTTTCAGTAATACAACGATTTTTGACAAGGTTAATCTACTAATGATTTTCTCAGGCATTTTACTTTGCCGTCAAATTTGTGACTGAGCATGAAACAAAAGGACACATGAGTAATAATTGAGATACTAATTTGTGCCACTCCATAGGGAGGAAATGTTTGTATAATTTATTGGACAAAAAGGTTAGAAAGTCATAACAAACTGAGAATTATTCCAAATTTCTGGGAAGAAATGGAAAAAAAATCAACTATCCACCTCCTTTCATGCTCTGTTCTCCTGGGCTGGGAAATAAATTTTTTCAAACCTTGATTCCAGGCCTTGAGAGAGCACTTGCTCAGCTTCTGAGGAAAAATACATTTTGAAAATAATTGGAAATTGCGACCAGATCTGGGAAAAGGGACTAATTGAAAATTGCGACCAGATCTGAGAAAAAGGACCACATCCTCTGGGAGAAAATATTCCTTGGCAATTTTCAAAAATATAAGCCACGTTTATTCACAACCTAGAAATTTGTGTCTTGGAACTTCAGGACCCATATCTCCTTAAATTTTTGAGCTCAAACATGCATCATATTTTCCATATTTGCTTCCTCTGCACAATGAAAAAAGTCAGGGAAAATTTTCTCCCCAAGGAAGGGGTCCTTTTTTATAGATCCAGTCACAATTGGTTTTTATGAGGATTTTCTATCCGAAAGGTTTTATCATCATGGTCCTTCCTTCCAAACGCAGTCACAGAAATTCGTCAAGGACACATTGCATGCAACTTTTGCCTGCATAGTCGACTATTGGAGGGCAATATACGGTGAGACATACAACGCAAATGAACACGAGACACTAATGACTCTTAACAGAGGTTTTACATCACACACCTTTACGAGGTCTCCACCAATCCTCAAAGTAACCTTAATACGAAAGAGCCCGAAAAAAGATAGCAAAAGAGGGGAAAAAACAGACAAGAATTAAAAAAAGAAGATTGGATTAAACACTGACAAAAATTTAGGATTGTGGCATAGCATTTCTGAATTACTGCCTCCTGAAAAACTAGATTAAGATCATGTTGAGAAGTGTCCAAAATATCTGATACTTTGAATGATTTTAAAAATTTTATTTTAGGAGCATTAATAAACACACAAATTGCTGATTAATTAATATTTTTCACTTCTCTTCCCTCTCCCCTACCTTGCATTGATGTAGCATGAAAAACATGAAATGAGATGTTTCACACAAAATCTGATAAAAACATACCTCATGAAAAACTTTCAGAAAAACATGGCATTGAATGAATGAATCTTGTATGAGTACCGAAAATGAAATGTATGATGGAAACATTTTATCAATTAAAAAAGCAAGATGATTTCCATGCAAAATGCTAAACCAAGTATAAAAGTTTCAGTTAAATATATGATTTGAGTTTTGGTATTAGACGTATTTCTATCAAACAGAACTACGTGCAGAGGAAAAGATGGGGTGTGCTCGTTCGTGCTCGGGCCATAAGAATGAATGGCAAATACAAAGGGCCAGTGACGTCAGCAGCAACCACGATATAAATGACGATCAAGAAGGCGGTCTCTAACTCATGAGCCCTGTCCAAAAGGCCTTAGATACATGCCCACGGATCATACACTGTGTACATAGTTTCGTTTGATGGAACAAGAAATCCCGCTTCTCCAATTCAGCAAACAGAACTGTGAGCCAACTAAGTGCTGCACTCATGAGCCGTGGACATGTATCTAGAGCCTTGCAGACAGGGCTCATGAGCTCAAGACCGCCTTCCTGATTGTCGTTTCTCTCGTCGTTGTCGCTGACATCACTGGCGCTTTGTATTTCCCATTCATTCTTAAGGCCCGAGCACGAACGAGCACACCCCATCTGTTCTTCTGCTGATAGTTCTGTTTGATAGAAATACGTCCAACTGTAGGTCCATATTTCCTTGTCTTCACATGAAGGAACGCATCTTGCCTGTGCCGGTTCAGTATTTCTGCAAACAATTTATTTTTACATGGGAAAACTATTGGACCAACAGTCTGAAAATTTCAAGAGTCTTTTCTCACAAAAAGGAAGAGAAATCATAAAAAATCTTAGGAAAATTCATATGGTGGCTCTCCTGAAAACAAATAAAATGCAAGGACGAAATACTGAAACAGTGCGATCAAGATATGCTCCTCCATGAGGGGCCAAGACAATTTGGTTCGAAAGTTACATGATGATAGCAATTACCTAGGATAGGTAGTAAATTTTTCTAGTTATTCATGGAGCATTTGTGTTACATTGCTGGCCAAGAAAAGACTCCAAAAACTAACTTGGTCATCTACAATTGTAGCTGCTTGATAAATGAATTTTTCCACTACCCTACAGCAAATATTACTCTATTGTTGCCATAATGAGAATCATATGAAGCTTCATACATAAAAACGGCGGATTAGCAATACGTTTTGAGCTGAGCATCCATTTTTAAAAATACATTAGGTCTCATATGGTCACAAAAATGAAAAACGTTCTAGCAGCACACGAAAACTACTTGCTTTGGGTAGGGCTTTAAACTTTATGTTTACTTCCAAACAAAACAACTGATGAAACAATACTTTGACGGATTTGACCAAAACAAGCCTGCCTACATCAGACATTTTCTAATTTGCTCTGATGTTTTACTTTATAAACAGAAAACCAAGCAACACTGAAACTTGAAATTGTATCAGTAAAATTTTCACGTTCGTGGATAAATTTACAGAGGACTTGAAGGCATTAAGAGGTTCAGATCTCTGTTTTAAAAAAAATAGAACATGACAGAAAATTAGGCAGCGTGAAATGCAGTTGGATTAATTCCAGTCAAATCTGTCCTTATCAGTGGTCTTCAAAGCGCGATATTAAAAATGCCTCCAAACAATATTTCAATATTTTTATACATTTCTCAGTACAACCATTAGCAGTGTGATCCTTACTAGAAAATATTTAATTACTTTGTCTTACTTTGAAGCTTTAGGGATAGAAAATTAGGTGAGCCAAACATTTAAATATTTGCGATAACCAATATTAAGATCGTAAAATAATCATGGAGCTTGATTTCGTTTTGAAAACATAATCAACTCAAATCAAATTCCGTGACTTTATGATTGTACGAGTTTCAAAACTGAAAAGTTATATAAGATCAACTTTAAATAACCAATTGCGATACAATGGAGAATTGAAAGAATAACTTACCGTCTCTTTCATGCGATGCTGGGTCTGTTTGGGTTGGTTTTGAATACGTCACAACTTCTTTGGGTAATATAGATGTTGTCTGAACATTAACTACACTTAACTGAGGGGCTTTTGGACGACTGAAAAAGGAAAATAGTTTTTAGAAAAACAGCAAAATTTAACAAACTTAGCAATCCACAATAAGAAGTCCTTCCTTGCTAGGTCAATCCTTTGGGTTGACAGAGAATAAAAAGAGCTTCTCATACACATAGTTTCTGGGTCTAACATTTGCTGAGATATCACTGTTCAAGAAACAAAATTGGTGAAATCATAAAAAGTCTATCAAAATGGTCTTTAGAGTCAGCAAGGGAAGTGAAGTATGATGGCTTGCTACTTAGTTTTAAGATTCACAAAAAGACCCATGTTAAATGAAGGATCCTGACGCTTGCTTAAGTTTAGTTTTTATTGATGAGATGTTCTTTACTAACTCCTTAACATGTAAAGTTTTTAAAATTGAACATGATGGGTCCAAAGTTTAAGAAAAGCTGGTTTGAAAAGCGAATTTTGCAACATTTTCACCAATGTGTCATTGTAGAGTTGTGGAACTGCCCTAAGTATCAGATCTATAAACAAACCAATTGTTTGCATGTGGAATGCTGTCATCGTTTCAGAAAATTAATGCGAAAATGTTAGGACAAGTGGCATTTATTTGACTATCCTGGCTAGCTAGGAAATGAGAGCTCTTCATGATTATTCATATGATGTAATAACATTCCTATTGGAGAATACATGTCAAATAGTCAAGCGTTTTGGCTTCAGCCCTGCTTTTCTTGGAATTGGCACAAAGAGAGCAGTTTTTTTATTTTATTTTTTGTAAGTATGTGCTTGATAAATATTTGCATTTAATCTGTGAGGTCTTTTTTATAAATAATACCTACTGAAATCATGAAAAGGACGATGAAAAGAGCATAATTATGTTACAGAGTGGACTTATGAACTCCTTTCTAATCATTCATTTCCTCTTGAATCAATTAAATTAGCATCAACAATAGACTATGAAATCATTTTGTTGTGTATACCTGGCTGTAGACGTTGCATTGGACTGCAAACTGGCATCTGGTGTGCTATTTTGATCAGTGGTTTTAGGAGATATACTTGATAGACTAGATAAAACATCTGAAGCAAAAACATACAAAACTTGTCAATAACTTCTTTGGAGAGCTAAACAAGAAAATGAATATGAATTTTATGTAATCCTCCAACGGCAGATAAGTTTTTATTGGGCGGATGCATTTCATCGGCTCAACCTCCAAGTTCTTCAGAGCCACTGAGAATGCTGACAGTAGAGCCAAGGAAACATGTCTGCTTAGTAGTTAAGGTGATTTGATGGACGCCATATTTTGTATCAGAACGGCATGCGATATATCACATCAATTGGTTCCATTTTTTCAGCTACTCGTCATTTTTCTCCAATTGTGAGATCGCAATTCTGTTGTCAGGAGACTAAAGCACTCACTTACAAATTTTAACAAAGAAATTCAACGTATTAGAGGCGTGGTTTTTTCAAAGAGAAAACATCGCATTCGATACTGATATCGAAACTGCACTCGAATGCGTTATTTTCTCTCTAAAAAAACCACGCCTTTATTACGTTGAAATTCTTTGTTAAAATTGGTCAGTGAGTGCTTTAGTCTCCTGACAACAAAATTGCGATCTCAAAATTGGAGAAAAATGACGAGTAGCTGAAAAAATGGAACCAGTTGATGTGATATATCACATGCTGTTCTGACACAAAATATGGCATCCATTGAATCACCTTAAGTACATTCACAGGAGGATATAATTTTTTTCTTTTTTTTTTAACAAACATTTTAAGAGTAGAAAAATCTTTGGAATGAAAAACTGCCAGTCACATTCACAGAAAAGCTTGGGAGTAAATGTGGTTCTTGAGTGGTTGAAAGCAGGTTGGACATCTACCCATCTGTAAAGTCACCTGGGTATAAAAAAAAACTGAATAAAATGACGTAGGACACAGATTGGTTGCACAGGTTTTGCAGTGCAAAACTAAGTGTTTTTATTAAAGGGGAAAAAAAAAAAAAAACTCCATCAAAACTTTAACTTTTTCAACTTCTAATATGATTCATTGCCTCTTGAGCCAAAGACACAATTAAATACGATAGAACAATTTGATAGACCTAACAGTCAAAATAAACAGAAATATGTAAAAAGACCTAATAGTCCTAGTAAATAAAATCTCTGTAATATGAACTCCTAATAGTTGTGATACAGCTGAAGAAAGGAAAGAGTGGACAAATGTCACTTCCGAAATTAGCACCATTCAACGTAATTTTATAGGGTACCCAATGGGCCACCAGATAATTGATGCATTCAGATTGATGAGATATTTGTCAATTCTTGTCTTACCCTGGTTTTGCCTGCGGTTACAGGTTGTCTACTGATACCTCATTATGTAAAATCTTTCAGCGCATGGAAAACTTTAGGATGCTCTTTCCTAAAGACTTGGTCCTCTCTAGTTGCTGACAAATATCTCTGGGGATGCAGAAACTTATCCGCTGCACAAACGGCAGTCTGCAACTGGTCGCGAGGAAAAAACGTAAGATCTAAAAAACTAGTTTTGAAAATGAGATGGCCAGACCCACCAGCATAAAAATTGCAGTTTCCTTAAAATTGAAGCAAGCGTTTCAGATTCTTGGCAAAACAGCGGTATAAGTGCATACTTCTCACAAATCTTTGTAATTTGTACATGAAAAACCAAAAAAATTTCAATACATAGAGATTTATTAGGGAATAAATGTTCTTGAAATGGGAAGTCTGAGAACTTTCTGCATCTCTGAATACCTCCGTCAATGAGTACATTGAGAAAGATGATGAAAGGGATGTTGTTTAGTTACCAGAAACTGGAGCTACACCAAGGGAAGACAGCATTTCATCTAGGTCTTGAACTTTGTCAGGATGCATCGTTCGTTGTGCCGCTTCTTCCGCCTGGATAAAAAAATCAGAAAAGACAAAATTCATGAGAAAGGAAGTTCGAGAGGATCCAAAATTAAATCAGTGAGAATGAAAACCTGCCAACTGGAAGAGATGAAAATGCTCAGGAGACACAAAAAACTGCACAGTTGTTACCAATCAGTTTCTTTCATTCACCTGTACATCAAAATAATTATTGCTTCTCAGAGAGAGATCGAACAGCAGTGCAACATAATGGCAGATCTTGTCCCTGGATTACTTCGAATCACATTAAAGTCTCTTTCCTCTCTGTAAGGCTGGATACTTCAATACTTCATCACTGTTTTGTCAATAGAATAAAGAAGAGTTCCATAACAGAGAGAGTAAAAGTTAAAGCTATACCAAAACCTATATCATGGGCTTCAGCCTGAACTACTTTCTACCGACAAAGCAGAATAAAATTAAGTGATGAAGGGGACGTAAGCAACAAACCACTCTGACATAGGGACACTCGTCTTCGTTCTAGGGAAAATCTGACAGTTAACGGTCAAGACTGTCGGATCATCTGACATACCTGTGAAAATACTGGGAGTGGCTGACAAAAATAGGATATGAGAAGAAATTAAGCAGTAATATTACATCCAATCTCTAATGAACTTTTAGAAATAGGACGTAGTAACTGCTAATCGAAACTGAGAATGCCGAAAAACATTGCCAAATAGGTACCTATCCTGGGTGCTGTATGAATGTTCGGTCTGGTTTTGAGCAATTTTGTTGGCGCACAAATAAGTAATTCTTTCAAGTTAATCTTTCCTAAAGCATGCATATTAAAATAAAAATTTGATTCAAGCTTTTACATCCTTATTGCATTACGTTATTCGGAAGAACAAAAATAATTATCAAAATCACGATTCATGTCAACTCTTGATTTGAGAGTCCAGTGCATTGACGCATGCACTGCGAGGGTTGGGCCTAACCTCAAAATTAAATATTCGACTAGCAATTATTCAGTGAAGAATAGAATTAAGTCCCTTGCAATGCCCAAGAATACATTGATGCAGCTTTAAAAAGAGGAATGATCTGTTTCGAAAGTAATATAGATAAACGTAACCAGATAAGAAAACCTCCTGTCTATTCGAACAGCAATTTTTGGTGAGAACCTTCCATACGCATGAGACAGGCTAAATACTAGATCAAGTAGAAGATGAGGTTATGCTAGAGCCACAGTTACTGGACTCTATTGTTGTGAAAAGTTAATAGGATGTCCCTGATCGAAAGACAATGTTTACTTACAGTTGACTTACGGCTGTTATCACTCAATACCTACACTCGCATGGACATAACTGCCAACACCTGAACTGACGGAGATTCATGTTATCTAAGTGAAGCAAATAAAATAGACTCTGTTCACTCATCCATAGTTTAGAATAAAGAAGTACTCACATCTTTGAGAGCTTTCTCTTTGCGTCTTCGCTCCTTCTCCTCCCGGATGGCCTGTAGTTTGGCCTTCTTCGCCTCAAGTTCCGCTTTTCGATCAGCCATATCTGCTAATTAGTTCAACACTGGAAACCCAAAAACAAATCTGGTGAGCAAATACATACGTCCGGGAAAAGGAAACTGAGGCCGTACACTTTGATACACAGAAATATCTGCAGATGTAAGAGATATGTTGGCAGAAAAGGCGAAAATCGGCCCTCTTACCTGCGACGAAGAATCAACTACGATTACGAGGCATTTAAAACTTGCAGTCTCTTCACGCGACACGCAATGATTCACATTTTAAATCCTTTCAATAGATGTCGAAAATATTAAATAGAGCGTGAAAATGATTAGACTTTCTATCAAAAGATTTCAACGCGACAGCGACTGATTAGAAAAATCTGGCGAAAAACTGGCGTTCGGCACATGACGTCACACGGTAACCGGTGACCGATCGTTGATGCAGTTCGTTGCTCTCACTCCTAGCGGGAGATTTGAAATTTTGTGGCCTACGCAGATTTCCCGCCACGGCCGCTTGGTAAAAGTGCAACAGCCAATCAGTGTTGAGCGCGGGAAAGTACGTGATTGGATAACCTCTTTTTGACCAAAAAAGCGGGAAAGTACGTGATTGGAGAACCTCTCTTTGACCAACAAGCGGGAAAAATTTAAATTTCATAAGATGCTTGATGAATTGTAAGAGATTCACAGCACGAAGCTGCAATTATGGAAACTATGAGTAATTCCTTCAGGTAGAAATCACACAACTCGTATCCAAAAGCACGGAAATATGCTGCACGGAAAAAATTAAATGTTGATTTAGAATTTATACTGTTAAAAAGATGTCCGACAAGTTTCAAATGCTGATTGTACATTACAAAAATGCTAGCATAACATTTAAATTTGTTCGTTTTGTAGTGGGCGTAGTTACGTTAGCATTTGTTAAAATGGAAAATCAGCATTTGAAACTTCTCGGACATTTTTTTAACGGCATAAATGCTAAATCAACATTTAATTTTTTTCCGTGTGCAATATTCTCATGGGCGATTGCGCATTGCCGTTGACCTTAGACAGTTTACCCCGGTAATTTTCATCAATTATTGTTAAGTATGTTCTATAATTTTTCTAGGCTATTTTAAATCTGTTGACGTTTGGAACTGTGGGGTTAAATAGGGAATGTTTCGCAAGGGAAAGAGGGGGAAATGACCTTCGGAACCATGAAATTCCTATTCCTGGGGCCCATTCCTCATTCAACTCTCACGTCCCAAACATCACCCGACTAAAAAAAAAAAAAAAAAAAAAAAAAAAAAAAAAAAAAAAAAAAAAAAAACGAGAAAAAAAATCCTTGCTCGGGTGGTCTGGTGAACATTGCTGTTTCAGCTATCTCAGTGATTTCATCTGAAAGAGAGTAGACGAATTTTGAAGGAAATTCGATTTCAAGCATTTTAAACTTATTGCTCTCTTTGCTATCACGACAGATTGTGCCCCAGAGAAGTGAAGAAAAAAAAAATGTTAGCTAACGTTGTTTTTTCAATTGAACAACTCCAAAGGAATGACACATTTTTTAGTAAGAGATGCAAACTTTGCAGCGTTGTATTGCCAAAACGAGCTTTGAACTCAAGCTAAAACTATAGGAGGATTGTCTCATCATAACGTTTCGCTTGGATACAGATTTGAAGAAAATCAATACGTTTCGAAAACAGGGGCGTTTTTTCGACGCAGGTTCTTTCGAACCAACATAATTTAGGTTGTTTCTGATTTTTTTTTACTTTCTTCATTTTGCGCCGGAATTTTTGTAGATCGAAGTTTCCTGTGCACTATGCTGAACAGTTCAATTTTGATTTATCTCTTTGGTATGGGTTTCTTCCCCAGTCGACGGTCACATAGAGTGAACTTTGCTATTTTAGCTATTTCAGTGATTTCTGAAAGAGAGTGGACGAATTTTGAAGGAAATTCGATTTCAAAAATTTGAAACTTATTGCTCTCTTCTCTATCACGACAGATTGTGCCCCAGAGAAGTGAAGAAAAAAAAGTTAGCTAAAGTTAACCTTTTTAATCTTGTTTATGATGTTTGATTCATTGGTCTTAGTTTTATTTTTCATCCTGTGTCATCATACGGGAACGGCCGCGGTAACGTTTACTTTTAGTTGAAACTAATACAGCCTCGTCTGTTACCTTTCTCCCTTGGGACAAGCGAAAACGCCTTCAATCTTTCGTATATGCAAGATAAACATTCCGGAAACAGAAATAGTTGCATACAGGATCCCAGGCGCTCGCATCACTAGCGCATCATCAATGCGTGCCACGCCCCATCCCACACTTGATATTGTCAAATATGTATTTGTATCGATATTGACTGGTTCAACATGTAAACCTAGCCTCAAAATTCAATTGAGTAATCTGAGGGAGCGGTTTTTTTTGGGCTAGATTTTTTATACTTAAGAGTACAAAATGGCAACGAAGAGTGAAACTAAGCGAATTTTCGCTATCGAATATCATTCATCAAACGAATTGATCGGTGCTGAGTGATGCCGGTGATCGGTGATAGCAGGAGCCAATCAGTGTTCCAATTTTTTTTTGAATGAAATTAAGAAGAAAATAAGAAAACACGAACACTAAAACACAGCAAATTGGAAAAGGAACCAGACTTGAATTGACAGGACACAAAAACAGGAAGAAATGACGAAACAAAAATGCTGTTGAAGGATGAAGTTTCCGGCGTCCATCGCATCAATTCAAAAATCGAATTCAAGTCCCGAAGTGAATTTTAAATTTCAAATTAATGGATTTCAACGGTCTCCGGCGAGACCAACGAGGGAGTCGAATATCATTTAAAAAAAAAATGCACAATCGTCGAATATCATTCAACGGTGAATGCTATTCGATCGCGGAAATTCGCTTCTTGCTAGGAATTTTCTCATTTCCGGCTTTTACAGCTTGAATCCTAAAATTGTTGATTGAGGTCAATCTATTGTTTTGAACCAAATACATCGAACGACTATCAAATACTATCTATATAATAAAGAATTTAATGGAGATGTTGCATGTGTGAGGGATTTGCGATTTGACTACTGATTCTTATGTAAAAGTTCGCGAGAAACATGATGGTGCCCCTGGTTCTCTCTGAAATCAACTCCCAAGCTCAAAAAAAGCTCTCAAATTGAGGCTGAAATGGAGGAGATATCCCTCGCTATCCTAAGATTCCACCTCTTTATCAAGACAAACTCTCCATGCAAAGATAGGGAGCAAATACATTATAGCAGAGTTGCCGTGTTTTTAGTTTTGGAGTCCCCAAATACAGTGGCAGCCCTGTCAATGTATTTGCTCCCTATCTTTGCAAGGAGAGTTTGTTCTGATGTAGAGGTACTCTTAGGATAGCGTGGGATATTCCCTCCATTTTGGCCTCAACTTGAGAGCTTTTTTTGAGCTTGAGAGTTGATTATGCAGAGAAAACCAGTGGCAACATCGTGTTTCTCGCGAATTTTTACATACTTTTTACTTGCCTCTCTGAAGGCGTTTTATGTGCTCAAGCAATTCCCCTCCAGCTGCGTCTGCGGCAATTGTTGTTACGAATATGTTGTGCGTGCTGATTTCAGACCATTACATACTTGACTCTCTGGAGGCGTTTTATGTGCGCAAGTATTTCGCCTTCAGTTGCGTCTGCGGCAATTGTTGTTTCAAATATGTTGTGCGTGCTCATTTCAGCACATTACATACTTGACGCTTTGAAGGCGTTTTGTATTTACTTCGTTTGTTCTCCAATAGAGTGCGCTACATGCACACAACGCCTTCAGAGCGTCAAGTATGTAATGGGCTGAAATGAGCACGCACAACAAATTCGTAACAACAATTGCTGCAGACGTAATTGACGGCGAACTGAAAGCAACTGAATAATTCACGTAGAGAACATTTCAATGCTTAAAATTGCGAGATCTTATCGGTAGACACGGAATGTTGCAGTTTGCAGCCTTTCACCTAACAATATCAATAATGAGTTCCCTGTATTGTAAAAGATGAGAGAGTTACGAGCCGATTTTGCAGCAACCTAGGAATAAAATTACGTTCTTCTGTCTAGAAAACGACGAATGAAGATGTTGCATGTGTGGGAAATTTGCTATTTGACTGTTGATTCTTATGTAAAAGTTTGCGAGAAACACTATGGTGCCACTGGTTTTCTCTGAAATCAACTCCCAAGCTCAAAAAAAGCTCTCAAGTTTAAGCCAAAATGGAGGGGATATCCCACGCTATCCTGAGACTCCACCTCTACATCAACACAAACTCTCTATGCAAAGATAGGAACAAATACATTAGCAGGGTTGCCGTTTTGCCAGTTTTGGAGTCCCCAAATACAGTGGCAGCCCTGTCAATGTATTTGCTCCCTATCTTTGCAAGGAGAGTTTGTCTTGATGTAGAGGTGGACTCTCGGGATAGCGTGGGATATTCCCTCCGTTTTGGCCTCAACTTGAGAGCTTTTTTTGAGCTTGGGAGTTGATTTTGCAGAGAAAACCAGTGGCAACATCGTGTTTCTCGCGAACTTTTACATAAGAATCATCAGTCAAATCGCAAATTCCTCACACATGCAACATCTCCATTATTGATAGCGTGGGATATTCCCTCCATTTTGGCCTCAACTTGAGAGCTTTTTTTGGGGGGGGGGGGGGGGCAGAATCAAAAGCACCATTTTGGCAGCGGCGCCGGCAAAAGCGCGGTCATTCGTTTTAAACTTGGTGCATGAACGAGGCGGCGACCCTGACCCTCAATTCAGAGCTTGGTGCGGCATCGACCATCGAGGCACGCCACGTGTCTGACTCCGATGCCGTGCCAATTGCCTCTACTTTGATTCGGAAGGCGCATTGCTGTACTTATCGATCCTCTCGCCGCGCGGTGGGCTCGCTTCACGAGAGTTGCGAGAGTGTGCAGGAAGGAACAGGGGCTGTTCGTCACTCTGCACGTTCTTTGAAAACGTTGAAATCTCCTCGAAGGGTGAAGGCACGAATTAGGAACATTAAATTACGGCTTTGAGGCGCATACAAGGCGCATAAGTGCACTTTTTGCTATTTCGAGAAATACTGCCGTCCTAAGGAAGAACCGTATGAACATTCAAGAGTTGCCAAATTTCATTCGATAAAATGTTTATTTTTGAGGAAAATTATGAATATTTTCCCTTGAAATTTTCAAACGCTTCAGATCAAATTACGAACAAAATGATCATAGAAAGTGGTAGACATACATTCAAAAATTTTCCTGGAAATGAGTGATTTGCCGAGGGAAATTTGGCAACGCCTGATGGCTCATACGGCGTTTTCCCTTGGCTCAGCAGAATACGTGTTTGAAGTGTTTGAAGTGTTGAAACTACATAGAATTATATGGATCCTTGTGGCGGAATAAAGTTCAAATTGACTTTTTGACGTCTTTTTGTTCCGAAAAACTGAAATTTCTCAAAAATCCACTTTCTCCGGGGAAAATTCAGTTATTTTAAAGCAACAGGGTCTTTTTCGTAGGTACTTAATATACGGAATATATCCAACAGATTCATCTGATCAAATCCGAGAATTCGCCTGCTGTTTTAGATAGTGAGATTTTTTGGATTACAATGCTTAATCCTATCAGATCACCACATGAAAAACTGCAATCCGATTTCTATAAGTCTGGAAATTGGGAAAATGTTCTCCCTGTGTAACTCGTAGGATGAAAAACAACTTAATCAGCCAAAACTCTTATTTTTATTATATAACTCGTAGGGCTACTCTTACCTATTATATGCTGGTAAACTCGGAAGTGCCTTTGGATTTTTCCAGAAAGTACAACTTTTTTAAAAATTAAATTTAAAAAAAAAAAAAAAACTGTAATTGGTCAGAGACTTTTTTTTTTTAATTCGATAATTTGAGAAAAGGAAAACTACAACAAAAGGTAAGTCTTCTCCTTGCAGCACCAGTCGAAACTAGAAATATTTGTCCCCAAATTTTCCTTTCACGACCCAGTGTGCGTCCTTGATTGATAGCAAAAAGGCTGAGGCTCAGTTTTAATGATGTGGCGCAGAGCACTGCACGTTTTATCCGGATTTTCGTTTGTGCAGAACACGAGTGTCAGACCTATCAGACGAGCCATTGTAATCTTATAATTAAATTGACGCTTTCTTCGTGCATATATCTCTCGAAATCCATTTGACGTGATTCAGTATAGCGCAGAATCGTCACTGTTCATTCATGCGGCGTTTTTACTCGTACTATATGACATTATTTATGAATGAAACGGACAGTGACTCAGTTTGCATTCATAAGTTAGTCGTAACGCTGTGAGCATGCAATGCTTCCATTGAGCTCGGAAGTGGAAATTTCGCAAAGCTAATCAGGCATTTTGTCATATGCGAAGCTTACCGACGGAATTCAAATGACAGCGAACTTTCGTCGATTTCTTACGCACACCTTGACCTGGCAATTGTGTACAGCGTGTTCCAAAACTTGATGCAATGAGCATGACAAGGATAGTATGGACAACTCGATTTATGTAGCTCTTAGGGCTCAAAAGGGCGACAACGTGAAAACGAAAATCACTAGAAAAGTGCCGCTGCCAACCTATGCATTTGGAAGATCACTCAATATGCCTCACAGCCGTACCAATTTCTCGGAAAATTTTGTTTGTATTTTGATCTATAACGTCTGAAAATTTCAAGGGAAAATATTCATAATTTTTATCGAAAATGAACATTTTATCGAATGAAACTTGGCAACTCTCAAATGTTCATGTTTCTTCTTTAGCACGAACGCGCAGAACTCGCTCTCATGCTGTGCAGGAGGTAATGCGGTGCGTGGTAAATGCCAGTGCCTGGAAAGTCAAAACTCCTTCAATTCAGTGCGTATGCAACACGGACATCCGCGAAGCTCGAATAGTTGCATCCAGGCGTTATGATGAAGTTCGCTGAGTGTTTGTTGCGATTGTTGCATGCGATACTAACTGAGGGTACTGTATTTGTTTCTATTTTACCTCACCTTTATTTCGAGCCACCCATTCCGCCTATAAAATAAACTATTACCGATTTTCATGAAAACATCGTCAATTTTTCGATAAACGCTTTCATTGTTTAAACGTATTAGTGCAGCTTTTAAATATTATTGAATATATTTTTCCTATCCCTCTCCTTACTAATGCATATTAAATTTATTTAACAACGTTTACGTACAACGTTGTCCTTCTAAAATTTTCGCTGCGGCCCTACTCTTCCAGATCTGAGAACGACGAATGTAGCAGAGTAGTTTCATAGACACTTCAAAAAAGTATTTTCGAGCGCGTATCCCAACGTATTTGCTTTTTCGGAGGAGTGAAAGAGAAGTGCAGTTAGGAATAAACATCAAATGGACCGCGTTAAACAGAAAGGGACCAAGCCACATCAGCTGTTGCCAAATTAACTGGACAATTTTACTTTTTACAGGAGAATGTTTGTGCGGATTATTTTGAAGATTTTAATTTACCTCGTACTAAGCAGAAAATTCACTGAAAGCACACAAACCTGCACAACCGTTTTCGTGGTAACTATCTCAAACGTTTTGGCTAAATTGTTGCGCTCGTTTGTCTTTTTGGACAGAGGCCTCATGACGTGATGTAATGAAACATGTATTAATTATATTTCAATCAGATCTCTAACACATGTATGTATATGAAGTTTTCCTTGTCACCTTTTCTTAAGTTATGAAGGCAATACTTTGCACACATGACTTATTACTTTCACCACCTCAAATCGCCAATATGCGTTCGTGTTTTTGAGGTTTACGCCTAGGGACTTTGCGCTTTTGGAATTTTATCCTTACATTTCTATTCGAAATGTTTTGGGCAATAATTTGCCAGCAGAAAAGATAAAAATGCCCGGTCCGGCCAGCAGCGCACAGTGGTTCGAGTCAATGTGACAGGTCGGACATGAAATTTTTTACTAAAACTGCAAACACGGAAAAAAAAGTTGGGTAGCATTTACCACACTCTGGTCCAAAAACGGCACAACCAGAGAGTATGGTAACTTCCACCAAAATTTTTGTCTTAACAAGGAAAAATATTGTAACTTTCACGATAATCTTGATGAAAGTTACCATACTCTCTGGTTGTTCCGTCTATGAACCAGAATATGGTAAATGCTACCTAATTTTTTTTTTCCGTGAATAATGTTTATTTTGTCACATTTTAAATTTTAAGGGGTGCTTCGAGAAGACAATTTTACGAGGAAACTAATCGAGCCACTTTCAGCACCTCAAAGTTTTGTATAAACGGAGTTATAAGCGTTTAAAGTTTCCAAATGTTGTCCGACCTCTCCTCTTGACTCGATCCACTGTGCAGCGTCTCGAATCATTGACGAGCTGGCTCTCCTGCTCAGTATACACAACTTTCATAAAAGTACGTTATGTTGCATCATAACTATTTGAAGGCGACTTCTGAACGTTTGAATCGCACTAATTTGGGCTATCACAATTAAGCACGATCGATAAATTCCGACAGAAAATCTGGTATGGAACTCTCAAAGAGCATTTTTTGCAAAGAGACTGATGCGTGTATTTGAATCCTGAAACATGCATTTTCTCCACACATTCTTAACCTCTTTTTCACTGTTCTTTGGAATAAATCTACATACCTGCTAAATGACTTCTCTTTATTCTGACTTTCGCAATACAACTTTGAACTCGATCGGCTTTGTATTTAAATGTTTGATTATTTTTTGCATTGAACCTTCATTGACACTCCCTCTCAATGCTGTGGCGAGGTAAAGGTTTTGACATTTCTAGGATTCTAGGAAGCACAATTGTTCCACCATTATCAGGATGGATTTTCGGCATAATCGTATTTGAAATTTAAATTGCAGTTTTAAACATTTAAACACTTAAAGGAGATCCGGCTGTGAAATATGTAACTACGAGCTGTCACATATGAGGGGCTTGGAGGACAAAGCGAACAAGTGCAGTTTTTGAAAAAAATTTTAATATTAACGATGTCGGGTAAAATTAATTTTAATGCATATTCTGCGAAAAATTCGCTCCCAAATTCCAATTTTTAAGCTTCAGAAAGTCGTTTGAACTTTCTTTCCGCAATAGTGATACATGTAATTTCGAATCTTTAGACATGTATTTTTCGAAATAGCAATAAATGTACTTATGCGCCTTGTCCTCCAAGCCGATCTTATCATCCATTACAGATTCAGAGGCCGTTGACTCCGGGTTTAGTGGTCGAAGCAACAACTTCCAGAGTCAAAAATTTCGGCCTCTGAACCCAGAGTAAATAGTAAATTAAAAAAGTCCGCATTACGGCGATCAGAACCGGAGCTTTTTATTTTTGAGTGTTTGCTAACATGGTATTATGGTTCGGCAAAGATGTGTAGGATGCCAGAATATCAAGGGAATTTCCATCGTTTACTTTCATGATTAATAGTAAAGTGTATTGTTCGATAATAGCATTGGATCTAGAGTCCAGACTCTTAAAAACATCGCCAAGAAAAAATAATCTTGATTCAATCAGATTTAAGCTTAAATCAAGAACCAAGCCTCTTAATTTGAGCGGATTTCCTTTTGATTTAAGCTTAAATCTGATTGAATCAAGAGTCCTTTTTCTTGTCAATGTTTACAAGAGCCTGGACTCTAGATCCAATGTGTTTTTTTTCCAGTGCATTACATCATCGATATGTTATGTTCTTTGAAAAAGGAAATAAGTGAACATTTCGGGAATCTGACCCTTCGTTTGTGTTTGCACTACTATGTTTGTACTTTCGTAGCGGTTACGTGATAACGGCTGGGATCAGGTCACCATTCAATTTTTTTCTTGTTTTTATGTGTTTTTACAGCTGAAAATGAGCTGGTAACAGCTCGAAACGTCCTGCCTTATAGCGTTTTAATCATTTTTTAGCCTTGTTTACTCACACTGAAAAAAAACTGCTAAAATCAACACATGAAATAGTGAAAAAATGTGACAACTCATCAAAATAGATTAAGAACACCGGGTTGATTTTACTAATTTGGTGATTTGTCACCGTATTATAGCAATTTTTTTTTTCAGTGCATATTATAATTAAATCTCCTCTTTATTTGTACTTAAATAAATTTATATTTTTTTACTTTTTAACCACGCGATCTTGCAGGAACGCTACCACACCGGCTCCTTATCACCGCCGCACGCCATGCTAGACCAGAAAAGGGTCAAAACAGCGGAAGGACTCCGTCTTGTCTTCGCGTGCCGCGACTCCTCCAGTCCGGGCGACGAAACAAGTCCCGGGGGGCGGGGGGGGGAGGGAGAACCCCCCGCGCGGCTCGGCGCGCTCGCAGGAGGGGGGCGCGCATCTCCCACGGCGGCGCGCGCGAGCAGCGGACCCGCTGCTCGGCGCCAAGTCCGATTCTGGCCTCCGCGCAAGTCGGCCGTGAGCGAGAGAGTCGCGATCTCCCGCGCAGCATCGCATCCGAAAAGCGTCACCGCGAACCCCCGAGACAAGTTCGAGAGCAGAGTTTCCCGAAGTGTCACGTGGACGTGGAGTTTTCCCGACCCGCACCCGGCTCAACACGTGTTCCCGGCCGTTCGACGGCTCCGGTACCCTCGTTTCCGGTGCCATTCCTCGTTTCCGGTAGGCACCCCCGTTTCCGGTGCCATTCCTCGTTTCCGGTAGGCACCCCCGTTTCCGGTACCATCCCTCGTTTCCGGTGCCCTCACTTCCGGGCCCGCGCCTTTCCCGCCAAAAGGTCCGATGACCGGAAGGACTGAGCCGTTTCCGACCTAGCGAGCTTTTTCAATTTTAAAACGGACTGTTCGGGAGAATTGAGTTTTTTTAAACGCGTGTTTTTATCGTCTGACGTAATAGCGTGTATTTTAGAAATCTGTTTCGTGAATTTTAGTGATTTTGTGCGCATCTTTACCTCGCGGTGTGCGCGAATCAACTGAATTCCGGATTACCTGCACTAGGGTCCTGATAATTTTGACAATTTTGAAAAATCCCAGCCGGAAAATCTACGAATTACTGGAGTTTTCTACTTTTCGGTTCGACTAAAGCTTGGATTTTGGAAATCCTGTCCGTCGAACGTAATTTTAGAATAGCGATCTTCGTTCTAAACCGGTTCCAATCACCCAAACGGCAAATTTAACCGAAGTTGCCGCGTGTTAAAACTATCAAGTGTTTAAGTGTGTAAGTGCATTTTTTTATTCGCGTGTTTTTGAGTTAAATCCGCGTCCTTAGTTTTAGACTCGCTTTAATGTGATCAATCGTACTTAAACCCTAACAATTTTCCACTATCGAAAAGTGGATTTGAAACGACCCCGGCCACCAGTTCCAACTTCAGTTTGTGCAAATTCCTAACCTCAAAATTAGTAAAAACCAACTCTGCAATTCATTTGCAAGTTGCTGGATTATACAACGGTGCGCGTGTTCCTAACCTCAAAATGTGGACGTACATAGCCTCCGTACTCTTCCTCCCCCTGATGACATGCGCCTCGGCATCATGGTCCCACACAAACCACATGATCTCCAACACATACAACCCCGTCTTCGAGGAGACGGCCGATTCCTACACAACGGCGTTCATCAACCTTACATACAGGGACCCGGAGACAGGTCTCCTACATACGGAGAAAACTGAGATGGGGAAGTACGGAGAGTACCACGTGGGTTTCGCCTCTGGGCTTCTGGTTCATCTCGTCTCCGATTCGGAGGACTGGGATACCACCGGGTGTTCGCTTCCCCTCCGGCCCTCCGATGGGGGGGAGTTCCCCCCGAAGGGCACCAAGTGGATCGCGCTCGTCAAGCGGGGTGCTTGTAACTTCCAAGTCAAGCTGGATAACGCTTATCACTACAATGCGTCGGCCATTATCATCTATAACGACCGGGAGACCACCAGTTTGGATAAGATGAAGCTTTCTACCAGGCATAGTAAGTGGTTTGATTTCTTATTGGTTGGACCTAAAAATAAGAACACTAGAAAAAAATACATTGGATCTAGAGTCCAGACTCTTGAAAACATTGACAAGAAAAAATACTCTTGATTCAATCAGATTTAAGCTTAAATTAAGAACCAAACCTCTTAATTTGAGTAGATTTCCTTTTGATTTAAGCGTAAATCTGATTGAATCAAGATTCCTTTTTTTTTGTCAATGTTTTCAAGAGTCTAGACTCTAGATCGAATGTGTTTTTTTTTTCCAGTGAAAGAAAGAAAGAAAGGAAAAAAAAGTTGGTCGATCGACTCGTCGAAAAAAATAAAATGCTGCAGTTTTGCGTCTAGGATGTTAAAAATGAGGCGTTGGGTGCAGAGAGGGCATTTCTTGGTCGCGGTGTTTCAGAATCTTCAGTGCTAATTGGACTGAGTTAAGCAGAAAGGAACCAACCCACATTTTGGGAAAAATTGAGTTATGAATGGTTTTGAACTCAACCACTGCTCTACTATCTATCGCCAAAAATTCAAAGTTTTTGTTGGAGCAAATTTTGCAGAAATTGAACTTGAATTTTATCTTTTACATTGAGTCTTATGCAGGAGCCAAACTTTAAACCTTTTTTTCTCGGTTCGATCCAAATGTGGCTTGGTTCCTTTCTGTTTAACTCCGTCCAATTTTTATTCCAGAGAGGAAACTATTTGGGTGAATTCTCTAAGATTTTACGTTTTCAGCACTGTAAAATCATAAGGAATATTCAGGAAAAGTTAAAAAAAAATTACATATACAATTTGCTTCACTTATAATGGATGAAACGTCAGCGGAGATTTTGAGACACTACAAGTAAGAAATGCCCTTTTTGCACCCAGCGCTTCAGAGTCTGATGATCATTTACAGTAAGCATGGGTTTATAGGTAAAATAGGGCTCACATGGAAATCGAGGTACGCCTTACGTCAAAATAGCGACGCTCTTGCTGAGAAATAAGTCTTACACTGAAATAAAATTTTCTTCAGATATTATATTGACTTAAAGAGTCGTTTCTTGTCAATAAAGTTCTGTTTTTTTTTTTTTTTTTTTTTTTTTTTTTTTTTTAAAAAAAAAGTTACATCCATGCGGTTTAAATTTACCATCAGTTTTTTTAGTTAAAAAAACGTCGTTTTGCTGCATCGTTAAGTTTAAGTTTACAACACGATAGAAAAATAACGTTTCCTTAAGTAAAAGGAAAACCTGCCGACAAGAAACGACGATTTAATTTAAAATAATATCTCAAGCATTTTTTTTTCAGCGTGAAACTAAATTTCAGATCATTATAGCTACGCGTGTCTCTGAATCGTGTTTCGACGGTCGACTTTAAAGAACCATAAAAACCACTGAACAGTGTCAAAATATAAAGTGCCGCGTTTTTTTCTGACGATGAAAATATCGATATCACCTTTTTTAAGGCTGAGAGGATGACGTCTATACATACTCGCGTTAGTGCATGCTATGGTTTCTTCCATCTTCGCGTAATTGTTAACCTCGCAGAGCAACCACTGCAATTTGCACATTATTTATAACCGATTCATATCTCGAGATTAATGTGGAAAAAACGGTGGTTTGCGCAAGCGCGCGTCATTTCACACCACCCATCGAGTTTTCCAGAGGGCGATATTTTATGAATATTGAACTTGAAAACTTGGTTTTTAAAAAGTTAGTGGTTTTTTTTTACTAACCTATAAGATTCCCGTCTTATACACATGGGCGTGTATCCTCACCTCATTTAAGCAGTGCATGCCGGCCGGCAGTTAGCCGTGAGACCTTCAACATTAAAGCCAGTCAAGTATTTTATTTCGCCTGGCTCACAGAATATCTCGAAACTGAGCGAAATAAATATCCGTAAATACTTCGGCGACCACTTTGCGATCTTTGTCTTGATTACTGTCACGAATGAGTGCGACAGGGAACGTAGTCGGCCCTGTGGGCGAGTAGTTTAATGTTAGGTATTATCGTCATTGATGTGTTAAAAAAAAAAAAAAAAAAAAAAAAAAAAAAAAAAAAAAAAAAACACCTAATGACCATTTTTAATACGCCTTATTTTTGAATAATCTACTTAAAGTAGGATTTGCCCCTTCCATAAAAATATATGAGCTTTTACCCTTTTAATCCGAAATCAGTGGCAAAACACAGCGAGGATTAAGCTGTCATTATTTTCATTAGATATTTATTAATAGGTTCGTTAATGAGTTGATTACCGAGAATAGCAAATAAGTCAAATGGACTGCATTTTTAGTACCATAATTTTAGGGGAAAACCCTGACACTTTTTCCCCGTGTGCACAACCATTTTCATGTAAAAAATTTAAGTGTCCAATTGAATATGGCAATAGCGGATGTGACTTGGTTCCTTTCTGCTTAACACGCTCCACTTCTTTTCCTTCAAGAGAGACGGTTTCCTTTCGCGACACATCGCCTCTTTATAGACTTACAACGGCAATTAAAATAATCCCATCACTAAACCGCAGCCCCTTGAAAGAATCATGGCTATTTCCGATCTAATCCAATCCCACGAATTCTGATCCAATAAAATATAATCCAATAAACTTGATAGACCGTTCGGATAATAAAGGCTTCACCGCTGGCAGTTTCGGAAGCCTCACATTAAATCGCGATTTGCAAAAATGTTGCAACGCCGCGATGTTAGGCGCAATGAAGAGAAACACTTGCGAGCCTTAATTGAGTGGTGATGGCATGGTCCTGACCGCACTTAACTCCTTAAAGATGTACTAAGTGCAGCAATAATCAAGTGCCATTCGTTGAATTATGAAATCCTTCATTGCTGAGGAATACTGCTGTGCTTAGGAAGAACGCCGTATGAACATTCGAGAGTTGCCAAATTTCCCTTGATTAACCATGTGTTTTCGACAACATTCAAGCATAAGTATCCTCGAAATTTGCAGATATTTAGATCAAATTGCGTACAAAATTGTCTCAAAATTTTGGGGGGAAATATTTACAATTTGCTCAGTTAATTCTGTTTTTCCTTCGATGGAAATTTGGCAACGTCTGAAGGCTCATACGGCGTTCATCCTTAACCAGGCAGAATAGCGCTCATGAACCTAAAACCAACAAACTTTGGAGGTCGGTTTGCAATTTTATGACAGAGTTTAGTTCTAATCGATGATTTGATTGCTTCTAGCCGTGAAATTGCACGCATTATTACTTTCAGCGCCCCGATTCATGCAGTTATTATTCTTTGACATACGTGCATTCTGTGATCTGCCAGGTCGATTTCCATGATTTTTGGTTATCGGCAGGTAGATAAAGTCACTGGCCTCAATTGCATTATTGCATATCGACGCCGGTGGATCGATTCGATCAGACGGGTCGGACATGACATTTTTGACTAAAACTGCAAATTTTGATGCTTAATTCGTCACATTTCAAATTTTAACGGGTGCTTTGAAAAGAAAATTCTACGAGGATTCCAGTTTACTCGTTTTCTAAACCTCAATGTTTTGTGTAAACGGAGTTATGAGCCCGTAAATTTCCCAAATTTTGTCCAACCTCTCCCATTGACTGATTCCATTGTGCGACGGCGAGACTTCCATAAGCGTATATATCTCTATCGTATCCTTTGTGGCGCGGCGTGATTTGCGGTATATCGATTGATCTGCCATTTAGACCTGTGGAAAAGGATCGATTATCAGGGTGTTCGCAACGAACACCTTAATAATCGATTCTGTACCATAGCTTCAAATGGGGAAATATCGATATTTATCGAAGCACGCCACGCCACTGCGTATCTCTCATTTATTCTATTTTTAGGAGAACCAGTCAAAATTATTCCTTTAAGTTTTTTCAGTATATTCTCGCATAGCGAAGAAAATCCCGGAATTTTTTAGGAATTGTCGTGGAGTCGTTTTTCATTTAAAAAATAAATGTCAAAAAGTTTGCAATGTTGTAAACCGAGATATGTGGTTTGGAAGTTTCATCGTCAACATATGAGTCGTACGTATAGCGCTCAATTTCTGCCGTGCTAAAGAAGAACGCCTTATGAACATTCGAAAGTTGCCAAATTTCCTTCAAGAAAATGTTCATCTTTGAGGAAAGTTATGAATATTTTTCATTTAAATTTTTAGAATCCTCAGGTAAAATTGTGAACTAAATTATCTGAAAAATTGGGAGGAAAATATTCATAAATTTAATGGGATATTCGCGTATTTTCACAGGAAATTTGGCAACGCTTGAAGGCTCATACGGCGTTCTTCCTTAGCGCGGCAGATTTGGTCATTTGATTACGTTACAACCAGTGGCGTGGCGTGAATGATCGATTATCCATATTTTCCCATTTGAATCCGTGCTAAAGAATCGATTATTAAGGTGTTCGCTGCGAACACCTTGTTAACCGATCCTTTTCCATAGGTTTAAATAACAGATCAATCGATATATCGCAAAGCACGCCACGCCACTGGTTACAATAGAACATGCCGGAATGAATGAATGGGGAATCCATCTACTTAATACCCTCAAGATTCTGCGATTGAATCCTCAGAGAGCGAAAAACACCTCGGCGCACAATAATTCTATTAATAATAACCCATCGTTTTATCCTGTTTGCACGTGAACAGTTATGTCTGCTTGTGAATGCCACGACGAATGCAGAATTATTGTTAGCCGTAGGCTATAGGGCTCGCCGAGTACAATAGCTGCATGAACAACTAAAAAACAAATTTAACCTGCGTTGACTATTCTTAGATAATGTAAGCACATGCCGTAACTACTTTACTACTACGTAACAACGCGATTCAACATTGAGTGATTGTTTGATTTCAATTTTCATTCACTCTCCGTTTGAAAAAGTAAAAATTCATCTCATTGAGCACGTCATTTTGTGAGGACTCGTTAATGGTGGCGTTAAAATCCATTCATATTTTAAACAGGAGAGATAAAGTCTAGAATTCCTATTTACAGAATTTTGAAATAAATATTGCGTTATTTTACAGACCTTTTACTGATCTCGGACGGAATTTTCTGGGCCATATTGAGGTCAAAATCAGCAAAACATGCATCACTTAAAACAAAGAGAATACTGTCAATTCTAATGTTCACTGAAAAAATTAATTTGCTGATTTAACAATTAAATTGCTAAAAAAAAGTGACTGCAATATTTCAACGTAGATTTCACAACATAAAAATGCTTCTTTAACCACTAATTGTAAGCTAATTTAACCATGGGGGTGGATAAAGTAGCATTTTTGTGTTGTGAAATCTACGTTGAAATATTGCAGTCGCTTTTTTAGCAATTTAATTGTTAAAGCAGCAATTGTAGTTTTTCCGTGATGTTGAAATGCCTGATTTGACTGACGACCCTTGAAATATAAATCTCGTTTGCTCAAATCGGAATTGTTGTTTTGCATCAAAATCGGCTCGAGGTTCAGCTTCTCAGTAAATCAATGATAGGAAACCAGCAGTGCAGTGGCATAGATTAAAAATTGTTCACCTATACATGGGTGCATGTGTAAAATTAGTGTACAGTAACTTAGTTTAAGAAAGGCGCGACATCCAAAGGTGAAAATAAGAGCACCAATTTATATGAATTTGAAAAGACTCTAATCACAAAATAAATGTTTCAATATCGTGCCTGAGAAATCAGGGCACAGAGGGATTGTGCACGAGGAATAGCTAGTTTTAATATAGATTCGAATGTAATTTAGATCGGAATGTCCATCTCTAGAATTACCAAGCGAGAGTGCAGGCGTAGGTGTCCGAAAATTGAGAGGCATTTGCGTACGGGAAAACGAAGCAGTTGAAGTGTTCGGAGAATAGAATCGAGCAAAGAGTAGATTATTCGCTTTTACAGCTGCATCCCTCTCCCAATTCCGAGACTTACAAAGCGATATGCAACTGCACTCTGAACATGATTACATTAGCAACCGCATCCCGGAACCTAGGGCGATTTTTGCGCTAAGTGGATTCTGTTAGTCGGGGAGGGGGCGCTGGAACAATGTAGGTAACCTCAGTATTGCATGAGGGTGGATATAACACTCTTTACTAAAATTAGACGTTGAATATTTTCATTGGACTAATTTGACTAAAATTGATCAAACTGCGTTTGACGTTCACTAATTTTCTCTTAAGTTTACTTTTTTTACAGAAAACTAAACAGCAAAACGCCGTTAAATTTTTCATTTTTTTTGGCGCGTATACGTAGTATACCGCCTTTGCGATCGTTTCGACCCCCCCCCCCCCACAATAACCGAGTCCCCTAGTTCCTTACCGAAAAGTGACTACCGCGAACTTCTGAGATTTTCCAAAGCGTGTAAAAAGTTTACTAATCCGTCAATAATAATGATTAAAATTTGTTTCTCATTCTGGGGCTCGCTAGTTTATGTGTAATGAATACCAAGAGTCTACGTTTCTTGGTTTTTTTTAAAAAAACCTTAGAATGGGGCGCGCTGATTTAAAATATGCATATATAAGCGGAAGCAAGCGAACTGATTCGAGGATGGCTGACCAGTTCGGCACTCCTTGAATGAGAATTTCACTCACTCCGTTTTGTTCACAACGTTGCTTTGACATATCTCCACAACACTGTTATCCTTTTCAAAAGTTGGTACTCCTTGCTCTGATAGCCGGGGCCACCAGGATAGTGGTAAGTGCAATCTGTGATGAGCCTCGAGACTCATTAGACCATTTGCTAAACGTGGCTCATACAGGAGTCCACTAAGCCCTCTCGTCCCCACGCTCCTGATCACTGCGTCGGCGTCACGAAGAACAATGGGCCTTGGGTCCCAACGCGGCCGATACCCGTACCCCAATTACTCACGCTTCATTAACCATTTCACCGTCACGCTAGGATTCATCCAATTTTCAAAAAAAATTGTTTCGCATGTATTTAGCAATTTTTTCCTTACTCTCCGTTAAAACACAAATAAAAAGAGACCTCATTCATAAAAATCGGCCGAATAGAAGAGAAGTTACAGTAATCGAAATCCGAAGAAATCAACAAAACCTCGACTCCTCGATACGAAAAATAAAATGAAGGGGAAAAAAAGAAAGTATAAATTACAATTAAATATAATTGACCTCAAAATTTGACAAACAATTCATTTATATACCTAACGCTGAAAAAACTGGGAGAAATTACAAAAAATTTGCCTCTTGCAAGGGGCTTCTTTGTAAGAATTTTGACCTGAAGACAACGGTCGAATAACAGCAGTACTCCATACAATACACGGTGTGCCTGAACGAGTTAAACATTTTTCATACGTCCAAATCGAAAAATCTTTATATTTTTAACTACAATGTTTCTTGAATCGTTTAAGCAAAAAAAAAAAAAAAAAAAATTCCGTCGAGATTCTGGAACGCAAAGGCGCTTTAAAAGTATTCTGGGGCTATAATAGCTAAATCACCGGTAGTAAATTCGTTATATTATTAAAAAGAAATTGACTCCATAGTTTAATTCCTTAGTTTCTTGAATACGATTATTTTAAGCACTTAAACATTTATACCACCAATTTTAGCCATGGGGTGATTTCCTGAGAGCCGATAATATCACGAATTTCTCATAGAACCCCTCAACAGTGGCTTGCTTTTTTGGCAGCCGATTCGGCCATCGAACCGGAGTTTAAATGGAAGCTGATAATAACCCAAAGCTCTGAGAAAAATTTTGAGATGAGTATAAGAACGGTTTGTTGTAAGTAGCGAGGAGAGGCGGGCAAAGCGGCTAAAATCCTATCTAATTTTTACAGTTTTTCTGTTGAATTAATGTTGCCGCGGGCTTCTGACTGTCCACACATAGTTCTGTTCAGCATATCGATACATAAGTATTTACATTTTACATACGTAGAATCTAATTTTCACGTCGGGGAGTTGACATATTTTGATTTTTTCGATTTTATACGGAAAATTGATGGTTTTTCGGGATTGAAATTATTATTGTTTCATGAAAAATAAATGCACCCAAAATGACTATAGCATATTGATTCTTACACATTTGCACTCACAAAATTGGTTGGTAAATTCAACGAGTGGGTGCATCGACCTGGTATATCAAGTTTCTGCAATTTTTTACGGCAAATCAGTAGATTTTCGGGATGTAGATTGCTTACTTTCAATTCATGAATGAATAAAGCAACGACATGGTTGAACTTCTTTGCATGGAAAGACGTTTAAAATAACAAAATCAAGACGTATTTAATGCAATTGCATTTATATCGAGTCAATTTCTTTTCAATAATATAACGGGATTTTTACTACCGGTGATTTGGGTATTTTAGCCCCAAAATACCTTTAAATCGACTTTATCTTCTAGGAGTTCGACAGAATTTTTCCTTTCTTCGCTTAAATTATTCCGTAGCACTTTTCTTCAAGAATCTGATAAGATTTTGCTTGAGGCAGATCAAAAAACTTAAATTCGATCGAATAGCTTTCTACTTTCACAATACACGGTCTCGTCAAGGTGCGTCTTTGACCTCGCAGTGTTGGATCGTGAATTCTCTTTTTATGCTGTTTGCCTATTTTGAAATCTCTGTAAATGAAAACTAAAGGGGTTGATATGTGCGAGTTAATGACGCGCCTTATCAACACATTGTGTTGGAGTTCACTGCTTGTTTTTAATTACGAAAAGTACACTTACAAAATGTTAAGCCTCGATGTTGCATTTTTTTCTGTTTGAAAAATTAAACAGGAGAGGGAATTAGGTAATGCCCAATGGCGTTAGGGTGCCTCTAAAATACTTTTGAAGTGATCCTAGAGATCCAGTTTGCTTTGAACTTTTAAATAATAAGCTCGAATTTAATTACCAGGTTTTAAAAGAATGTAAAATAACCTCAACCATAATATACATTAACCTACAATGATTATTTCCACGAATTACTGAACGCTGACCGAAATAAACTCTCAACTTATTAGCTGTAGTAAATTAACTGGTTTGACTGACCAAGGAGCAAAGTGAGCCTTAATCTAACTACGCTTTCCTACTTGCATCACGTACTTACTCAGAATTCGTGTCTTATTATCTCTCTTCGGTTCTTTGGAGAGGAAGACTTTTTAACTTAAAGTTCTCTTTCCTCCTTTTGCCTATCTTCTTTTCGAACAAAGAGACATTATAAGATGTTTCAATTTACTCCAAAGTTCAGGCTGGCTCCCTCATTGTCTTACGCGGTGGCGACGAGATAGAAAATTGTGCATGAAAATGATTGAAGAACATTGTCTCGACGCTCTCTCTCAATTTTTCAGTCCGGTCACGATTCTTGAATCGCCGGGTTTTACTTACACATTAAAGTAAAATAACGAATAAATATACGGAACAAAGTCACCATTTATTTGATTAGAAACACGTGTTTTGTGTTTGTTAATACATACGAGTGACATCGCAGCACACCATGAACTTTTAGACTCGACAGAATCCAGACTCTTGTCTCAATGAATGGGAGATTGTCACGTCAAGATACTGCTTTGTAGTATTTTCCATCATTTAAGACATTGCAATAAGGTCGATGGTTGAAGAATGAAACCGCGTACATATCTCCATTGCCATGTTTCAAAATTTCTGCTTCTATCGTATTTTTTCGAAGAGAAACGAGTCATTTATAAGGCTTAAAATTTCTGTGAAATACGCTGCCTAAAAATCATTGAATTTGCCGCCAAGAATTCGTTGTACCTTGATTTAAGCTGAATTGTTCTTGATACAAGCAAAATAATGCTTGGGTTGAGCGAAAAAGCTGTTTCTTTTAAAGAGTAAAATTCTTGATTTAAGAAAAAATACTTCATGGCGGCAAATTAAAGATTTTTTTTTTTTTTTTTTCAGTGATACCTCAATAATTTTCAATAGATAACGATCACAACTTTCCAATTTCGTTATATTGAACAATGTACACTGTAGGCATATGGAGTCATGATAAGTATGCACATGCAATATCAACAAACGTGAGAAGTAAAAATAAATCAATGGTTTCAGCTGTGAAAAGTTTTCCCCGCATTTTTAATATGGAAATTGACGATTTCGCATGCAACACGCGTAAGTTATGATTTGCAGCTCGAGACTGCATATATATCCACTGCTGCGCGGAAATATAATTTGCACGACTTTGATTACTCATTAGCCTCCTACTCGGAGACTGAAGAAAATAAAGACGTGACCATAATACGTCATTTGCGTTCTGCGAAAGCTTCGAGTCCATCGCTTCGTCGATGCGTTTCTGTACGCAGTGGTGCCTCTCCACTTAAATGTACGTGAAACAATCGATTCCCTGCTTTGTTTATGATCAACATTTAAAATGAACCTAAAAGGAGTAAAAATAATTATATTTAACAAGGTGGAGAAATGGTGCTGGGTCCACACCATTTCGCGGGGAAACAAAGCCAAGAAATACCAAAAATTAAAATTAGAGTCAAAAATAAATTTTTAGAACTCTAATGCGCACCAGTATGAAATACTGGTCAATTCATACTGGTGCGCATTAGAGTTCTAAAAATTTATTTTTGACTCTAATTTTAATTTTTGGTATTTCTTGGCTTTGTTTCCCCGCGAAATGGTGTGGACCCAGCACCATTTCTCCACCTTGTTAAATACAGTTTCGGGCCACTTTTTAGTGTTTAATTTTTAAAAATAATTATACCAACTCGCAAGTATCACTCTCTTCCCATACCGAATATACCGAGTGGATTTAACTGTGTTACGCGACGCTACTTCGACGGATTACATGAAGTTTAGTAGTATGTGGTGTTCTCTGAATCAGAATTAAAAAAAAAAAAAAAAAAAAAAAAAAGAAAAACAAAAAAAAATTCATTGAAATGGAGAGGGCAGAGAGGTTACACACCTCGATATTTCGCCTTAAATTTTCAAGGTGGGCCACAAAATATCCTACGAGCAGTAATAGTTATCTACTCGAAGATTTGTGTCTTGTGATGCCGTATGTGTCGCAAGCAGTCAGACATTGCCAGTAATTTGCAAGCGACATACGTGCTAACTCACCAAATCGCAAAAATTCGCATCGCCATTGTAAAGGTTTCATCGGTAAAAAGCCTCAGTATCATCACCTCGGCGTAGAGCGCCTTCAAATATACCGATTATACTTTCAGCTTTGCCGGGCAGTTAATTTAGTTGCCTGTCGGAACTGAATTTGACCTCGGTCACTGATCTCACCGCATGTACTCGCGAGTGTGCTTGCTAGTACCATGCATTTGAGTGAAAAATTGTATGTTTGAATTCTGAACATAATCATCAGTGCTTTCTATCTTCATTCTTCACTTCTGAAGTTTAACGTTTCTTTATTCATCCCAAATAAATTGCAATTTGCCGCTATTGGCGATGCTAATTACATTACGACGAGTGCAAATCTTGTCTAGTGTAAATTTTACAAGTTCTGACCTGAAAATTTTGATGCTAGCTATGTTTATTTTTATTAAATTACGTACTTTTCGTTGTCGATAATTTATTTTTTAAAACTATAAATTACTGGATAGTAGTGTCTTCTTGACGTACATGCCGGAAACGCCACTGTTAGTAATAACAGAAATCCGTCTATGCATTTCTACGCATAAGTTCAATAGGTCCATTTCACCAGCCCCCCCACTTCCACAAAAAAATATGAAAAATATGCCACCATTTTGTAAGTGTTTTGTAACGTTTTGTAAGTCTAAAAACAAATTTTGTAAGTCACTCCAAATGGTTCAAATGGATAACTTCATTTTGGGGGGGCTGGAGAAATGGTATCCCCCCCACATCGCGATCGATAAATTCTGACAACGCCAACGTTTTGTAAGTGTTTTGTAACGTTTTGTAAGTCCAAAAGAAAATTTTGTAACTCAATTTTTAGGGGGGATACGGCTACCCAAAATTTTGGGGCCAGCCCCCCCACTTCGCGATCGATAAATTCTGACAACGCCAACGTTTTGTAA
>NW_017547881.1:2670699-2695004 GCF_001854935.1 Bemisia tabaci
GGCGTTGTCAGAATTTATCGATCGCGAAGTGGGGGGGCTGGCCCCAAAATTTTGGGTAGCCGTATCCCCCCTAAAAATTGAGTTACAAAATTTTCTTTTGGACTTACAAAACGTTACAAAACGCTTACAAAACGTTGGCGTTGTCAGAATTTATCGATCGCGAAATGGGGGGGCTGGCCCCAAAATTTTGGGTAGCCGTATCCCCCCTAAAAATTGAGTTACAAAATTTTCTTTTGGACTTACAAAACGTTACAAAACACTTACAAAACGTTGGCGTTGTCAGAATTTATCGATCGTGAAGTGGGGGGGATACCATTTCTCCAGCCCCCCCAAAATGAAGTTATCCATTTGAACCATTTGGAGTGACTTACAAAATTTTTTTTTAGACTTACAAAACGTTACAAAACACTTACAAAACGATGGCATATTTTTCATATTTTTTTGTGGAAGTGGGGGGGCTGGTGAAATGGACCTAAGTTCAATGGAAGTCGAGAGCGTCGGCCTTTTTAGTAGGTACCTCAAAGCTTCAACGGATGTAGACCGCACACGAACCCTACAATGAAATTAGGTAATGCAGATAAGAGCCCTGCATAATAAATATTTACTGTCCTTTTGTAAACTTTCACACGGTTGGATAATTTGGTGCTTATGCAAGTTCTCTAATGACACTGTAACACAGACTCATTGCAAAGTTAGGCAACGCTGCTGTTGATGCACTTTAACTTAACTTTTTTTTCGGTTGTTGCTCTTTTAAAACACATCGCTCCGGAATCCACACAAATGACACCTGCCAGTCAGCCATGCTATAATGATACCATAGATTTTCCCCTTCTTCATTACGAGGACAACTTTTTCAGGTTTGAGGTACTAAGTTTCGGGATTCCAGTTTATTTATGACAGTGTCTAAACTCTCCTGCAAATTACTTTTCATTTTTCACTTATATTATTTACTTACATACTATTGTAATTTGAAAAATGTATGAGTTTTTTGGTCTTACAAAAGAGAAATAAATGCAATTACAATTCAAATTCGTCCGGACGTTGGCGCGTCTTCTGTAAAAAAATTCGTCTTTGCCAAACATAAGAACGCAAATGAATTTTAACGTTGCACAATTTTCCCTCGCAAATAAACTATTTTTACCAAGAAATTGTCTGACGTTGCTGAGTAAAAATTTCACTGAGTTTCCCTCAGAAATGTCACAATCAAAATTTTTCTGAACAATTGAATAGTTTAAGTCAATATTGTCACCTTTGAGCTTAGTTACACCTCCCTATTTAAGAAACGACGAATCTAATCTGATTTTCTGACCCAACTCGACAAAAATCATTTTACTGACAATTTGGTTCCGTCATGGAACTGAGCTCTCTTTTCCAAAACGGACAGCCACCCTTATATTTTTAATGGTGAATGATGTATCAAACGAGCCAAAAGCCAAAAAGTAAAATAATAATTCAGTGTGTTCGATTACCTACATGATGTTAACACAACAAGCAAAATATGAAAATACAACTCAAGTGTTAACATTATACTTCACTCACTACACTTAGATCCAAAACTTGTGTTACACTGAAGAAAAATTCTCGGCGTTTTTATCACGGTCCGTTGGTACCTTTACCATCTCACTTTTTTACCAATTATTGGTAATTTTACCAAGACAGGCTGGTAAGATTACCTAAAAACCGGTATTTTTACTGTTTTTTTTCAGGTAAGAATACCACTTTTATTGGTAATCAATTCCCGGTAACTTTACCATTTTATCTCAATAATTCTACCACAGTCCATAAAAAATATTGCCGTTTTTACCTGCAAGGTCCAGTAAAATTACCGAGAAAGTTCGATAATTTTACCGAGATTTCTCGGTAAAATTGCCAATTCCATAAATGGTAATTTTATCAAGAAAAAACTGGGATCAAATAGAATCCTGAATTCTTGGTAATGTTACCCTTTTCTTAGTAAATACACCGAGATATTTTTTTCAGTGTACCATCATGTAGGTTGTTGAATACGCTGAATTATTATTATATTTTTTACTTTTAGCTCGTTTGATTAATCGTGTACCATGTCATTAATAGCTTGACCGCAGCTTTTGGCTAAAAAATATATGTTTCTATTGTAAATTGTTAAAGATGAACACTGAACCCCCGTAAGTTTATTTTTCCCTGCACAGAGCCTTGATCTGTCGATGCTGCTCGACGCCTAGAGAAAGACTCAATGTCGCTCAAGTCGGAACAGACACGCAATGTCACTGCGAGAATACGGTGCAAGGGGGGGGGGGGGGAANCGCGGGAGGGGGCGGGGGGTTCAAAACCGGCCAGAAATTTGTTTGACGCGGGTTCGTTTAAAAATCCCTATAAATCAGAGCGGGAGAGTACATTATCAAAGCCGAATTGTCTCCCGGCGCGCGGTGGAGGGTAAGGTCAAAGCCGCACTAAAAATAGGACGAGCTCCGCGTGTTGTGCGAGTGAGCAGTAAGTAGACCGTAGCGTGAGCCTTGAATACCGTAAGAGTAAGTGGTAAGCGAGGCTCATGGTGGAAATGCACTTACGGCTGGCTTCCGTAGTGCGACAGCTCGCATTTGTCGCTTGGGCCGACCCGACGGGCTTGTTTTCGAGTTAGGGTCAGTTTGTCGTGGGATTAGTCGAATTATGCGAGCGAGAAGGTGAGAGATTGTACCGGGCCTGAAAATTGAGCGTTTTGGACGGTGCACGGCGAAACGAGCTAAATAGAAGAAATTGGACATGACATAGTTGGCTAAAATTTCAAATGTTTATGTTTATTTCGTCACAAATTCAATTTCAATGGGTGTTTCTGATAGGAAATTACTCAAAAAACGCAATGGATTCACTCTTAAACTTCTTTGTTCCATATTTTTGCAAATATACACGGAGAAAAAAACTTCGTGCATGGGACCCGAAGTTGAGGTCATATGGATCTCTGAGGTTTTCTGATCACGCATCCGAAAACTTGAGGTCGAGCTGCCGAAGTTCGGGCCAGACATCGAGGCACTTCGGTATGTACCGGAGTACTTCACATGTGTGACCCGAACCCCTCGGTACATATCGAAGTACTTCAGATGTATGACCCGAACTTCGGCAGCTGGACCTCGAGCTTTTAGATACGTGATCCGAAAACTTCAGAGATTCATATGACCTCAACTTCGGGTCCCACGCACAAAGTTTTTTTTCTCCGTGTAAGCTTCCAAAGTTTCCAGATTTTGCCCAACTCCTCATATCGATTCGATCCAGTGTATGGCGTTCTATGCTTTGTACTCGGGCCGGTGTACAAAAAGTGCGGCTATTGCACGAAAATACAATACTATACTACTTACTAAAAAACACTTACTTAAAATAATACTATAACACTATAATAATATACTAACTAATACTATACTACTTACTAAAAAACACTTACTTAAAATAATTCAAATACTATACTATACTACTTTTGTACTAAATATCGACGGTGCAACTCCGAAACCACGTAACTCGTCTACGGTGTTTTAAAATCTCCGCTTCCATTTTACTCTTTTGTAGGAGAACGATAGTCAATATTATTGCTTGACATTGTTTCAGAAATTTCTTCACCAACATGAGAAAAACCACGGAAATTTTAAAGAACTATCGTTCAGTGGTTTTCTATGGAATAAATAAAGTATGAGAAGAAGTTAGCAACGTTGCAAACCGAAATGCGTGGTTTGGGAGTTCCGACATTGATATGTATAATTTTAGCCGTAGAGGTGATTCTGCATGTTATGGGGTGGGAATGTCGATATTTCGAAATTGATAACTTTAGGATCATTCCATTGGAAATGGACACTCTGATATTTTCATCCCTTCCCTCCCTCCGCCCCTTCAAGAAAAGTTTGGAAAATATATTGAGTAAAGAACCCCAAGATTTCGTCACGAAAAACGTTAAATTAATATTTTTACGAGTATACATTTTTAAGAGGACATGGATAGCATAGATGATTTAATGGATTACATTTTGTTCGGACAGCTATCTGTCTTACACAAAAATCCTCAGACGAAAGTCCATATAGACAACAGCCCTGGTAAAAATTGGCCATAAGAGCTGCGTTTCAAAATACCATAGGAATTCTTACAGCCGGCTAAAGAAGGCTACAGAAAATTATCAAGCTGGCTGTAGAATGCGGAGAAAATCATACGGCCGGGCTATACGAAGCGATAAAAAATTAAGCAGCCGGGCTATAGTTCCTATAGCCGGGCTTTACACTTCATCGCCTGGCTGATGCCTTTTCGCCATCGATTATATAAGGCTACAAGAAATTGTGTAGAAATTCGTGTGCTTTGGAAATCATTAAGTTTGATACGGAACCACCTTAATATTTACAAAACACACATTATATTTTCCTTTAATACATATTTTTTCATCAATTAAAATGAGAATAATCCATACAGGATGTGCAAACATTTCAAAATCATGAGTTGAATAACGCTGACTCCGCCAGATTAAATATTAGAGCCTAACACAAAGCGGAGCGGCGACGCACTGGCGCCTACAAACCTAACAGGGATACTTCACGCATTGCGCAACGCGTGAATGTATTCCTGTTAGGTTTGTAGGCGCCAATGCGTGTTTCGCGCTGACTGCCCGCCTGCCACGGCGCTTGAAGCAACTATTTCACACCAGAGGTATTGCACAGTATCATACGAAACTGAAGGCGCTCTAATATATTAGTAATGACAGGCATCCATCAAAAGTACGGAGCTTTCCTCGCAAAATAAATCAAGATACTACGGCCCAAAAAGAGAGCAGTATTCCAAAAACTCACTAAGTCCTATAGCATCCGTAATTAGTAATGTTTAGCATATACTTTATCGCCTGGCTGTTGCTTAATCGCCATCGGCGATTGGCTATAGAAAAGGCTATAAGAAATTGTGTAGCCGGCTATAGAAGCTATTGGAAATCTTACAGCCGGCTGTACGTCGATGGTATTTTGGAACACAGATTCTACTGCCAATTTTTACCAGGGAGAGGATATGCATACTTATAGACACAGCTATTCTCCAGGCTCTTCAAGTTTTCTGCGGTGAAGGCCAATCCATTTTTTTCTCACCAGAAACAATCGTCAGTCTCATAAAAATTTGTCATCACATGCCGGGTTTGAACCCAAGATCTGTTGATTTAAAATTAAGCGCGCAGACCACTGAGCCCAATCGGTCCTCGACTCAATGGATCGCGGACAGATTAACAACGCCAACCAAACACCCCCTTCTCCATCCTAATAAAAACCGATCTAATGATGAGATGGTTTCAGTTTCATACAAAAGAAACCGAGAGCTGTAAGAAATCAGATCCCTAGGTCAACATGAACTTGCTGACCTAGAGTCAGTTGCATTGACCACCAGGCAAACTTGACCTCAACTTAGTAATTTGCGAACAGGCTAACAATGCTCATCAAACAACCCCCACCCTCTCCACGCCCATCCCAATAAAAACCGATTAAATGAAGAGGTGGTTAAGTTCTACAGAAGCTACTGAGAGCCGTAAGAAATCAATTCCCTGCCCAATTCATCACCAAGATCGGTGGTTTGACAGCCGAACAAAATGGGCCGCAGTCACGCAGTATTCATCGAATGTCAAAGCTCTTTTCCACCGTTCAGATCGTTAGTGAACGGTCGCATGAACTTCAGTGCGACCACATCGCGAGGTCATCACTCGCAAGATCATTGCCGAGTAGTGCGATGGAAAAATGACATATGACGTGAAGGTAGGGGTAGTGGAAGGGTATTGGGGGGGGGGGGATAGAGTTCATTTATTCGTTATGACACGCAGCCTTCAACGAAATCTCAAATTAGATACATATCACTCAGTATAGGTCTCAGTTCGAACATTAGTAGCTTAAATAGATCGACCCAGTTTTACTGAAAGATGCGTCATTTCTGAATACTTACTCGGAAAAATAAGTTGGGTTCATATTGGACACTGAAGTTTCTGGGCCCAGGTATACCCGAAGTCTATGGTCTCAGAAACCAAACTTTTGTTCAGGTTGTTGGATTTTGATTCCTACGACCGAAAAAGTAAGTTATACTTGAACCCAATAACTTCGGTATTTGCCATGAATCAAAAGTTGGTCCCTGGAACCGAGGTTTATTTTGCGCTTACTGAGCGAAGTGAAAATGGTGGCAGAAATCTCAAAACGTATCCTCTTTATTATTAGTTATTTATTTCCAACACTCAAAAAAAGGTATGACTCTGAGACCCATAAAAAATGGCTTGGAGATGCATAATTTCTAACCAAAGTGACTTACCGTCTTCAGTATGGCTTTCTGAGCCGTACTTTATTGGTCGTGAACCTATAAGCATGGCTCCGTGAACTATATTTTATGGCTCCATGATCCATAACTTGGCCGGTAAGTCACTCTTCCCATATTTGTTTTTTGAGTGAAAATAAATGTTCTTCCCGTTGATGTTTGCCACTAAATGTTAATCGGGTCACCATGCTTGTGTAGAGAAATAGAAAAATTATTATAATCATGGCTAATAATTTTGTATTTTGCTTGTTTCAGGTAAGTTTCTACCACTGATGACCACATGAAGGGAGACATCCCGCATTTTAGATGGAATCTGTACTCGTTAAGTTAAATTTTTTTCACAAATTTTTCGATTTTAAGGGTATATCAAAGAGAGAGTGGAAGACTTGGGTCAGTCAACTTCAGGCGGCGGAAATTTTGAGACGTCGCATGGCGCCTCTAAAAAATTGCCCGACTTCTTCGTATACGGCTATACCTATAAATTTCAATAATCTGCCTGCTAGACTGAGTTTCCTCACGTAGTTCACTCAACATGAGAGGGGAAGCCAGAACGCTAAAAATTGTTCCGAATTCTTTGTCTATCGCTGTCTATCAATTTCAATAATCAGCCCGCTAGACTAAGTTTTCTCACGTGGTTCACTCAACTTAAGAGGGTGAAGTCAGAAAGCTCAAAAATTGTCCACATTCTTTGTCTATTGCTTTGTCTATCAATTTAAATAATCAACCCGCTGGACTGGGTTCTCTCTCGATGTCCACTCAACGCAAGAGGGTGAAGTCAGAACGCTAAAAAATTGTCCAATTTCTTTGTCTATCAATTGGAAGTCTATCAATCAGTCTATCAATCTTCTTTGTCTATATTTCTATCAAACGGAACTATGTGCATTAAGAAATGAGTTCTGAGACCCATAAGAATACACGCATAACAGGGCTCAGGTCATAATGCCCATAGTTCCGTTTGATTGAAATACATCCAATTTTAATAATCAGCCCGCTAGACTGGCTTTTCTCACGCACTGAAAAAAAAATCTCGGTGTATTTACTAAGAAAAGGGTGAAATTACCAAGAATTCAGGGTTTTATTTGATCCCAGTTTTTTCTTGGTAAAATTACCATTTATTTTACCGAGAGATCTCGGTAAAATTATTGAACTTTTCTCGGTAATTTTACTGGACCTTGGTAAAAACGCCAATATTTTTTATCGACTATGGTAGAATTACCGAGATAAAATGGCAAAGTTACCGGGAATTGATTACCAATAAAAGTGGTATTCTTACCTGAGAAAAACAGTAGAAATACCGGGTTTTAGGTAAGCTCACCAGTCTATCTTGGTAAAATTACCAATAATTGGTAAAAAAAGTGAGATGGTAAAGGCACCAACGGACCTTGGTAAAAACGCCGAGAATTTTTTTTCAGTGCAGAACGTTAAAAAATTGTCCAATTTCTTTGTCTACCAATTTTAATAATCAACCCGCTAGACTGGCTTTTCTCACGAGGTCACTCAACGTGAGAGGGTGAACTCAGCGGCGTAAATCCGACATCCCCGGCGGGCAGAGCAGCGTCCTCGCTCTTCGCCTAATGGCCTGATTGTCATTCAAAAACGGTTAATCAACCGGAGGAAGGTGCGCTACCAGCCTCCGTCTACTCCGCCTCCACCCCGCTAATGACTCAAGTTCAAGAGCAACGGCCCCGGAGTCCCCGGGCGGGAAGGTCAACCAGGGCGACGCGGGCGATTTCCCGGCTCCCGGGCCCGGAAAAGCCGGGGCTGATAAGACGCCCGCGGGTCCTTGGGCCACCGCTGGTTTTTCGGCTGCTCTTGACCTCCGCCAACGGCGCACGCCACCGCGCGATTACCGAGTGATGAATAGACTTGTAATCTTCCGCTCCTGCCCCCGTTTCCAGCGTAATTGCGGGTTGCAGGTGCCGCGAGAACCGTTGCCGAATTTGAAGGGTTCTCGTTATCGGGTCACTGAAGAAAAACTCGGGTTCACAAAAGTTTCCTCTCGTAAAAGTTTACTACGCAATATTTACACTGAAAAAAATGGTATGCTGTTTCAGCACCTAGGATGTCAAAAATATGTCTGGTGATCCTAAGATGCTACCTTTATTGCCCAAGCAGTTGAATTTGCATTCATACGAAGTAAAGTTAACTGCCAAGGCAGTAAAGGGTGCATCTTAGGATCATCAGACACATTTTTGACATCATAGGTGCTAAAAAAGGATATTATTTTTTTCAGTGTACGGAAGTGCTCGGTGTTATAAGGTTGGATGCCTTTTTGGGCCCTAAGAGCTCCATAATCTCTGCCGTGATAACGGCACACAAGTCCGTAATCTCTGCCGTGATAACGACGACAACAGTAAGTGTCAAATTTTCGAAATCGAGTTTCCTTCAAAATTCGTCTGATCTCTTTTAAATGAAATCGCTGAAGTAGCTAAAACAGTGATATTCATCTTAATTATATCTAAACGAGACATATTTGAGAAAACTGTAAGTGCGCCAAAAAATGACGTAGTTTCAGACGAAACTGCAGTAAGTGACATTATTCCTTCAAAGAGCCAATGAATTCAGTGCTCTCAAGTGAAGTGCTGTCCTCTTCTGCCAATTTCTAACCTAAAAATATGTGTTGTGTGTCCAAAACGCAACCATTAAAGCATGCAGAGGATAGCACTTACGGCTATTTTGCCTGTGAAAATGAAAAGTGCTCTTTTTATGTAATCAAAATAAAATTGGTCAATTTTTAATCATCCAAACGATTTTTAGGAGTCTTTCGGATGATTAGAGGCAATTTGACAAAGAACGGTGGCTTCCTTCAATAAAATTTTCCGGGCAGACGCTTCTGAGCCCGCTTTCTCAAAACTTTATTTTTGCACTTACTGCTCGCTTTGCTATCACGGTAGTATAGTTACTCTAATCCTTTGCCCAAAACCCCAAAAAGCATTTCTTATGGGCAGCTTAGACTCAGCTTTGCACGGAGAAAAAAACCTCGTGCGTAGGACCCGAAGTTTAGGTCATATAGATCTCTGAATTTTTCGGATTGAGCATCTGAACACTTTAAGTCTAGCTGCCGAGGCTCGGATCACAAATCTGAAACTTCAGTTCTTACATCTGAAGTACTTCAGATGTGAGAACCGAAGCTTTTCGGATGTGGGAACCGAAGTTTTTCGGATGTGAAGACCGAAGTACTTCAGATGTAAGAACTGAAGTTTCAGATGTGTGATCCAAACCTCAGCAGCTGGAACTAAAGTGTTCAGATGCTCAATCCGAAAACTTCAGTGATCTATATGACCTAAACTTCGGGTCTCACGCAGGAAGTTTTTTTCTCCGTGTGCTAAGCTAGAGCTTCCGGAGGTATCCATTCCTCCGTTTTCCTTACGCAAGTGGCAATACCGCCTCGGCGTTTTGTTTACGGATGCTCTCGAGTTGGACGAGATTAGGAGGCACTCTCGGCGACTGCCCCTCGGGGCGCAAGGAGCACAATCGAGCAATAATTAGCTCTCAATCAACCCGCTCGAGCCTGGCGGCCACCGCTCGGACCGAAGGATAAGAATGATCGATGCTCATCAGAACGCAACAGTCACCAATCAGAGTGATGGATTGACGCCTTCGCCCTTGGTCACTCGCCCCGGCCCGGACGTCACCAACCGTGAACCTCGATTCCCGCATTAGTCCAGGCAATAGAGCTCAAAATAGGAGGTTTGAGGGAAAGTTTAGTCGAACTAGCAATTATGGGCTAACTTTATGTTTTTTGGGTCGTAGAATCCGAATTTCGACTTGCCTGACAGATCCGACCCTCCCCCCGGCCGCCATTTTGAAAAAACGACTAAAATTTACGGTTTTTCCCCGTTTTTCGCTCATAACTTTTTTCTGTTCAAAATATCGAAAATCCCGCCACTTCCGTCGAAAGACGATTAAATTTGCAAGAGATTGGTATATACATATGTACACTTAACGTGAAAATCGCGAGAATGGGAGCGCGAAGAAGGCAGCGGGAGATGTCAATCTTGCGCCATTAGATACTCAACACCCTGCATCCCTGCAACCCTTTACGAGTCAGTCATATTAAACAAGCAGTTATTTCAATGTATTATTTTATTAATCCCATTACATAAATGACTGATTACGGATTTAGACAAAATCAAAAAGATTTTCAAAATGTGGACATGTTTGATAAGTAAGTGAGTTAGTCCAATCGTGGGCGTTTGGCAGCTCGGTGCATCAAAGTTCTAACTTTTGGTGACGGACAGGTGGATGAGCCTGGTTCCCGTCCATAGACATCACGGCCAGCGTTGATCTCCGACTCTAACTCAGTATCCAGAATATGAAGCTAGAAGTCAGACGAAAAAAAAAAAAAGAAAAAGAAAGGAAAGAAAAGAAAAGAAAAGAAAAGGGAAGGAAAGAAAATGGGGGAAAAAAGGAACCTAAATTGAAGGAAGATTAAAATTTTTGCATTACTAATCCCAAATAGAAAAAGCATTCTGGTTTACTGTATCAAGCAGTCTGGTGTTCATATATGGTGTGTATTTCTGATTTCTGATAATCCTGCAAGTGCAAAACGAGTTGTCCAGGGGCGTGCGGTTGCAGGAAAGGTGGGCTTAAATGCTCAGCATTGTGCATCAACTGCAGTGATACATGCAAAAACATGCCTGAAATTGCTTTAGCGGACTCTGAGGAAGAGGATAATGTTGAAGCTTATGACTTTTTCGACGAGCCAAGTACAGAAGAAGATTTTGAAGCTGTCATGACTGAAGTTCAAGACCTTCCAGAAAGCCCACACCCAGAAATAAACAATGAACCTAAAGGTTTGTTATTTCTTTTACACTGCTCGCTTGTTATCAAAAACTTATTGCATAGAAAAAATACCATGACAAGCTTTATTAAACAATCAGGTGTTCGTTAGTGACATGTATTCCTGATAATCATTACCAGAATTTTGCGGTAAGGATTATCAGAAATACACACCATGTATGAACACCAGACTGCTAGATACAGGAAACCAGAATGCTTTTTCTATTTGGGATTAGTGATGCGAAAATTTTAATCTTCCATCAGTTTAGGTTCCTTTTTTTCCCCTTTTCTTTTCTTTCCTTTCCTTTCCTTTTTTTTTCGTCTGACTTCTAGCTTCATATTCTGGATACTGTGTTAGAGTCGGAGATCAACGCCGGCCGTGATGTCTATGGAGGAGAACCAGGCCCATCCACCTGTCCGTCACCAAAAGTTAGAACTTCGTTGCACCGACCGAGCTACCAAACGCCCACGATTGGACTAACTACCAATCAAACATATCCTTATTTTGAAAATATTTTTAATTTTGTCTAAATCCGTAACCAGTCATTTATGTAATGGGATTGATAAAATAATATATTCAAATAAATGCTTGTTTAATATGACTTACACGTAAAGGGTTCCAGGGATAAAGGGTGTAACGTACGAGGGTCATCCAAACTGTAAGGTTCCCTACCTTGTATCTTCCGAGCGAAACGAGACAAATCAAATCGATAAAAAAGCACATATTAGGCATACTCTAAGCTTTAAAACAAGCTCAAGTGTTTGAAAATCGGTCAAAGGATTCGCGAGTAAACTTAATTTTACAGAGACAACCTCCTATCGCCGCGTGCCCACCTCCGAGGTCAGGATGCGCGGAGAGTCGATTATGGAAGACTCGGGTTATCGCCTCTATACATCACATCAACAAGGAATTTTAAAGTTTTCATTGAGTAGGCCTTACCTTACTTTTTGACGTAGTCTCCATATCTTTTTTTGACATTTCTGGTATCATTACAGCATCTTCTTGATGCCCTCCGCGTATAGGAGTTTTCGCCTTGACTCTGAAACCAGTCATTGACAGCTATCTGTACCTCAGAATCAGTTGAAAATCGCTTCCATTGTGGAAGTTTTTCCGCTCGGGAATAAATGAAAGTCACATGAAGCTAAAGTAAGAGAGTTTGAAGGATTGGGGGAACATTTCCCTACGCAAAGCAACTGATTTGGAAGTGCAGATCGCCGTCAATGACTGGTTTTGGAGTCAAGGCGAAAGCTTCTACGCGGAAGGCATCAAGAAGCTGCTGTAATGATACCAGAAATGTCAAAAAAGATGTGGAGACTACGTCAAAAAGGAAGGTAAGGCCTACTAAATGAAAACTTTAAAATTCCTTGTTGATGTGATGTATAGAGGTGATAACCCGAGTCTTCAATAATCGACTCTCCGCGCATCCTGACCCCGGAGGTGGGCACGCAGCGATAGGAGGTTGTCTCTGTAAAATTAAGTTTACTCGCGAATCCTTAGACCGATTTTCAAACACTTGAGCTTGTTTTAAAGCTTAGGGTATGCCTAATATGTGCTTTTTTACCGATTTGATTTATCTCTTTCCGCTCGGAAGATACAAGGTAGGAAACCTTACTTTTTGGATGACCCTCGTATCTAATAGCGCAAGATCGATATCTCCCGCTGCCTTCGTCGCGCTCCCATTCTCGTGATTTTCACGTTAAGTGTACATATGTGTATACCAATCTCTTGCAAATTTAATCGTCTTTCGACAGAAGTGGCGGGATTTTCGAGATTTTGAACAGAAAAAAAGTTATGAGCGAAAAATGGGGGAAAACCGTAAATTTTAGTCGTTTTTTCAAAATGGCGGCCGGGGGGAGGGTCGGATCTGTCAGGCAAGTCGAAATTCGGATTCTACGACCCAAAAAACATAAAGTCAGCCCATAATTGCTAGTTCGACTAAACTTTCCCTCAAAAATCCTATATTGCCTGGACTACATGAGCCCCGGAGAGCAAGGGTTTATACGTGGACAGGGCTCACGTGGGGATTGAGATTCGCGCTTACGTCGCAGGGGTACGGTTTTTGCGGATGAGCGGATCGCGGTTGAATGTACTTGTTCGGGCTCGAAGTGTAGCAGTGTTGAAGTGTCGCTATGGATGAAATATTTGGACGAATTTATGCCAAAAGGAACTATGTGCATAGGGTTTACGTGAAACATAGTTCCTTTTAGCATAAATACGTCTATTTCGAGGATTCCGGATTTGATTCTAGTCCGCGGGCTGATTATTAAGATTAATAGACAAAGCTACGAAGTGTCGCTATGGATGAAATACTTTGGAAAAAAAACCACATTGGATCTAGACTCCAGACTCTTGAAAACATTGACAAGAAAAAATACTCTTGATTCAATCGGATTTTTGCTTGAATCAAAATGATATCCGCTTAAATTAAGAGGCTTGGTTCTTGAAAAAAGCTAGATTCTGATTGAATCAAGAGTACTTTTTCTTGTCGATGTTTTTAAGAGTCTGGACTCTAGATCCAATGTGTTTTCTTTTCCAATGTGGGAAGGGAAATTTGGTAACTCTCGGATGTTCATACGGCGTTTTTCCTCAGCACGGCAGTATATTACGTAAAACTTGTCTCAAATCTGTAAACTCCGTCCGAAAAAAACAAGAATTTGAGAGTAGAGCAATTATTAGTCTATTTAAATGATATAGTAGAAGTTACTTCCGCGGATTCAACGCTTCCTCTTGTGCAGCACCATTCATATTCGCCTGATAATGGCTGGGAAATGTCGCGTGCTGATAATCACCGGGCTTGTCGCGTGAAACAGTTTGCTCGGGTAAATGTTTCTGGATTTATCGTCCCTCTCTGGCATGCAGGGTCAATTTTTACGCGATTCCTAAAAGCTACCGTCAACATTGATAATCTGCCGCCCAAATTAAAAACGCCGTATGTCCATTCAACATTTTTGCAATTGTTTTTTCTGGCGTAATGCTGTTTATTAACAAGAAAATGAACAATGCTCATCCATAATTTTTTCAAACAGACTCTAAGACACCTTTAGGAACTCAAAATGAAAAAAAATGAAGCCTTGTGGTAATTGAGTAGTCTTGAAATGGAGCAGTATGTGTGGAAGAAAAATATAAAATTTGGAATGGAGGTACGGCGTTTCTGCTATGAACAATTATATAGACTTAAAACTTTTTTTGGCAAAACCGATTACTTACTTATTTACTATTCACGATGGCCATTTCGGGTGGTCAGGCCGCCCATCTTCAGGTGACTGCCTCATTGTTGGAAAGTTCGAAAATCCGGCGTGATAGCCGCGCCGGCGCAGTTATTATCGCGGCTCTCGTCCTCTCGATCAGCTAATTTCTTATCAGATGTTTTCCCTACATTCTTCTTATATGAACTGAGTAAGATTGGCGGTGTTGTCAATGTCGTCACATAGCTCTCTAATTGAGTGTTAAGGAGCTCTTTATTTTTATGACGGTCTATTTCTAATTGTTCGAGTACATTTTATTTTTTGCCTTTATTACACTCTTTAATTAGGTTTACCTTGCACTTATCTGGGTTGCAATTAGAGTCTCTCAGGTGGTCTGATATTGAGGAATGATTTTTTCTATTATTGTTTGCATTATTTTTATGTTCTTGAAATCTTTTTTGTACTGTGCGTCCCGTTTGACCTATGTAAATTTTTCCACATTCACAAATAATCTTATACACTCCGCTTTTTTTAAGTGGGTCTATTTTTTCACCTGTGTTGATGAGTAGGTTACCCAGAGAGAAATTAAAGAGTGTAATAAAGGCAAAAAATTAAATGTACTCGAACAATTAGAAATAGACCGTCATAAAAATAAAGAGCTCCTTAACACTCAATTAGAGAGCTATGTGACGACATTGACAACACCGCCAATCTTACTCAGTTCATACAAGAAGAATGTAGGGAAAACATCTGATAAGAAATTAGCTGATCGAGAGGACGAGAGCCGCGATAATAACTGCGCCGGCGCGGCTATCACGCCGGATTTTCGAACTTTCCAACAATGAGGCAGTCACCTGAAGATGGGCGGCCTGACCACCCGAAATGGCCATCGTGAATAGTAAATAAGTAAGTAATCGGTTTTGCCAAAAAAAGTTTTAAGTCTATATAATTGTGTGTAGTGCCGATAAAATTTTACAAGTGCAATATGCAACAATATAGTGGTTTCTGCTATGGACAGGAGTATTGCACTCAGCATTTAGGGACGAACTAGTGTATATATGTGTATATGAACCGAGTTTAACAGAAAGGAACCAAACCAGATCAGCTATTGCCAAATTTAACTGGGCAGTTACATTTTTTACGAGAGAACTTTTGTGCGGATTTCTTTGAAATTTTTAGGGAATTTGCTTCAAACTATGAAGAATTTTCACTGAAATTTGCACAAAAATCCGCACAACCGTTTTCATGTAAAACATTAAGTTGCTAAATTAAATTTGGCAATAGCTGATGTGGCTTGGTTCCTTTCTGTTCAACGCGGTCCATATGTAGTAGTTAGGTACAAGTACTTTCGGGTACTTGCATTATTCTGGTAGCATTGACTGTTAAATAACTTGAAAAAAAAAGAAAAGCTAATTGAAAATTTTGTAAAATGTATAAGTCGGGAAACCCTTGTTGTTCTCCTTTCAGTATAATTTATGTCCAAATTGCGTTTAAAAATGCAGTTATGCTGATTTTGGTAAACATTTGGAAAATTTTAATGACAAAACAGATTTTTTTTAGGGGGAGATGTGCGGGGGAATGAGCGAGAAAAAGAGAGTTCAGATTCAACTCAGTCAAGACTATAGTTCGATAAAATGACATTCGACAAACCACAATTAAATGTTCAACCATTTGCACTGCAGCCGTAAGAGTTGAAGACCTCATTGCCGTCTTTAATTTTTAACGCGTTTGTGTGTCTGGAGGAAACAATAAGCCATCTGCCTCAGGGCACAATGAGCCAATGAGGGCGTGACCATCTTCCTCTCTAATTGAAATCAAGTTGCGGATACACTAATAATGGACAAACAAGAGGAAGATAGCAAAAAAACACCAGCTGCGGACTGAGGTGCCGTTAATATGGAAGGAGGCAATATGGGATAGCGGTGATTGAAGCATTCTGCTATGCTAAGGAAAAACGCCGTATGAGCATTCGCGAGTTGCCAAATTGCCTCAAATAAAGCATATATTTTAGAAGAAAATTAAGCGTGTTTTTATTTGAGATTTTCAGCCGTTTTAGATAAAATCGCGAATGAAATTGTCCGAAAAAATTGAAGAAAAATATTCACAATTTTCCTAGTAAATTAGGTTTCTATTGAAAGAAATATGGCAACGTCTGAAAGCTTCTACGGCGTTCTTCCTTAACACGGCAGCATTCAACACGACACCAAGCTTTTGTGCGCCAGACCGTGAAGTCTGATCGAAAGCGCACGCGATCAAAAATTTCAGTCAGCACAACTGTACTGCCGTGTTAAAGAAAACCTCCGTATGAACCTTCAGATGTTGCCAAATTTCTTCCAATAAGACCCGAATTTACTGAGAAAATTGTGAATATTTCTTTCCAAAATTTTCACACAATATTTTACGCATTTTTTTTTTTTTTTTTATCTAAAATATCTGAAAGTTTCAAAGAAAAATATGCATTAATTTCGTCAAAAATACATGTTTTACCAAAGGAAATTTGGCAACACTCGAATGTTCATACAGCGTTTTTCCTTAGCTCGGCAGAGTGAGCTTGGTCTCTCCATCGTAGCCAAGAGTCGCAGTAATAAAGTGAATTACTAAAATTACATAATCCGTTTAAAATTTTAAATTATTCGTCTATATACATAAAAGCAGCTGTCGGTAGGCGAGCATGCAATTCTCGAAAAAAAAAAAAAAAAAATCATCTTCCGCATAGTCTATCACGGCCACTTTAATGGTATTCTAAACAAGAGTCAAGGACTTACCATTTTTTGCTACTTAATAATAAGTGACATCAACCGGAATTTTAGTTCATTTAATGGATAAAAAATAAATGCTCTTGGATTGATATACTACCCCTAGTGGCGTGGCGTGCTTTGCGATATATCGAATGATCTGCCATTTAAAACTATGGAAAAGGATCGATAGACAGGGTGTTCGCAGTGAACACCCTTAAGAAATATGCAGTATTTTTGGATCTGTGCTTCTGATTTCGATCTACTCATCTCATTTTCACCGTTATTTTACTGATTCGTAGTGTGTATATAAGTATAAGTAGGCGTTGTTGCAGGTTGTAATATACCCGCAGAAGAACACCGCGCACTCGTATGAAATAATGATTTAATGAATGTAAAATGGAAAAGTTGGAATGAAATCATTCTAGAGCGCATTGCTGTAGGTTTCAGTGGCGCGGCGTGCTTTGCGATATATCGATTGTTATGACATTTAAACCTATGGAAAAGGATCGATAGACAGGGTGTTCGCGGCGAACACCCTAATAATCGATTCTTTACCATAGGTTTAAATTACATATCAATCGGTACATCGCAATTCACGCCACGCCACTCCCACCACCACCCCTCCATTCAATCGGATATTTGCTGTCGGTAATGACCCGGTGAATACCAAATATTTGGATGATATCGATTCATTGTCATCAAAACCATTTAAAGAGGTAAAGAGATGTTGAATTGCGCCGGATTCGTATCGGAGACCAATGCCGAACCAATAATTTTGTCTAATTCTCAAGCAGTCCATCACATTTTAAAGATTCTCAAATAAGTTTGCTCTCAAAAAGCAAAGATCAAACCATAAATCTTAAAATTTACATGATGAATTCAATGGCTGAATTTGAAAAATACATTTCTCTGATCATGAAATCGGAACTCGAAAGGCTCCTGTGTGATAAATCACTAAATTTAACATATTTAATTTTTATGTCCTTTTAAGGACCCGTTTTACATTTATACGTCTGAACTTCACTCGAAATTTGCAAAATCTCCTTTTTTATAATGTCATTCTAAGGATCTCCTTGAATATCCCTTTATTACATTGTACACGGAAAAAAAGAAGTAGGGGTTAAGTCCCAACCGTTAGATAATATGGACATTTCCAATTAATTGTGGTAATACCCCAATTAATTGTTGTAATACCCCGATTAATTGTGTTAATACTCCAAAACATCAGGTTACTGACCTAAATGTTGCCGTACTACCCCAAATTGAGGCGCGGGACTACCAAAATTTATTAGAAATGTCCATATCAACCAGCAAATTGGGGTAGTACCACAATTTTAGGGGATAGCCCCCCACACTTTTTTTTTCCGTGTAACGCATATGAGGAGGGTGAATGACTTTCAATATTTCTCCATGTGAAGCTATAGTACAAAATCAATTATGAAGATGTTCGTTGCAAACACCCTGATCATCGATCTTTTTCCAGAGGTTTAAATGGCAGATCAATCGATTACTCGCAAAATACGCCACGCCACTGGATGGGGCTTTCTAAAGGGAAATTAAGGAGTTATTTAAGAGGCAACTTCGAACATGACCCCGAAATAAGGACCTTCTTTACTCAGGCCTATGAATAAGTGTTTCTGAAGGGCAACTTTAAATGAATAGAGACGTGATTAGTTGTGCCCTTTGATGAAAAACTTTTCGTAATATTCTCGGAAGCATCGAGGACGGTTTAACTCTTTGTCAAAGAGAGCTCTAGAGCAAGCTTTTAAGTCGATGTCTTTGTGCATTACAAACAAGGACCGTCTACCTACTTTAGAGTAACGTTCCTCCAAAAATATTCTTATACTTCTTCTTCATCGTCTTCTTTTTCTCCTTCTTTTTTTCTTCTTCTTTCTTTTTCCTCTTTCTTTTTATATTTCTTCTTCTTCTTCATTTCTTTTTTCTTTTTCTCCTTTCTTCCTATCTCTCTTCCTTTTTCTTCTCCTTCTTCTTCTTTTTCTTTTACTTTCTTTTTTTTCTTTTTCTTCTTCTTTTAGTGTATTTTCCGAAGTAAATACCCTATTGCATTCCCCTGATGTCAGACTTGGACCAAAGACCATGTAATGAGCATCGATATGGGTCGTAGATTTTTTTTACTTCTTCTTTTTCTTCTTCTTCTTCTTCATCTTCTTCTTCTTCTTCTTCATCATCTTCTTCTTCTTCTTCTTCCTCCTCCTCCTCTACGAACGACGAGTAAGTTTAAATTTTTTAGAAATCACATATATCTTACCATTTGTTTAATTCTATCATTTTTCTTAGTTATTTTAAATGTATTACTAGTATACATAGTCCTCTTGTCAAGACATCGCCACTGACCACGACCGAGTGACTCGAAAAATGGCGTTTTTAGGCATTCTAATGCTTTTACTGAAGTTTTACGTTCAGAGATGCGACTATTCGAACTTCACCGTCAAGATTTGGTATCATGAGCGATTGAAGGCGATTTTGTAACCTTTACCGTGTAAGTTTAAAAATATAAGTATTGCCACTCTAGAGTCTGGGCTGTGACAACTTTTGAAAATTATAACGATGTACCCACTCATCTACTTTACAAAGTTCATTAGATTCCGGACCTATAACAATTCTGGTATCTATTTTACGCTGCGTAGACTATGATGTTTAACTATTCATTAAATTTAAGGAAACTGAGGCGGTTATGATTTTATGATTATAATTATGAGTAGGTGGTCAAAGTTCAATGACTGCTCCCGTGCTGCGAACCTCAGAATTATTAATTTAGGCAGAATTGATTTTCTTGTCTTCCAGGGGAATGTTAAGGAGATTTAATAATTCAAATTCGAAGACAGAAATAGTTCCGTCAGGTGGTCGGTCGTCAGATTATATCTGTGTGGAGTGGTTGATGGAATGGCACTAAGCTCAAGTGACGTATGTCTTTTTCCATGATTACATGACGATAAGTTTATAACATTTGATTTAGCACAAGCGTAGGCACAATTGGTTGCAGAGAAGGGTGAATTAAATAACTTCTGACTTAAAATACCCTCCTCTCCAGGAAAATCGAGGAGTTCAACTGGCGAAAAGCAGCGTATTTTTCTTTACATTCAATAGCATGATTATCTGACCGCAATTTTGGCTCTTTTCTCTCCTTATTTCTGCATCGTCATCCTTTTCATTCACTGAAATAAAACACAAAAGCGCGGTCAAAACGTTCAAAAAGGAAGAAAATATAAATGGATCACAATTTTTTAAAAATATGGTCGATTTTATGGTATCTGCTACCTTACCACCAAAACCGCAATTTATTTTTACCCTCGTGCATAACCATTAAACATAACTCGAAGACTGGCGATGATTTTGGCTCTTTTTCCTCCTAAATTCTGCATGGTCATCTTTTTTATCCACTAAAACGAATCACCAAGCGCAGATAAAAAGTTCGAAAAGAAAGAGGGATTTAAAAAATTAATGAATTCCTCCATTAATTATCTTTGAAAAAATGGTTGCTGTCTGCCGCTATATTACAACAGCCAAATTTTATTTTTATCTTATCTTATGCATAAGCATTTAAAATGTCATGCAACACGGATAATAATGAAACAATAAATGAATTTAACAAATTCGACAAGATCAATTAAAGAGACAGACTTTTCCTCATTCCATTATTGAAAACTCGTGAGCTCTCCGCCATAAATTCACAAAATTTTATCTGCCTAGGCATTTGAAAAAATGCCTGATTTCACTATTTGCCTGTGACATCTATACCTATTTCAATAATCAGTTCACAGATATCCATTGAAGCCTGTCATAAAATTCAGTTCCATTCTTTTTCACTTTCCTCGGTCAAAACAAGTCATCTTAAACAGACGACCGGTCCCAGTTCCCACGTTATGCAAGTCCATCGCCGCACAATATGGATCGAGTCAATTAGAAAGGTCGGACATGAAATTCTTGACTTGAACTGCAAATTATTGATGTTTATTTCGTCACATTTTAAACTGTGAGGGGTGCTCCTTGAAGGAAATTTCACGAGAAAACCAATGGAATTATTTTTAGAACCTCAAAGTTTTGTATAAATGGAGTTATAATCCTTTAATGTTTACAAATTTAGTCCGACTTCTCCTATCGACTCGGTCCAGCGTGCGCCGCAAGAAACAGAGAGATACTGATACTCGGACAGTCAAGTGTGCCATTGTCCAGCGAAGGGTCTGTTGAAATTCGCGCCGGCTTCAGGCCAATCTACTTACGAACCGATCCACGTCTGTTATTGTCCGAGTAATAATTCATATTTTTCACCCGTGCCGCAATATTTGTCATAACTGACAAGCTGAGAAAGAACGCCGTATGACCCTTCAGACGTTGCCAAATTTCCTATGAAATATCACGAATTTTCGGGAATGCTTGTCTTGCAAATTTTCAGTAAAGTTGACTCGTAATTCAATCTAAAATCTGGAAATTTCATTGAAAAATATTCGTAAGTTCCTGAAAAAGTGAGTTTTTTCTGATAATTTTGGCAACATTCAAATGTTCAAACGACGTTTTTCCAAATTTCCTTCGACGGATCACGAATTTTCGGGAACGCTCGTCTTCCAATTTTCGAAAAAGTTGACTCGTAGTTTAATCTAAAATCTGGAAATTTCATCGAAAAATATTCGTAAGTTCCTAAAAAGTGAGTTTTTCTGATAATTTTGGGAACATTCAAATGTTCAAACGACAATTTTCCAAAAATCCTTTGACAGATCACGAATTTTCGGGAATGTTCGTCTTCCAATTTTCAAAAAGTTGACTCGTAATTTAATCTAAGATCTGGAAATTTCACTGAAAAATATTCATGAGTTTCCTAAAAAGATAATAAGTTTTGTCTGAAAATGTTGGCAACATTCAAATGTTCAAACGACGTTTTTCTCCAGGTCGGCAGAGAGCCAGGTTGCTCCTTCGCCACTCTAAAACTAACTTTGAGTGTGCAATGCAATCATTTGAATGCATTTGAAGTAACGATGTATCCATTTTGACTTGAGCCCGATCATACATGCATTCTGATTTGACCCACCACATATTTATTTGTTTCTTTTGTTAAAGTTTGCAGAGATTGGATTTAAGAAGTAGGTGACGATTAAACCAAATTGTCGTGTTTTTGTAGGAAAGAAAACGAATGCCGTTAAAACTTAAATTCCGCAGGTGCGGACACGGGGCGGTTAGAACTGTTCATTTGAGAAGCTCTCAAGCGGAGGATAAGTCGTTTTCATTGCATTAAAGAGACACAAAAAATTGACAACTGAGTTTTTTTTATCATTTATTCAAGGTGCAAAAAAATGTTCCAGAGACTTCCCCTGGCAGCAACCTATACCCACGTGGGCTGATGGTATTTTTTGAGCCAACTTCCAAGCGGTATTCGCTTGAAATGTGTACTTAGCAGATGCCATCACGAAGGGGGGGGGGGGGGGGGGNGGGAGAAAAACAGATATGTAATGAAACGACGTGCCTTGAGCGTGGGTTATTCCACGCTGAATTGGCTGTGGAAGTTCCGTTTGATCTGATCTTATAAAAAAGAACTAAGGAATTAGGCGTATTCATAAAAAAAACCGCTTCCGTGTAGATAATTGAATGGTACATGCGTCGTTTATGAAACAAAGAAGGAGCGAATCGGTTCCTTTTTGCTGAACTCTGCTCGTTCTTCTCGTCTGATAAAAGGACGTGGTTGATTCTCGACTGAAAGTATATTTCAGTTGAGAATTAATCAACTGCTAAGGTCACTCAGAGAAGAACCTGTTGTTGAACCTGTTGGGAGTTCTTTCAACTTATTTGTCATTCATTTCTTTTTACTTTTCTTATGAAATATGCAGTATTTTTGGATCTATGCTTCTGATTTCGATCTACTCATCTCATTTTCACCGTTATTTTTCTGATTCGTAGTGTGTATATAAGTAAGTAGGCGTTGTTGCAGGTTGTAATCAGTGGCGTGGCGTGAATTGCGATGCATCGATTGTTACGTCATTTAGACCTATGGTAAAGAATCGATCATTAAGGCGTTCGCTGCGAACACCCTGTTTATCGATCCTTTTCCATAGGTTTAAATGGCATAACGATCGATATATCGCAAAACACGCCACGCCTTTACTTGTAATATACCCGCAGAAGAACACCGCGCATTCATGTGAAATAATGATTTAATGAATGTGAAATGGAAAAATTGGAATGAGATCATTCTAGAGCGCATGCATTGCTGTAGGTTTTTGATTCTTTATGAGGCCGCGTCTTGTTACTTATACGTCACAACTGTCACAAGGCAATCAATATAAAGTGATCTGCCGATCCACATTGAAAGTTTTGGGGAAAAAAAACTCATGCGTTTATAACCGTATCTCATAGGTGGATATGGTTCTTTTAAATTTCTTCATTGTGACGCTAATATTTCCTGTAAGGGCGGTTTCGAAATAGTAATGTCAGCCGTTACATACAGAAACGCATTGGCGCAAGAAGGGTATGGATTCGATCGACATGAATGGATCGAAAAACGAAAACGTGAATTGATCGACAGATAATTTAAAAACACCCGTGTCGGTTCGATCGACATGAATGGATCGAAGTATGAAACCTCGAGTCGATCGACGTGAATCAATCGACACCAAGTCCGTCGACAAAATCCGATCGATTCACGGGTTTGTCGATCGATTCACGGTTGTCGGTCGAATCTATGTCGATCGATTCTCGTCGATTGATTCACGTTTTCATTTTTCGATCCATTCATGTCGATCGAATCGACACGGGTGTTTTTAAATTAACTGTCGATCGAATTGGTGTCGATCGATTTATATTTTCATTTTTCGATCGATTCATGTCGATCGAATCCATACCCTCATTTGCGCAAGGAATTTGCATCCATTTTTCTACACTGGGAAAAAAAAAACACATCGGATCTAGAGTCCAGACTCTTAAAAACATCGACAAGAAAAAATACTCTTGATTCAATCAGATTTAAGCTTAAATAAAAAACCAAGCCTCTTAATTTGAGCGGATTTCCTTTTGATTTAAGCTTAAATCTGATTGAATCAAGAGTCCTTTCTCTTGTCAATGTTTTCAGAATAGTGCGGGGGCATACGTAATCCCGTGTGCAGATTCGTGAAGGCATATTGTGTGATACATCAATCTCTTCGTTTTGATGTCTAGAAAAAGAAAATCGATGATGGCCATCTCAAATTTCATACAAACCCCCCCAAATTCAAGATGGCGGCCAAAATGGCGGTTTTGGGGTGAAAAAATTTAAAGTTTGCAAATACGTCGTGTCGGGTGTCGATTCTTATGTATTTTTGATCGTAGAATCCGAATTTT
>NW_017547881.1:2705076-2820397 GCF_001854935.1 Bemisia tabaci
AATTGGAAATGACTCTGGAGTGACTCTGATGTTCGGTGGTATTTCTTTTGAGCCACACATATAGATGGTAAAACTACCAAACCACGTATCTAGTTTGCGGTGTTTAAAATCTTAGTTTTCATTTTATTTTTTTGAAGTAGAACAAATCAACATCATTGCATTTGCCTGGCACAGAGAAAAACAAATCAGAGAAGTGTAAAAGAATGAGCGTTGAGTGGTTCTCCATTGAAAAAATGAACTATGAAAGGACGTCTGGAATGACGCAAACCGAGATACAGAGTTTGGTTGTTTCACCATCGCTATGTGTGGCTCAAAAGAAATACCACCGAATATCAGAGTCAATCCACCAAAAATATTGGTGGTAGTAAATGTAATGAGCTACAAGGCCTTGACGTGGTTAATTCTCTCAATTTCTTACGCGAATAATTGAGTTCTTGGTACATCGGTTACATGGAATAAATAAGACTATTTCCTGCCATGCAGAGCTCTTTTCCTGCTGTGAAGATTTCCATTATGTGTGCAGATCATAAACTACTAATTACTGAGCGGCATCATGTGATGCGTTTGAATGCTAATAATCTTTCTTCTTGGCTGACTATCTTCATGCAGGGGATTATGATAAGTGTTCATAGCATTCAAAAATGGCAGGGGGTTGAAGTGTGTTGGTCCGCACCCTGGATTTCGAAAAATCGTTCTGCAATTCCCGGATTTAAAATCCTAAGCTTTCTTTTGTTGTCTTATTAGACTAGGATTAGCGGCTATGCGAGTAATAAAGCTGTAACAATTACGAGACGAGGCACTTAGAAACGCACACTTTACACTGAGGAGTGAAATTCTGTGCCGAAGTCTATGAAGCGTCCAATAACCCCAATGATTTGAATGTGAGCAGAATCTATACTCCTTACGGAGTAGCTGGATTGCATTTTGCAAAGAGGAACCAAGAGAATTCCAGTGTTGCTAGGATTGTGCAACTTACATTCTTCGCAAAAAATTACTGAAATCACGCAAAAAATTAAATTCACAAAGGTAATTTTCGTATTGAATTCATAGTTTATCGAGGATAGAAATAGAACCTGTTTAGATGATCAGTTTTTATTTGCAACATACAAGAAGTTGCACAGTCTTAGCGACACTGGAATGCTCTCGGTTCCTTTTTGCAAAATGCAATCCAACTAACGCTTTTTTTGCGGAGTGTCATGCGCTTTTATGGTCACCCATGGCTTTTATGGTTTTTCATTTCGCATTCATATATCACCCGGGGTTTTTGGTTAGCCCAGCCTTCCCTGCGCACTGTCAACGCGCGCTGAAAACCGGACTTTTCGGAATGTTTTGGGGGTGTTTCCATGGTGCATTGGAAAAAACAAAAAAAACTCGGTCCATCTGGAATCATCCAAATAGTTCGTACCAATTTTTTCGGCCCGCTCGGATGAATCAGCTTGGGAAGTTCCCTTTGTGAGAGATCCAAATGGAATCAAACTTCTCCTCTGTTAAAGGAGAGCCGATTCAACCTCAAGACACAAGACAGCCCTGCCGAATGCCGCATTGCAAATTGACCCAGAGTGCATATGTCTCCCACATTATGCAATTCGCTCTCTTTCCAGTCTCCAGATCCAGGCGCGTTGGATGCGACCTCAGTACCGCCGCACTAAGGAAGAACGCCGTGTGAACATTCGAGAGTTGCCAAATCGCCTCAGATAAAACTTGTATTTTCGACAACATTATGCATATTTTTCCTCGAAATTTTCAGATATTTTAGATTGAGTTGCGTACATAATGGAGGTGTTGCATGTGTGAGGGATTTACGATTTGACTGTTGATTCTTATGTAAAAGTTTGCGAGTAACACGATGGTGCCACTGGTTTTCTTTGAAATCATCCCCCAAGCTCAAAAAAAGCTCTCAAATTGAGGCCAACATGGAGGGGATATCCCACGCTATCCTGAGAGGCCACTTCTACATCGAAACAAACGCTCCATGCAAAGATAGGGAGCAAATACATTGACAGGGCTGCCACTTTATTTGGGGACTCCAAAACTGAAAACAAGGCAGCCCTGTCAATGTATTTGCTCCCTATCATTGCATGGAGCGTTTGTTTCGATGTAGGGGTGGACTCTCAGGATAGCGTGGGATATCCCCTCCATTTTGGCCTCAACTTGAGAGCTTTTTTTGAGCTTGGGAGTTGATTTCAGAGTAAACCAGTGGCACCATCGTGTTTCTCGCAAACTTTTACCTTCGAATCGATAGTCAAATCGCAAATTCCTCACACATGGAACATCTCCATTGTCTGATAATTTAGGGAAATAATATTCAAGATTCTCCCAGTGAATTTGGTCTTCATCGGAGGGAACTTGGCAACGTCTGGAGGCTCATACGGCGTTTTTCCTTACCACGGCTCGCCACGTCGCGAATCGAGAGTCGTGGATCTGTGCATCCGTGCGAAAGGCTTCCGCCCGGGACGAGCGAGTGCTCGCTGCCCGCGCGAACGCGGAACGCACAATGCGATTGTGCGTCCGGACCGACCCGGGTGTCGACAGTTGAACTGGATGTAAGACTTACGGGAGTCACGATAAAACCGAGGGGAACCGGGGGAGGGAGGGGGGCTGCGTAATTGAGTGAAAGCTAAGCGTCGCGACGCCGCGCCGCGGCCGCTCGCCGCTGAGGTGACGACGCCGAGTCGCGGATTCGTAACTGATTGTCAAGTTCTCCGCGGCCTATTGACGCCGCCCAGAGCAGGGTTGCCAACAGGGTGGCTTGAAACGCATGAGAGAAACGACCGTTTGGAAATTTCAGTGAAATATTTCATAAAATTTCGCGAGGCCGTGATATATTCCATATTTTTCAGGGGCTAGAGTATGCAACCTGCACTCAAATACACACAAATCGAAGAAAGTCACAATTTTTACATTTTGCGAGACATGAAAAGGAATCTGTATTTTTCAATATTTTTCATACATTTTTGAAATTTTGTGAAATATTTCATATTTTTCAGGGGCTAGAATATGCAACCCGCACTCAAACACACAAAAATAGAAGAAAGTCGCAATTTTTACTTTGTGCGAGACATGAAAAGGAATCTGTATTTTTCAATATTTTTCATACATTTCTGAAATTTCGTGAAATATTTCACGTGAAATTTCAAGATTTTATTCTTCATAAAATTGTGCCACCCTGGTTGCCAACTTTAAATTTGTTTATTTTTGTTTCGAGAGATGATGTAGTTCTTCCTCATAATCCGTGATGGGTTTACTTCGAACATGATAAAAGACACTTTTTTTCGAGATTCTTCCCTAGACCTCGTTCCCTGAATTGGAGACTTCAAACCAAGGTAATTTCTGTTTCGCTGGGGCGTTTGTGGCCGTTTTTGTTATAACATGATCGTAAAATACTCCCCTCTGATCGTCTGATGTAGAGCTTTGATTCTAAGTATAATTACCGAGTATATTTAGTTTAAAGGAAGGTCAAGTTTAATGATGAAATGAGGTAAAATCCAAAAATCTGCAAAGCACGTGTCGAAATCCAGGTCTCCTTCCCCCTCAAAACATGACTCAATTCAATAATTCAAGGTAGCTCGAATTGCAGGAGGCGATCCAAAATGCCTTCATTATTTTGGCTATGCAATTTGCGCTCCTCAGAGTTCGAAAAGTTGCTCATAGCGCCTTGCAATCCGTACTTGACTTCCCTAGATGCACACATACGTAATTGTGCCTTCATAGAGAGCCTTTATCGAGTTAGCGATGCAATTTGCGCTCCAAAGAGTTGAAAAAGTTGCTCATAGCGTCTACCACCTTAAACATCTAACGCACTGCAGATATACATACATACATTCGTAATTTATAGCTTGTAATGAGCATTGGTATCTGAAGTAAAAAACTGTGCATCTACGATTGCGAACGTTCAAATCTTCGCTCATATTTTACTTTTCTCTTACAATGAAACGAACCTGATTTTTTTTTTTTTTTTTTTTGAATTTTACAGATTTTGTTTTACTCCTTCAAAACTATTTGAAAAATGCCCTATAATAATATAGATGGAGGGCCAAGATTTACAGAAAATACCAAGAAGTTATTATGAGCGGTGTTCGTTTACAAAAAAATTGAACATGATTGGAGATTATTAAAATAATGTTGTAATTAAGATGCAGATTTTCCTTTCGACGTTTGACTTTGGAAGACGATGCTTTCTCGAAAATTGCCGAAATTCGGCTCCTCGATCCGTCAGTTTGACAACTACGCATGCGCGCATTACGCAGTCGCGCGTCATCCGGAAACCGTCGCAGCGGGAGTTACGAATTATCACGATGCGGCGCGGCGCGCTGGACGATTCGCGGTTTTTCGCTTTTCGTCATCGGGAAAGCGACACGACGAGCCTTGGCAATCTTCGCTTGCCGTCGCACAGTATTTTAAAATGAGAGGAAAGTCGATGACATTCAGGAGATCTACGACAGCTGTGCCGTAGTACCGTTATAGTGCCGTTTTTGAAAAGGATAAAAACATATTTCTCACTCAGATTGGGAAGTCAGCAGTGCATTTCGGATTCCCTCGATTAGCTCATCGTGATTCTTAAGCCATGTTCCATTATAATCAATAAGAACACACTAAAATACAAAAAACAAATGGGTGTACAAGGCTAGAGGAGACATAAAACAACAAGGACGTTTCTGGCCAATCACATGCCCATTCTCAACTGCAACAGAAGCTGAAAAATTTAAAAATTAAAACGAGAAAATGAGCATGCAACAGAACTAACCGAGGTAGGAATCAGTGCAAACCATAAACCATAACCATAGTTCCATTATAAACAACTCCTCCTATTGCTCGCGCTGAAGTTTGCAATAGGCCTATTCCATCAGGAACCCGCATTTCCAGCGTGTCCACCAAATTTTACGTGAGGGTTCGGTGAAGAAACATGCGATAAAAACATGCAGGTTTCAGCCCGTCCACGAATCAAATCCGACCTGAATTTTGAGATCTCCATTACTGTCCGTCCGTGGCATATTATTTCACGCGAAAATAGCTGCAGTGACATGACGTGTTTTGCCATACATCGATTGATCTGCCATTCAACCTATAGAAAAGAATCGATGACCAGAATGTTTGCAACGAACATCTTAATAATCGATTCTTTACCATAACTTCAAATGGGGAAATATCGATAATCGATCATTCACGCCTCGCCACTGAATCGCTTAATGGAGATGTTGCATGTGTGAGGAATGGAGAATTTGCAAGGGTCTGAAATTTGATGAATTTCCTGTTTAAGTGGAATCCTCTGATTGAACTGAACACGAAGATACCCTTGATTCATAAATCGAGCAATTATTAGAGGAGATATGACAAAATAACCGATTCTGCTAAAATACATGTGTTTAAATGGGAAATGCCGCCAGATGACGTCACAAGGCGGCACATTTTCTCACTTTTAAATCAATTTTTCTCCAATTTCCCGTGTCAGAAAAAAATTATGAAAAATATTGCGAACTCAGCTCATTAGGCACTTTCAGATGAAGCAATAAAAAAATTGCGTGCAAATTCTCCGTTTCCGATTTGATTGTTGATTCTTACGTACAAGTTCGCGAGAAACACGATGGTGCTACTGGTTTTCTCTGAAATCAACTCCCAGGCTCAAAAAAAGCTCTCAAGTTGAGGCCAAAATGGAAGGGATATCCCACGCTATCCTGAGAGTCCACCTCTACATCAAGACCAACACTCCATGCAAAGATAGGAAGCAAAAACATTGACAGGGCTGCCACTTTATTTGGGGACCCAAAAATTGAAAACACGGCATCATTGCTAATGTATTTGCTCCCTATCTTCGCATGGAGAGTTTGTCTTGTTGTAGAGGTGGACTCTCAGGATAGCGTGGGATATCTCCTCCATTTTGGCCTCAACTTGAGAGCAATTTTTGAGCTTCGGAGATGTTTTCAGATAAAACCAGTGGCACCATCGTTTTTCTCGCGAACTTTTACATAAGAATCAGTAGTCAAATCACAAATTCCTCACACATGCAACATCTCCATTTACGCTTCACCACTGAATCGCTTAATTTTGAGCCACTGTGTGTCCTAGGTGCCGCGTGGTGGTCGGAACCGGCGCCAACAAGGCTGTCAGAGCCACCCCACTGAGTGTCCTAAAAGCAATTACTAGAAGATACAAAGCCGCGAATGATTGATTGGAACTTCGAGCTCGAGCTAATTTGTGCCACTTGAGCCGTAGAGCCGAGACTTAAACATGCTTTGTCAATAAAGATGGGGACAAAGGTAGATACGGGACAAATTGTTGTTTCCCTCTCGAAGAAACGTAACTACACTCCAAGGATGCAACAATGACTTAAAAAAATAGATTTTTCAACAAGAATTAGAGTCCCTTTATACTGAGAGTTAAGACAATGTGAATCCATTTCTGATTGGTTCCCGTAGTTTAGGCCTCCACGGTGTCACAAACGGGAATAAAGATTACATTTTTACCAATAATTGTATACTGAGAAAAAAAATCTCGTGCGTGGGATCCGAAGTTTAGGTCTTATGGCGATCTCTGAGGTTTTCAGATTGAGCATCTGAACACTTTAGGTCTAGCTGTCGAGGTTCGGATCACACGTCTGCAACTTCAGTTCTAACATCTGAAGTACTTCAGATGTGAGAACTGAAGTTTTTCGGATGTGAGAACCGAAGTGTTTCGGATGTGAAAACCCAAGTACTTCAGATATAAGAACTGAAGTTTCAGATGTGTGATCCAAACCTCAGCAGCTGGACCTTAAGTGTTCGGATGCTGAAATTGAGCAGCTCGATTCGAAAACTTCAGAATTCCATATGACCTAAACTTTGGGTCCCACGCACGAAGTTTTTTTTCCGTTCAAAGATTATAATCTGGAATGGACCAGGGAATTACGGGTTCGGCAAGCTAGTTACCAAAAATTCGTGGGATTTGAGCCACAGGTAGTGTAAGTGCCTCAAAAAGTAAAAATCTAATTAACTCTTCGGAATATGATTTACGACTCCGCATAAATTGCTTCCAAAATGGCGAATATGCAATCCCGCGGTAGCCTTGCTCCCGAGTAGCTATCTTCTAAGTTAGTTTCAAGGACTGTGCACCAGTAAGAAGCTGCCAGCTGCATATTGACTGGATGCCACTCTTACGTTTATTTCGGAAACGCAACCGATACTTTTTGTCGTACAAATTTTCCAGTTTCTTAAATACTCCATTGTTTTCCGACATTTATTGGAAATGTTGATTTACTTAAAGAATTAGTATGGTTTTACCCAGCTATTGTATCCACACTTTTACCTACATATTTCTAAAATAAATGTTCTTTTCTTTTCATTTTTTCCATTAAAAGTTATCTATTTAGATTAGCCTGTTTGTTTATATCATGAAATGCAAAAAAGAGAAAAATATTTCATTATGGCTAATATTTTGTTTCCTGCTTGTTTCAGGTAAGTCCCTACCTCTGATGACCATTTGAAGGGAGTCTTCCTACATCTTAGATGGGATCTTTCCTCGTAAAGTTACACTTTTTTTACATATCTCTTCAGTATTATCGATAATCGACCACTCACGCCTCGCCACTGAAACTTTGGTTATCTGGACCGAAATTCTAAGACCGGAAATTTACAATAAACTTACATTATAAACTCAAAAAAAAGAAAGAAAAAAAGGACCGAAAACTTCGCTCACATGAACTGATATTACTTTGTTGCCCAATGAGAACCGAAATGTTTTTTCAGTTTTCACTGGAAAAAAAACACATTGGATCTAGAGTTCAGAATCTTAAAAACATCGACAAGAAAAAATACTCTTGATTCAATCAGATTTAAGCTTAAATCAAGAACCAAGCCTCTTAATTTGAGCGGATTTCCTTTTGATTCAAGCTAAAATCTGATTGAATCAAGAGTCCTTTTTCTTGTCAACGTTTTCAAGAGTCTTGACTCTAGATCCAATGAATTCTTTTTTTTTCAGCGTTGGTTATTTGAGCAATGAGAGTAAATACTTCTCTTACGCGTTGCGAGTAGAAATCCACGTCATCTTGTTGAGCGTTTGCTCTTCGACCTACTCGTTGCCTACATGATTTCTTCGCGCAATTTTGAAGAAATATCATGCGCACTCCTTTGATGTATACTTCATATACCAATCCATTACGCCGCGCATTCATCGATGCATGATGGATGTTCGTGTATCACCATCGATGCATGAAACCCTCGCGACGTCAGACGGAGTGATCTGATTGAGAACTCTTAACTCGAAACATTCATTATGTCGCTCGCCTAATGAGCGCCGGAGGTTGAAAAGTTCGAGATGTGTCAAAAGCATCATGCACTGATCGCTAAATTAAATAGACTACCCGAGGAGGAATGAGTGCATGCAGGCGGGCTTCGATGCAGCTGACGTTTGAGATGCACCCGAAGTATGCATCGGTCTAGGTTCAATCACTCTCTTACAAAGTGCGATGACACGAAACCACCCAATGTTGCCGAAGATGAGTGCATGTTCGAGGGTCATTGTGCCTTGCTAAGGAAGAACGCCGTATGGGCATCCGAGAGTTGCCAGATTTCCTTCGAATATGAGGCCTTATATCGACGGTGAAACTACCAAACCACGTATCTCGTTTGCGGTGTTTAAAAATCTACGCTCACATTTTATTTTTTTGAAGTAGACCAAATCAATATCATTCCTTGAAATTTTCACGGAATTTTCTCCGCACAAAGAGAAAAAATCACAGAAATTTTCAAGACTGGATGTTAAGTAGTTTTTCATTTAAAAAATAAAGTATGACAGGAAGTCTGCGACGTCGCAAACCGAGATACGTGGTTTGGTAGTTTCACCATCGATATGTAACAATGGCGGGTGTGAAAAATTACCTTTTCGAAACACGCTTAAAAACTGTTTTGTTCACACAAAAATTTGATATGTTTGGCCCTGGCATAATGTACAGATCTCGAAGATCACATCTCAAGTATTTTCTCAAAATTTTTTCGATGCCAAAACAGTTTTTTGAATGTGTTTCGAAAATGTGATTTTTCACATCCGCCATTGTTACAAATAAGTCCTCATATATGCTTATTTTTGAGGACAGCTATAAATGAGGACTAATAAGTAACAATGGCAGATGCGAAAAATGGCCTTTTCGAAACACGTTCAAAAAACTGTTTTGGTATCTAGAACATTTTGAGAAATTACTTGAGATGTGATCTCCGAAATCTGCGCTTTATGCCAAAGCCAAACATATTAAACTTTTGTGTGATCAAAACGATTTTTTAAGGGTGTTTCGAAATGGTAATTTTTTACATCCGCCATTGTTACATATGAGGCCTCAAAAGTTTTTCCTTGCAAGTTTCAGGAACTTTAGATATGAACTTTGCGAACGAAATTATCTGAAAAATTGGAAGAAAAATATTCATAGGTTTTCCGGGTGATTCGCGTTTTATCAAAGCAAATTCGGCAATGATTGCAGGTTCAAGTGACGTTTTTCCTTAGCACGGCAGAATAGTACTCTTCTAATGAAGAGCACCGTATGAACATCCGAGAGTTGTCGAATTTTCCTTGACATTTTCCGATATTTTTGATCAAACAGCGAATACAATTCCCTGAAAATTTTGAAGAAAAATATTCACAATTACTCAAGTATTTCATTTCATTTATTTAGTGTATGTGCACACTCCATGAGCCATGGGCACGGGGCAAGATCGTTGTGGACAAGGCTCATGAGTTAAATAATAATTCTGAGCCTTTAGTTGCGCTTACACCACGCAGCAGCACAGTAAAAGCCCAAAACATAAAATAATAAATTTGAATGCTTTGGAAATCATTAAATTTGACACGGAACCACTATTATATTTACAAAAAACACATTATATTTTCCAGTAGTACATATTTCTTTTTCATCAGTTTAAAGGAAAATAATCAATGCAGAGAGTGCAAATATTTCAATATCATGAGTTGAAAAAACCTGACTCTGCGAGTTAAAATATTAGAGCCTAACACAGAGCGGAGCGGCGTGTTAGCAGCGCAGAACGCGCACTGGCGCCTACAAACCTAACGGGATACTGCACGCATTGCGCAACGCGTGAAGTATCCCGTTAGGTTTGTAGGCGCCCATGTGCGTGTCTCGCTGGTTGCCTGCCGCGCCGCAACACTTTAAGCAACTATTTCGCGTCAGAGGCGTTCCACAGTATCCTACAAGATTGAAAACGCACGAAATAATTAGTTAAAGAGGAATTTCAATTTTGACTACATCTGTTCCTGAAAAATTTTTAATTTGGCATTGGAGCGTTTTCTAGGCTCCCGCTTTGGTTTTATGGCTTATTGGCCTTGGCTTATCATATCCGTACCGTGTACATATGAACATATGTTTTTATCTGCTCCTAGAGTATGTTCTCTTTCATGACTTGATTCATGGATGAAATGTTTTAAAGAATGAAGGTAGTAGTAGTAGTAGTATGCATTTATTTTTGAGGTGGTTCCTGTCATTTAAATGAGAGGAAAAAAATGTGGACATAACATGTCCACAATTTGGACAATTTTGGACATATTCATGGTTGGACATTAAATCATGTGGACTTCATAAAGACTGGACTTAGCGTTTAGTGGACATAAATAGCGGTGGACATTTATCTAATGGGCGAAAGGTAGGCGGACATAAAGTCCTGGAAGCCGCCGCTAACGTCACTGGCGCTTAAAAATTCCCATTTATTCTTACGGCCCTCCACTAACGAGCACACCCCTTCTTTCCCACCTATTTCTGGCTCCGTTTGGCAGAAATACGTCCTAATTCAAGTAGATAAGGCATCCCTGAACTCGATCGATGACCAATCCCTTTGAGTACTTGACGCTACATTGTTTCTGCTTCGTCATCAATCAGTAATTAATAAGCTAGCCGCTCGAGCAACGAATTGCCTCGCGTTCGCCAGATGCACGGATGCACAGTGCAAACTAAGTTTCCACTCAGTAAGTACGCTGGATTCACGGTGTATCATCTTCAGAGCGAGAGGTATACAGGGTGCCTCGGTGTAAAATAGCCATGTTAAACGTTGTTCACCGGAAACAAAGTATGTTAACACCCTGCTAAAAATGGTGAGTACACATGAGTAGAAAATCAGTCATATGAATAGAATTTCAATTTATATGAATAGAATTTCAACTTATATGAATAGAATTTAAACTCATATGAGCAAAATTTTTCCATCCAATTTTCGCCAACTTCTATGACTATAGAGGTTCCAACACATGTGACTAGAGATTTCAACTCACATTGTGAGTTCAGCGTTGAATCTACCGTGTCCGATATCTCAGAAACTAGTCACCGCATCAAAAAAAATCATAAGAACAAAATGAGTTTATTTTTCAAATTTACAGACTCTGTCGGTGTCTCCTGGCACTTCAGCACTGAGCAGCACTTCTAGAAAATGAAAACAATTGAATTCATACGGGTTGAACTTTTCTACTCTTATGTGAGTAGAATATTTTAGTTATATGAGTAAAATTTCTTCTCATATGAGAAGGATTTCTACTCATATAATTAGGAAGTTCTACTCATGTGAGTTGGTGAATTCTGAATAGCCTACTCGTCATTTTTAGCAGGGATCTACTATAAGTCTACTTGGTTTTTTACACAGTGATACTATTTAGTGATTTCACCGGAACTCTGGTGATAGTTACCATAACGTGGTAGATGCTACCATTGAGTCTGTTGTTCATTACCATACTCGTATCACTGTATCAGAGAATGGTTAAATTAACCCACATTTTTTTCGGTGTTGTTTTTGGTCGAAATAAGATTTCTCCCTCCATAAACTTTCCCTCCCCTTCAGAGCCACAGCCCCTGAATCGGTTGTTTCTGAATTACAGAGACGGTCATGGACCAAATCGCATGAGATGAACAACTCCCCTTAACGTTTACCACTGTTGTCACTCATAGTTTTAGAATCTCATTTCCCATTAAATCTAACCCCTCAACTATGCATTTAGCAGTTCATTTGTAATATTTTCACGATTGGATGAAACTAATCCAAATATATAAACGTGAATGTGGCTTCTTCTATTTTACAGGCAGAAGAATTCGAACACGAGACTAGCTGAATCTTGTACATAGGATCATAAAAAAAAATGTTGCGTCAGCGATTGACGAAACTTGCGAATAAAATAGGCAATAAATGTGAACTCAATATTCATAAAGAGTCAATTAATTTTTAATGACTTCATCCACGTGCAAAATGCGGCATAATTAATTACTAGTCAGCTGCTACATAGTAAAAAATAACACATTCTTGTTTTCTTCCTACTTCCAAATGGAATCTCACATCGAATTATGCGTGCCTTAAAACCGTTCCCACGGAGACAATTCAGAATTGGACGTATTTCTGCCAGACGGAATTATGCGCATTAAGACATGAGCCCTGGGACCCTTAAGAATATACGCATAACAGAGCTCACTTCATAATGCACATAATTCTATTTGGCAGAAATACATAAAATTGCTCCAGTGCATTGCCTTAAATCTTGGTAAATGGCGTCCAGATACGGGCAATTTTACTTAATGTTTGCCATTTTGTCGATGCGATCGATAAAGGAAGCGATAAATCGGTATTTAATTTTGAATGCACTGCATCCGCGATCTGCAATCATTAGAGACCCAATGGGCGACCGTTCAAAGAATCAGAAAGGCGGTTATTGCAAAGTATAATAGAGTAATTAATGGTTCGCGAAGATTAACCTTGAGCCGATAATAGAACGGAGGTTATATTCAAAAACAGCATTAGTGCCTCTGCGTGTGATACCAAACCAATTGCTTCGCGTGACACTAAGTGAATGGATTGCTCGACATTTTTGGGCGGCTTTGGTACACTAATCATCATCATCGTCGTCATCATTCCGGTTTATTGTCTTTAATGCGTCACTTCGATGTTTTATTGTTATGAGCGTCCTTCGCGCTCTCTACAACCGAATTCTCAGTAGGTCTTCATTAAAATACTAGGGGGTCCGCCCTCCACCGATACTGCCACGGTAGAAAAGAACGCCGTATGAACCTTCAGACGTTACAAAATTTCATTGAGTAGGTAACACTGGAAAAAGAAACACATTGAATCTAGAGTCCAGACTCTTGAAAACATTGACAAGAAAAAATACTCTTGATTCAATCGGATTTTTGCTTGAATCAAAACGAAATCCGCTTAAATTAAGAGGCTTGGTTCTTGATTTAAGCTAGATTCTGATTGAATCAAGAATATTTTTTCTGGTCGATGTTTTAAGAGTCTGGACTCTAGATCCAATGTGTTTTTTTTCCAGTGTATAATACAAATTTTCAGGAAAACTTGTAAGTAATTTTCCCTCGCGATTTTTCGGCAAATAATACTCGTGATATATTCAAATCGCCTTGATATTTCAAGAGAAAATGGTCATCAGTTTCTAAAAAAAGCGACATTTTATCAGAAGGAAGGCAACATTTAATTGTTCATACAGCGTTCCTCCTTAGCATGCAAGAATACGCGACTCTATTCTCCTGAAGTCCCATTTTCGGAGAAAATTCATCTATTCCGAAGTAAATCCAGTGATCCGGGAGTTTCAGTTCTTTCAGATGTTTTATCAGGCTCTCCGATATATGACTCCCGTGACTGACAAATGTAGCTTTGACTTAAGCTAAGACTATGTAAATAACTGGGCAATTTGACGTATTTCTGCGAAACGGAACTATGTGCATTATGATGCGACGCCTGTTATTCATATCGACGGTGAAACTACCAAACCACGTATCTCGTTTGCGGTGTTTAAAAATCTACGCTCATATTTTTTTTTTTTTTTTTTTTTTTTTTTTTTTGAAGGAGACCAAATCAATATCATTCCTTGAAAATTTCACGGAATTTTCTCCGCACAAAGAGGAAAAATCACAGAAATTTTCAAGACTGTATGTTAAGTAGTTTTTCATTTAAAAAATAAAGTATGACAGGAAGTCTGCGACGTCGCAAACCGAGATACGTGGTTTGGTAGTTTCACCGTCGATATATTCTTATGAGTCTCAGGGTTCATGTCTTAATGGACTTAGTTCCGTTTGGCAGAAATATGTCCAATTTTTCTCGCCAATGGGAACGAGCCCGATTTGGGGGCGGCATTGGCCGGTGCGGGTTGGTTAATGCAAATATTGGAGTAATGAGCGCTCCGAATGTGTGTGTTATGCAATTTCGGCGAGTGGACGCCGGCTCGGAGTGGGCTAATGCGAACCGGACAAGACAGTCCCAGGACCGGAATAATTAGCCGAGCCGTTAGTTACGTCCGTGATGAAGCATCCATACCAGTCTCACCGACACCACTGCCACCGATCACCATTCAACGCCGCCGGATTGTAGCAGAAAAGTCCCCTTTTCAAAGCATTCTCCCCGGAAAAAATAGATCGTACTCGATAGTGGTTCGATGTATCGTTTAGTTCTGGATTAATTTCTTAAACGTGTTTGAAGTTTCGGAATTACATGGATCCTTATGGCAGAAAGAGAGTTTAAAACTGACGTTTTGATGCTCAAAAATTTGAATTAGAGAGGAAATTTTTCAAAGAATATGCATTGAGACTAGTATATTACTTGAAATCATTAATATCTCAATTTCTTTCAAAAACCACACCTACGCGGCTTGTCGTCTAAGCCCCTCAAATTTGACGAATGGAAATAAACAGAATGTAGAATTAAAGGGAAGGAAACGGCGCGCAATGGCTGTTTAACTTTACCTGTGTTAATTATAATATGGAAGGAAATCTGCAACGTCGCAATTCTAGATACCGACGGTGAAACTACTAGACCACGTATCTGGGTTTGCGACTTTGTAGAATTCCTATCTTCTTCTTCTTCTTCTTCTTCTTCTTCTTCTTCTCCTTCTTCTTCTTCTTCTTCTTCTTCTTCCTCCTATCATACCTTAATATTTAGGTGGAAAAGTCACGCAACGTCAATGCTTGAAATTTTGCGTAATTCTTCTTCTCGGCGTGGAGGAAAATTTGTGAAAACTTCAAGAAATGATATTGGTTTGCTCCCCTTCACAAGAATAAACCGATATTTTTAAACACCGCAAACGAGATACGTTGTCTAGTAGTTTCACCGACCGGCGATACGTGATTGCAGACTTACACTATCAATAAATCAGAAACCACGCACAATTAAGTCTGCACCAGAGTGTAAAAGTTATTTTCAGAAGTCAACGTATTAATGAAATGACTGATGACTAAGAAATTGAGCGTTGGAGTTCATGTCAGGCAACAGCCGCATTTGCTATTATCTGCACGTTCGCGAAGCTCCGTTTGACGACTTATGAGACATTTAAAAGTTAAAACTCAACGAGAGAGTGCAAATTAGCGAAAGACAAGAATAGAACGTGCTCTATCATGCGGAGGAACACCTTAGTGGTAGTGAAGAACGAAGCCTCGCGAGTTAGCGCCGTGCGCCATCGCGCCTTCAATGTTACGCACGCAACACGGACATCCATCAAGTACGAATAGTTGTATCTCTGCGCCTTCAACATCGCGCTTCTTTTCCCTTGCATTATTCCCATACTCTGGTTTGTTCCATTCGTTTCATTTCATTTGTGGTGGTGGTTCAAAGGCTACGTGAGCAACACATCCGGAGATTGGAGGAACGTAATACAGCCTGGTTTTTTAACTATTCTCTCGAATTCGAGCTATCGCTACTCATCGGAAATGAAGTAAATTTCTGCGCTCTTAATATTCTCTTATAACTCTTCTTTTCTGTGTGTATTCGTGAGTCAAAAATGAAATTTTCCGACAGTAGAATTATTTAGGATTACTCAGGTATTTTTCAGGATTCCATCTCCTTTGGCAATCCTACTTGCCGATGAAGAGGAACGTGAGAATCAATCGAAAGACGCACAAAATTTGATAATGCGTGTTGTGGATTACGCCAATTGTGCGGTAAGGAATGAATTTGAGACTTTCTGATGTGCGTATTGCAATTTTACTGCGACTTTCCCACTTTAAAGTCCAATCGTTCATCCATATCGTCATGGAAAAAAAGGACGTAGGGGTTAAGTCCCTACGAGGACATTTCCAATTAAGTGTGGTAGTACCCCAATAAATCAAATTACTAACACAAATGTTACGGCTCTATACCAAAATTAATCGGAAATTTCCGCATATCATCCAACTTTGGCTACCAGAATTTTAGGGGATAACTCCTAACACTTTTTCTCCGTACTCGCTACTCTAACGTGCGGAAGGACGTAAATCAAATTCCACGTGGATACTGTTCTCCAGATAAATCTACGCTCTCCGAAGGTCATATGGAAATGGAGACACACCCTTTCGTCAGAAGAACAGTAACGGTAGCTCCAATGTCCAACAGACCTATTGAACCTACTTCAAAATGTCAAAGCTCTCCTTTTAAGTTTCATTCTATCCTGACATTAATGCCCGTTGCAATGTAAAACGCTTGACTCTTGCGTGAGACGACAACTGCTGGTAACCTCTTGGTATACTACCGTGCTATGGAAGAACGCCGTATGAACCCTCAGGTGTTGCCAAATTTCCCTTGATAAAACACAAATTTCCTGGTTAGCTTCTGAATATTTTCCCTTTAATAATGTTTCAGATAATTACGTTCCAAATTTCACTTTAAGTTTCCGAAAATTTCAAGGAAATATCTTCTCATCGTTCCCCACCGATAAACAATTTATCGAGGAAAATTTGGCAACTCTCGAATGTTCCTACGGCGTTCTTCCTTAGAACGGCAGTATACTGCCAAGCTATGGAAAAACGCCGTATAAGCCATTTGGCATTGTCAAATTTCCTTCGACAAATCACGAGTTTTCAGGAAAATTCGTGAATTTCACTGGAAAAAAAACACATTGGATCTAGAGTCCAGACTCTCAATCAGATTTAAGCTTAAATCAAGAACCAAGCCTCTTAATTTGAGCGGATTTCCTTTTGATTTAAGCTTAAATCTGATTGAATCAAGAGTCCTTTTTCTTGTCAATGTTTTCAAGAGTCTGGACTCTAGATTTTTCCAGTGATATGTGTTTCTTTTCTGATTTTTCACAAGATTTCGCTCGTAATTTAATCTAAAAAGTCCGAAAATTCTAAGGAAAAATATTCATAACTTTTTTCAAAAATTACTGTTCTCTGAGAAGAAATTTGGCGACATTCAAATGCTCACACAGCCTCCTTCCTTAGCACGGCAGTATAGGACGTTGGTACTTAGCTGATTCGTTCTTCCTGATCGCAATGCAACCAGCCGGAGCCGGCAACAATGACCTCCGTCCGATTACGTGGCGCCGTCGATGTGATGCTGCTCCGAGACGCTCATCGGAGCCGGTTGAATAATAGCAAGGGCGATGCCAACTCGCGATCCAGATAGTCACGTTTACATGTCAACATGATACGTTAAAGCGTGTTTTTTTGTCGAATCCGGCAGCGTTGGAGCAACGACCGCTTATGGCATACTGGATTATGCAGCTCGGATCTCGGGCCGTGCAGTCCGAAAAAGCTCTTAGCGATGCAGATGAAATGGAGATTTTGGACTAGAAATGTTCAAGATTTCAAGATTCAAGATATTTATTGCATCGAATAAAACATATAGAATGTTGTGATACAATTACAATGTTTTAAGATTAAAACTACAAATAGTTACAAAAGCATAAACTAAGTGTAAAGAAACATGAGATGAAAAAAAAGAAGAAAAAAATGTGTCCGAAAAAAAAAACGTGCATTGAGGGAAAAAATTAGTTTGCGCAACCTGAAATGCTGGGATCTTTTAAATCAGTTCTTACGGTTGATTGAACTGAGATAATGTTCGCCTCGGTTAGAATTTTGGTTAAACTACCATACTACAAACATGGCCAGACTATCCGATATTATTTTCAAGACCACCGGCAAATCGTGTTTTAAAAATGGAATGAGAAATGCTTGTAAAATTGTTGGGTGATATTCTTTGAGGTCATCTTATTTTAAAGAATATTTCTGGCCAAACAGGTCAAAATCGCCCTTGAAATGCTTAAATTTTTGAAAATTTCTAAAAAAAGGCAACCTGACCCCCTTTAAGATGAAATATTGCTCTTAGACGTCCCTTGGGCAGTGCGCTTCTTTTACAAAAAGTTTGTTCTTTGCCCATTACAAAGAATCTTGCGCCAGTGCTTCGACATGCATGGTTGAAAAATTTTTATTTCCGCGACGCTGCGAATTTCTGCTCTTTTTTTTTTTTAAGTTTGAAATCCTGGCTGCGTTACTATAAACTTTCTGTGAAAATGGAGGAATCACGCCCTCTTTTACATTTTTTCCTTTACAACTTGCACGAGGACACCCCATCTCTCCCGGACGTCTCTAGTGCCTTTCAGCATAGATACGTCCAAATGAAGTCCAATGTAGATGTTGCATGTGTGAGGAATTTGCGATTTGACTATCGATTCATATGTAAAAGTTCGCGAGAAACACGATGGTGCCACTGGTTTTCTCTGAATTCAACTCCCAAGCTCAAAAAAAGCTCTCAAGTTGTGGCCAAAATGGAGGGGATATCCCACGCTGTCCTGAGAGTTCACCTCTACATCAAGACAAACTCTCCATGCAAAGATAGGGAGCAAATACATTCACAGGGCTGCCACTTTATTCGGGGACTCTAAAATTGAAAACACGGCAGCACTACTAATGTATTTGCTCCCTATCTTTGCATGGAGAGTTTGTCTGGATGTAGAGGTGGGCTCTCAGGATAGCGTGGGATATCCCCTCCATTTTGGCCACAACTTGAGAGCTTTTTTTGAGCTTGGGAGTTGAATTCAGAGAAAACCAGTGGCACCATCGTGTTTCTCGCGAACTTTTACATATGAATCGATAGTCAAATCGCAAATTCCTCACACATGCAACATCTCCATTCATGCGAGACAGGGCCCAAGCTAGAACGGAGGTATGTCATCTCGATCGAAGTATTCCCATTCACGAATGGCCCCCGACATCGCAAATCAAAGGGCGTCATTCGTAACCCTACCATCGATTTTCCCCGACTCGACTCGGCGATACCCTCAAAAGACGCTCTACTTCCGCTGAGTGTGAACAACCTCCGAAATGCGGCGCTAACCTCTGCACATCCAACAATCCAAGCGGCTGTCAATCGCGCGAACGCCTCTACTACTCGCCGCTCCGGAGAATACGCTGAACTGGCCGCGTCTCCGTCTTCATGACCCACATCCTCGGTTCTACTTCCGGACCTAATGTCGTGCGAGTGCCAGCCCCCCGCTCCCCCCTATCCCCCCTTACTCTACCTGTCTATAGTGTTTAATCGCAGGAAGCCCCGCTTCGAGGAAGTGAGTAAGTTATTGCCCGCGACACGGCGCGGCGCGTTACGTCGCAGCGGGCCCGCGGTTTTATTACGATGATCGTCGCGATTGCAGGCCGGGATGACGAATGATGATGATGATGATGACGACGATGCGTAAATGGAGTAAGGTACTTAAGTCGGCAACTCGTGATTTTCGAGATTTTCGGATTATGAAATAAGTCGAGGTGAGGGGAAGTCGTTCTTACACTCTGGCTCCGGCGAAAGGAAATACCAAGAAAATACCAGCTGCCGGCTGATCGGTGAAATTGATGGACAAAGCCATAGAAAAACACTGAAAAAAAATATGGTAGATTTTACCGTACCCTGACACAGTGATCCAAGTATGACAATTAACACTAGAATCTTTAGTAGCATTTACCATATTATGGTAAGTATCACCCGAGTGCTGGTAAATACTACTATAATTATGGTTTTTTCACTAAAAAGTATCACTGTATAAAAAAATCAAGTAGACTTACAGTGGATGTTACCATACTTTTTTTTCAGTGAAGAAGACAAAAGGGATATGGAGGGATCCTATCGGTGGAAGCGGATGGTTCCATTGGACAAAGGTGGAAGACAATAGACTTATACTAATGAAAGCCCTCAGAAGCTATAGACAAAGAAAACATAGGGGATATGGAGCGATCGTATTGGTTGAAATGGGCGGTTCTTATAGACTAAGGAGAAAAATGATGGGCTGACTGTCGGGTTTCTCAAGGGTTGCCGTTAGTTAGTCTATTACCTACTGTCTTTGTCCATTGCAACCACCTGCTTCCACCAATAGATTCTCTCCATATCCCTTTTATTATCTTTGTCTATAGCTTTGTCTATCAATTTCAATAATCAGTCCGCAGGAGAGATTGATTTTTGGAATTAATAGATAAAGCCATAGCCAAAGGAGACGAACTGGATATGGAGAGATCCTATTGGTGGAAGCGGGTGGTTGCCATGGACAAATAATGTAGATAGGGACTAACTGACGGTAACCCACAAGGGACCCTAGAATCTGTCCATCATTTTCTCCCTTAGTCTGTAGGGACCAATTATTTCAACCAATAGGATCGCTCCAAACTCCCTATGTCGTATTTTCCCATAGCTTTGTCTATCAATTTGATTTTGATTTGACTTAGTTTTCTAGCTGTGCAGTGTGAGCCCAGCATTCCTCTAAAATTCTGGTACTTATTGTATGCATTTATCGTGTTAATGAATAATCCTTTGATATTCACACAAAATTCAAGCACGCAAGGGTAAACTGGACTGCATTTCGCAATTAGGAGCTATAAATTCCGACCCGGTTTAAAAACAACGTGTGTACCATTAGTTTCCCTGTACACATAAGTGTTTTTTCAGACGAGTTAGAGTTTATAGCTCCTAATTGCAAAATGCAATTCAACTATGATTGCCCACGAATATTTAATCATCAAGCAATCCCTAATAGTCTTTTTTGGACTTGGTCGAAAATTGTCCTCCAATTTAAATGCTCAAACTTTTCCTCAGTATTAATTTTCCGGGGACACGATAAAATTAAGTGTAAGTGAACACATTCTAAATATTTATCGTATTTTGGTACAGGTATTTTGACATGCCGGCAGAAAGAGGGAGATGAAGAAAAAATAATGTCTCTGAGAAGCAAAATTCTCGAGAAAAAAAAATATGCTCTTCGCATTTCGTACAGTTGGTGTGAAGTGTATCGAAAGCAAAAAGATGAGGAAGCAAAAATATGTCACGTCTTTATATTCCGTTTTCAAATATTTAACGCTGACCTAACTTAATATTACTCACAAATTCCATTTCGATTATTCTTCAGTGGTGTTCCGTTTCTACTTTTTTCCCTCTACTGGAATTCAGCTGCTCCGATTCGAAAAAAATTCAGTTGTTTCGAGTGGAGGAAATTTTCAAAGTCTCAAGAGGCGACTTCATTTCCTTTTTATGTTTGGTATTATTTTCAATCCTGCGCAAAAAACTTAAAACTCAAAGTCATGCTACAACTAGTTCATCCCTCATTAATGTAGATTTTCCACTCCTAAACATTATTTGAACGGATTGTCCATGCCCAAACACTTTGGAGACATTAATTGTCACATTAATCATACACACACATGTCTGATAGCACTGGGCTTTGAGTATACTCATCAGCTTGACCATCAATTTAATTTGTCATTATATCATTTTCGATCCATGATTGTGCTGGATCGATGACGTCAGTGAATTCACTTCGAGTTACAACAAGTTCATCCACTTGAACGTAATCAGCATGAACTGAATGTTTGATTTAAAAATTCGGTCTGATAAACCGAAGTCTTCGAATTATATGAGATACCGAAGTTCTGTTTATAAAATTTAATTTTTTTCCAGTTTTTTTTTCTCGTTTTTGAAGAATCACTTTAAGTCTGTACAAGTCGGAACCAAGAAAAAACAGATTCTTAGCCGAAGGCCTATGTTTACGATCTAATCTAGTAAAAAGGAAACATCAATAGACGATACAAAGAAAGATAGCGAAATACGAAAACTCAAGAGGCACTAGCAGTTACAACTGTTTTAAAGTTATAATAACGACAATATACTTGGAATAGAAAAATAACAATTTTTGTTCTATTTCAGTACAAAAGACCCTCGTATGAAACCATTTTTTTCAGCGAATCGCCCCCTCATCCAATAATGAATCATTTTTCCGTCACGAAGTGCACATCGCACGTTGCTACAGTCACCCATTTTTGACCCCCGTACATACATAAAAAGGAAACATAAAGTGTACCCACAAAGAATAATAGCAAAATATGAAAGCTCAAGAGGCATTAGCAGATACAAATTTTTCAGTGTCAGTTTAATAACTATACTCGGAATAGAAAAACAATACATTTTTCTATTTCGGTCAAAAAGACCCTCGTATTTACGAAACCATTTTTGCAGTGGATCGTCCCCCGGCCAACTAATTCTTCCTCCGTCACGAAATGCACATCGCATGTTGATACAGACATTTTTTCCTCCGGTTGCGGTTGGGGCCCAGCTCCACCGTCGCTACAATTAGATTTAATGTAAAAAGAAAATGAGAAGGCACGTTCGGAAAAAAAAACCCCGCCTCCCTATCTGTCATCTCTCTCGTAATGAGGGTGGAAAATAAAAACGTCGTCGTCTGTTTTTCTCGGGGCACATCAAAGATGCACCGCGATCCCTCGCAAGGTCAGGGCGCAATAGAGGGATCCACCTTGGTCTCTCAATATGCCACTCGGCGTGGTCGGGGGCCAATAAATTATAACACGTGTTTAATGGCTTCTGTTGCTCAGGCGCTCCGTTGGTCCGTACGCGCGACCGCGGATCTGCCGTCATAGCGAAGAGAGCACACTGAAAAAAAAAATCTCGGTGTATTTACTAAGAAAAGGGTAAAATTACCAAGAATGCAGGGTTCTATTTGATCCCAGTTTTTTCTTGGTAAAATTACCATTTATGGAATTAGTAAGCGATTTGGTTTATTGGTTTAGCGATAAGTGGAAACTTTTATTTTCCGCAACTCGACATTTCCTCATAAACGATGCGGCCGAACAAAGGAAGAACGCCGTAAAAACCTTCGTGTGTTGCCAAATTTCTTTTGGTAAAATACGAATTTTCAGGAAAACTTGTGAAATAGTTCCGTCCAATTTTTCAAAGAACTTTCTTCGCAATGTGATCTAGATTATCAGAGAATTTCAAGCAGAAATATATTAATGATTTGTCTTAAAAATGAATATTTTAAGAGGGGAAATGTGGCAACTCTCGGATGTTCATACAGCGTTTTTCCTTAGCATGGTAGACCAATTCTTTGGCGATACCTGAGTAGAAACTTTTCTTTTACGAGACTCTCATTTTCCTACTGGACAATGGATCACTAAACTTTGTGTTTTTTATTTAATATTCTCTTAAAAGTTGATTCATCGGCGATAGGTAGAAACTTTTATTTTCCGGGATTCATTTCCTCATGGACAATGTGTCACTAAACCTTGTGTTTTTTATTTAATATTCTAAAAGTTCATTCATTGGCAATATGTAGAAACTTGTATTCTCCGGGACTCAACCTTTCCTCATGAACAACGGGTCACTAAACTTTGTTTTTTCATTTAATATTCTAAAAGCATCAGTGAGTAGATTGCGTGGTGATTTGTTGCGTATTTATGGAGCAAAAATCCCGGACAAGCCCGCTTTTGAATGGACCAAAGACTCGAGGGAATTTCAAACTCGTNGGGGGGGGGGGGTGTGTGTGTGTGTCCCAGAGCGTTACCGCCCGTTCATTGTGATTATATATAGGTCGTATTTATAGTCGTTCTTTAAGCGGCTCTTTTCCTTAGGGATCACTGGAAAAAAAGTAACCGGCTCTTTACTATAGAGGGATCACCGAAAAGAACTTAAGTGGCTCCTTTCCAAAGGGATCACTGGAACAAAAGTAAGCAGCTCTTTTTCCTAGGAATTACTGAGAAAAAAAAGGTAGCGCATCTTTTCTTCAGGGATCACTGGAAAAAAAGGTTCTCTGGGTTCAGAGTCCAGATTCTTAAAAAAATGTACAGAAAAAAATACTCTGGATTCAATCAGATTTTTGCTTTAATTAAGAGAATGTTCTTCTTGTCAAATTTGTTAAAAACCTGAGCTATCGATTCAAGAGACTTTGTTTCTGCTGGAGGCTCTTTTTCCAGTGGCGTGGCGTGAATGATCGATTATCGATTTTTCCCCATTTGAATCCGTGGTAAAGAATCGATTGTTGAGGTGTTCGCTGCGAACACCCTGCTAATCGATCCTTTTCCATAGGTTGAAATGACAGATCAATCGATATATCGCAAAGCACGCCACGCCACTGTCTTTTTCTCAAAGTAAACTATACTTTCATACAATTTTATGGTTAACTTTGTGATTAAGGAGGCTGGAGGCCGTCATGAAAGGACGCTTTTTCCCGGAGGTCCGCATCTACCCTGAATTTCTTGAAATTCATGGAATTATTTTTCTTCGTAGTTTAATTCCCACTTTAAAGTTCAACTGAGTTATCACTCCTCTGCAGGTGTAAACTTGTTGGATGGACGGAATCAATTTCCTTAATTTTTAATAAATCTCAATTACTACTTCTTAACGTTACTGTATTGTTTTCATGTATTGATTTTTGCAAGTCCGTGGGATATAATCATTGAAAAACTAGTCTGTAGTTAGAAGTTAACGAGGAGAGATAAACTTCCCATAAAACGAGGCGTCTCTCAGAAGTTCCAACAAAGTCGTTTCGCTTCCAGAGGTAAGCCACGAAAGGAAGAACCTTGTAAGCGGGCCAGTGATCTTATCGCGGTACCAATTTAAGTGACAAATAAAGCGACGCGAACGTGGGTAAAGCCGGGATTGCAACGTAAAGTGGTCTTACGAAAGATGGAGTTTTTTTTCGTTTTTTGTCATGGGAACGGAGTTCCCCATGATATTACAATCGTTCCGTTGCTTTCGCTATGGGATTCCCTATACCTCTGCGACCTTGAGCGTTTCGCCCAGTCTCCGATTTTTGGTTGATTTTCCGATGTATCAAAAACCGTTGTATTTTTTAGCCAATCATGTCTCTACGTCAAGTTGTGTTGATTGCTAAAATTCGCTTTCAGCGAGTTTTTTTCCACCTTGAGATGTCGTGTCTGACTGGTAAATCTGCGCAGAACCACGAAGTTCCGTTTTTAGGCAAATTCTTTTTTTTGGGAGGTTCTGATTGGTTATTTTTCGCCATCAGTTTTCTGTTCGTTGGTGCAAAAGATCGCCTACCTCGGTGCTCTTGAGAAGCCGCCATTATCCCACCTCAAATTTGAAAAATAGAAGTAAAGAAATAATAACCATCGTACAAGGTGGAAAATTGTTCTGGAGGACTCGTTACGGATAAAGAAGTCAAAATCAGAGCTCGATTGATTGATTTAATTCATGGATACGCAAATATTGCCTTAGCTCAACTGCCGCGATCGGAATGCGTGCTGGGATGAACCTCGAGACGCATTAAAACAGTGCGAACCATGGCTCCTACAGCAATACAGCAATGCGCTTCATATCATCCCAAAAGCAGTCAAGGTCTCTTGTGATAAGTCCCGCCCATTGCCCGAGTCTTTTGTATGCTATTTTTACTCTCGCCCACGTGGATCCATTATAGCCTAGTTGACTAAACCGCCTCGTATTTTTGATTCGGTGCGGGCACCCGGCGATCGGGAGTTCGATACCCGACGATGGGAACTACTTTTTAATGGTTGTATTGAATGTTTTAGACTAATCATCAAAAAATAATTAATAGTAGATGATAAATGTACGAACATTTTCTCGTGAGTTAATATGTTAAACAAAAATACTGGAATATACCTTCTTCATATAATCAGCCACATGTTCCCCCAAATTAATGACGTTATTTTCTTTTTTCAATAAAGTTAATTTGCATTCAACGTTCGTAAGTTAAGCAAAAAGTACCTATTGATACAAATAGAAAGACATGAAAATAGTATGTCTAACATTTCAGTTGTTTTTTTTTTTTTTTTTTTTGTTTTTTTGTTTTTTCAATAAAACAAATTGACTGGGACTAGAATCATTGTATCTCTGAAGACAAAAGCTAAGTTTTTTGATACAGAAATACTAATATATTCATCCTTTATATAATCAGGGAGATGTTGACCCAAATATTGATGTATATTTTCTCTGTTCGCCCAAATTAATGATGGTATTTTCTTTTTTCAATAAAATTAATTTACATTCCACGTTCTTAAAGCAATATTTTCTCCAAAATTCAGCAAAAAATAACAATTTATACCTACGCAAAAAGTAAATAAATAAATAAAGCAATGACATGAAAGTAGTATAGGTAGTACACATCTAACATTTCGGTTACATCTATTTGAATGAAAAAAATGGCAACTTAGGAAGCACATAGGTCACTTATCGACGGTGAAACTACCAAACCACGTATCTCGGTTTGCGACGTCGCAGACTTCCCGTCATACTTTATTTTTTAAATGAAAAGCTACTTAACGTCCAGTCTTGAAAATTTCCGTGATTTTTCCTCTTCGTGCGGAGAAAATTCTGTGAAAATTTCAAGGAATGATATTGATTTGGTCTACTTCAAAAAAATAAAATGTGAGCGGAGATTTTTAAACACCGCAAACGAGATACGTGGTTTGGTAGTTTCACCGTCGTTATGATGCGTATTCGGGCATATGCGTAGAGTAAAAATATCATACTTTACGCCGAAAAAACGAAACTGAAAGTTAAATGCGTTAACTTCCAAAAACCATACATAATCCAACGAAAATAAATAATTAGTAAATAACAGCTTTCTTGTATGCAAAGAAAAAAAATTAAAAATGTTAAAAAGGAGATTTCGACACAAAATTACATAGCCCCTTCAATTCTGAAGATACTTTAAACGAACTGTACCTTAAAATTTTCATATCCCAGAAGCAAAAGTTCCCATGACGAATATTGCTATCGCTAGCGATTGCAAAAACCAACTTGTTTTTTCTTTGTTGTAAATTCCTTAGGAGACGAAGTGTGACAAACTTATGTACCACAATTTTTTGCCACGCCGCCGCACGGTGGATCGAGTCAGTACTAGAGATCGGACAAAATTTGGAAACTTTGGAAGCTTTTAACTACGTTTATATAAAATTTTGAGGTTCTGAAAGTTGTTTTATTAGTTTCCTCGTAAAAATTTCTCTCTAGAGCACCTCTTAAAATTTTAAAATGTGGCGGAATGAAGATCAAAATTTGCGGATTTAGTCCAAAATTTCATGTCCGACCCCTCTGATTGATTCGATCAACAGTGCGCCGTACCCGAATGAAGCGCTTGGAGACGCGTGAAATTAGAGCCGACACGGGCATGCGGGTGTAGCGTCAAATAGTTTGATGAGTCAATTTGAGAAGACTCCTGAGTATTCAGCGCGATAAATAATCTAGGAAGTTATCCGGACCGCGTTAAGCAGAAAGCAACCAAGCCACATCAGCTGTTGCCAAATTTAATAGGGTAATTTGATTTTTTAAATGGAAACTGTTGAGCGGATTTTTGTGCAAATTCATTAGATTTTCTGCATATTACGATAAGAAAATTCCTCAAAATTTTCAAAAGAATCCGCACAGATGTTCTCCTGTGAAAAATTGGATTGCCCAAATTAAATTGGCAATACCTGGTGTGGCTTGGTTCCTTTTTGTTGAACGCGGTCCATTTGCGATACTATTCGATTACGAGGCAGATTTATTATAGGCACATTGCCGCTAACTGGATTAAGATGACTCGATGCGGTCGATGTTAAACTCATATCAGCGCCTGCAAGACTGTAAGAATACTTCACGCACTGCGCCAAACAGTGCAGTCGAATTCAAACGCATATTAGCGCCTACAAAGACTTCATGAATATTTCTCGCATTGCACCAAACGCAATGCGAGAGTTATTTGGACCGCGTTACATCTTACATCTGAAGTACTTCGAATGTAAGAACCGAAGTTTTTCGGATGCGCGAAAACCGAAGTACTTCAGATGTAGGAACTGAAGTTTCAGATGTGTGATCCAAACCTCAGCAGCTGGACCTTAAGTGTTCAGATGCTCAATCTGAAAACATCAGAGATCCATATGACCTAAACTTCGGGTCCCACGCACGAAGTTTTTTTCTCCGTGCAGTGCACGTGTTAATTGTTTCATATGTACGTTTAAGAAAAGCAACGTCTATCAACCAAATAATTTGAGGGACTCGTTACCGGTTTAAATCACCATTACATGACAAAAACGTTTTATTTTCTTTCACCCGCAATCATGACTAATGATTTTTTGTTTTTCTGTTATGTTTCAGGTAAGTTTTAACAACTCAACTATGGTTGGAAACGTCTTACGTCGATCCTGCATGAAGTATTTGTATGATGCGAAGTTACACCTATTTTTACATCGCTCATCATTGAATTACATAAGGTATTATTTGTTTATGAGTAATAAATCGCGTCCTATCTCACTATACACGTTTTCATCAAAGAGACCAGGCTAACGTTTTGACGAATCAGTAGCTAACTCTGTGCAATCACCATGCGAACCGTAATGAGGGTTTGATCTTCAAACTACATCTCCAACTTTCATCATTTTTTTTTTTTTTTTTTTTTTTTATGCACGTTTGAATGAAAAACCAACGACGAAAGTGACCAGTCAAATTCCAAAACAGTTACATTTTCTACTGATCCTATCTAATGTTCGAAGGATATTTAACCTGGAACCGTGTAATCCTTCAGATTTCCTTCTTCGGGTGTGTTTTAGTGCCTCCCAGACTCCTTTTGATGAAATGCCCCTCTGAGCCCCACAAAAAATTCCTAGCTCCGTTCAATGACCCAAGTATGTAAGCTAAAGACTGTATGTAAGTATCCCTACATAGCACAGTGCTAGAGATCTGAGGCATTGATGAAATAAACGAATACAAAAAAACAAAACACACAATTGGACGTATTTCTATCAAACGGAACTATGTGCATTATGACGTGAGCCCTGTTATACTTTAATTCTTAAGGGTCTCAGGGCTCATATCTAAATACACATAGTTCCGTTTGATAGAAATGCGTCCACTTATGATATGGTAGGTTGACACGTGATTAATATACGCTCAAAGATGACTCACTTTGATTAGAAACGACATTTCAAGGCATTACGCATTGCTGTAGACAGAAGCTGGTCAATGCGCTGTATGCTTAGATCAGGCGCCAGATCAAGGTAAAAACTGTAAAACACATGGGAATTGAGCCCATGTAAGGCAGGGAAGAAAACAGAATAAAATAACTTATTTGTGGTATTCAGATGACAACTTGTATAATCCCGATCTATTCTTTTACTTTCTTTGGAAAATTTAAATACCTCGCCAAATGCTTGGAGATAAATTGTTGCGTTTGTATTACTTTTAATTGTCTACCGAAGTGTGGAATTTAAAAAATCTGGACTCGACTAATCCCTTTTATTTGAGCAAAATTTGTATCCCATGAGATCTAATTTACATACTAAATAGTAATCCACCGTGATTAAATTTCTTCTTGATGAGGTATGTAAGGAGTACATGCATACCTTATGTTTCTATATTACAAAATACTATTAATTGTACTCGGAACAAAATGATATTGCTGATTTTACAATTATTTAGTTATTGAAAGTTTCCGATGTGTTTCGATGTAGATTTTACAATAAAAAAATGATAATTTAACCACCCTGTGCTTAGATTAGCTGTACTATTGTAAAATGTACATTTGAAACATGTCGGAAATATGTTTTAACATTTTAATTGCTAAATCAGAAATTCATTTTTTCCCGTTTCCAACCATTTCTTGCCGCGGTCTATGAAGTGACAATGTGTTTTGTGGGTTTTTAAAATTTCGTTTCGAAAATCCGTCAACTACTCGATCGGCAACCTCGGCGTGGATCTATCGATACTCCCCCATTTGAAGCTGTGGTAAATAATCGATTGTTAAGGTGTTCGCTGCTAAGACGCTGTTTATCGATACTTTTCCATAGGTTTAAATGGCCGATCAATCGATGTATCGCAAAGCACGCCTCGCCACCGTCGGCAACCCGGGACAAATGAAACGGAAGAAAAGAAAAACACGTCAACGGAATTTTTTCATGACGAAGTGCACTACTGACCACGCAAGGAATGGCAATAATCTTGTAACTACATCAAATGTGCGAAGATGTAAGCGTGTTATGCTCACTGGTACACTGCCGTGCTAAGGAGAGACGGCGTATAGACCTTCAGGCGTTGCTAAATTTCTATTGGCAATACACTAATTTTCAGGAAAATTGTTGAATATTTGTCTACCGTTTTCTCAGATAATTGTGTTTGTAATTTGATCCAATACGTCTGAAAAATTAAAGGAAAAATAGCCATAATTCTCCTCAAAAATAAACATTTTATCGAAGGAAATTTGGCAACTCGCGAATGTTCTTACGGCGTTTTTCCTTAGCATGGCAATAACTGGAGGCCTTGCCATTCAGTAACTGCATCAAACGTGCGAAGATGTAAGCGTATATGCTCACTGGTCCTCTGCCGTGCTAAGGAAAAACGCCGTATGAGCCTTCAGGCGTTGCTAAATTTCCCTTGGCAATTCACTAATTTTCAAGAAATTTTTTGAATTTTCGTCTACCGTTTTCTCAGATAATTTTGTTTGTAATTTGATCCAAAACGTCTGAAAGTTGCAAGGAAAAATATTTATAACTCTCCTCAAAAATAAACATTTTATCGAAGGAAATTCGGCAACTCTCGAATGTTCTTAAGGCGTTTTCCCTCAGCACGGCAGTAACTGGAGGCCTTGCCATTCAGTCCAGCTTCAGAAGTCGCGCAAGAGAGAGGGAAATGCTCTGAAAATAGCTTTCTAGGAGAATAGGGAATACCTTCCGTAACTCGTATAGAAACCCCGGTGAAGATATGAAGAACATTTTTTGTGAGTCTTGTCAAGGTCGCACTTTGAAATTGTGTCTAGATTTTTTTGCTTTTTTCGATGATGGTTTTTTTCGAAGGGTGATTGGGTATTCCACGCACTTCTAATCGAGGAAACGGAATATAAATCTATTTTAATTATCATTTACTACCGGAAAGTTATCGTCAACGGAATAGTTTTTTCCGCTACCTTGTAATATTCACAAAGTCCAGATTGATATTTATTCGGGGCCCGCGAAGTAAGCCGGAGGGCTCGTAGATGGCGCAAAGCGCTCTCTGGGGGCTGGGCTTCGTAGCGGCCAGGGCGCGCACTCCCTTATTATTGCATATCATCCCTCCTTCACCATCGTTATGGCAATATTATCAAAAACATAGGAAGAAAAACGGGAAACAAGGCTAACAAACAAAAGTTACACGTACAAAACCCGAGACTTACCCCGATGGCTTAGTTTTGGGGCCAAAACTAAGCCATTTTCAGTCGGAAGAATAAAAAACAAAATATAAAAAATTACTAAACTCATTAAAAAATTATCAAAAAAAAGTATTATTCTTCTGACTGAAAATGGCTCAGTTTTGGGCCGAAATTTCTCGGGTTTTGTATGTGTAATTTTTAGCCTTGTTCTTTGTTCTTCGTTAAATGAGGATAATCCATGCAGAGTATGCAAGTATTTCAAAATCATGAATTGAAAAACGGTGATTCCGGGAGTTCAAAAATTAGAGCCAAACACAGAGCGGAGCGGCGTGCTGCCAGCGCAAAACTCGCACTGGCGCCTGCAAACCTAAGGAGATACTTCACGCATTGCGCAATGCTTGAAGTATCCCCCTAGGTTTGTAGGCGCTGGCCGGCTGCTCACCGCGCCGCAACGTGCCACGGCGCTTGAAGCAACTATTTCACACCAGAGGTATTGCACAGTATCATACGAAACTGAAGGCGCTCTAGTATATTAGGAATGGCAGGCATCTTTCAAAAGTACGGAGCTTTCCTCGCAAAATAAATCAAGATACTACGGCCCAAAAAGATAGCAGGAGCCCCAAAACTCACTAAGTCCTAGCATCCGTAATTAGTAACGTTTAGCATACACTTTATCGCCTAGCTATTGCTTAATCGCCATCGGCCATAAAAGGCTATAAGAAATTGTGTAGCCGGCTGTAGGTCTATGGTATTTTGGAATGAAGATCCTACTGCCAATTTTTACCAGGGTAACAGTATCGATTTTGTGCGTGCTTCTGTGATTAAAAAAATGAAACCATTGCTGGTAAATATCCACTCGTTGCGATCAAATCCTTTCTTCCTAGTCTCGAGGATAATATCCTCAACAGTTGATGAATTGCGCAAATCCAGCCTAGCTCTGGATCCTGGTGCACATGCGTATGTACTGGTGCCACGTTTGGTAGTGGTGCTTCGCGGCGGCGCCATAAGCGGCCCGCGGGTTCGACCGTTGATATGAGTTCTTTTTCCTGGTCTCGCCTCAGTTCCCACTTGTTCGGTGTCGTCGCGTCGGTGCAACAGCCAGCCAGCCCACGATCAGCTGATCGCATCGCGGCTATACTGCCGTGCTAAGGGAAAACGCCGTATGAACCTTCAGGCGTTGCCAAATTTCCATTGGCAAATCATGAATGGAGATGTTGCATGTGTGAGGAATTTGCGATTTGACTGTTAATTCTTATGTAAAAGTTCGCGAGGAACACGATGGTGCCACTGGTTTTCTCTGAAATCAACTCCCAAGCTCAAAAAAAGCTCTCAAGTTGAGGCCAAAATGGAGGGGATATCCCACCCTACCCTAAGAGTCCACGTCTACATCAAGACAAACTCTCCATGCAAAGATAGGGAGCAAATACATTGACAGGGCTGCCACTCTATTTGGGGACTCCAAAACTGAAAACATGGCAACCCTGCTAATGTATTTGCTGCCTATCTTTGCACGGAGAGTTTGTCTTGATGTAGAGGCGGACTCTCAGGATAGCGTAGGATATCCCCTTCATTTTGGCTTCAACTTAAGAGCTTTTTTGAGCTTGGGAGTTGATTTCAGAGAAAACCAGTGGCACCATCGGTTTCTTGCAAACTTTTACATAAGAATCAACAGTCAAATCGCAAATTCCTCACACATGCAACATCTCCATTATCGAGAAAATTTGTGAACATTTTTCTTCCAATTCTTCAGAAAATTTTTCTCGCAATTTTACCTACAGCTCTTGAAAATTTCTCGGAAAAATATTCACGACTTTCCTGTGAAATCGAATCAAATTATGACGACTTGAAAAACTTTTGCGGTTTTCAGAAAAAAGCGATTTCAACTTTCAACCCAGCGTGCTCCGGATAAAAAATGGATAAATCATAATAAAACAAATACGTCCTCATATGGTGTGTTTCGCATTGAGCTCAGTATTGATTTGAGTGCACAACTTGACAACAAAGCACTTGTAGTCAGTAAACTGCAGTAGCTTCATGGTGAATGTTCAGCTTGTGCCAACAGAGTCATCCATGCAATTGCCAATATTCGCACGAAAATATCAAAAATCTGCAGTTTGCACCGTTGTTAACTAAAATACTGGCGTTCCATTGGCAACACCGCCTCGGTGCATCACTTCCGACAGTTCTGAATCGGTGTGCTGTAACTGCAGGCCAACTTGAGCAGGCTCTGTGTTAATTGTTGCAAAATTTGACAATAAAAACATGTTTATTTTCCTTCGAATGCAGTCCTAAATAATTCCTCTTTTGTTAACTTTGCAACACCCTTATTGTTCCTCGGACGCATACAATTGTCATTGAAGGGGTGCAGCCTTTGACTTTCGCACTGAGGTCAGTTTCGCTTTCTGTAAATACTAAAATATCTTACACATGTGCTGAATGGTTCTGGAAACATAGTTGTCTGCTTTTTGGATTGGCTTAAAGGCACCTCAACGGATGGGACCGTTGCAAATAATTTCACTCTTGGAATCGATCGTAGGGTAAACTGATAAAAATATTTGTGTTATTTTGTTACTTTTGGTTAATATAGGGAGTGAAACACAAGCCAACAAAAACTTTGTGTTGATTTTGGTACAGTTTGCTGTTAATTTAGCGCAGAAAACAACGGAAATTGGGGAAATGTTTTCCTCTGATTGTGACGTTTGTACACTTGTTTTTCATTAAATTGCTTTAAGAAAACTAGCTTGCATTTTCTCTTGCAAATGTCAAAAGAGGGCTAGTGTTGTTTTGTGTACTTCTCGTATTAACCAAACTTTTGTGTTGAAATTTCTCTTTGTGTAGGTAATCTAAAAAGAGTTTAAATGACTGATGTTGTGAAATAATTTAAAAGAAGCACTCAAAACTGAACCAAAAAGTCTGTTGCAAACTTTTGCTAGAATAGAGGGAAAAGTTGTTCCGTGATAAAAATGCCCCAAAAATCATTAAAAACACATCAGATTTTGCGATAAAATGTGGATATTTAATATAGGTTCCAAAATAAGGGAAACTGTTAATTTTCAAAACTATTTGGTGACTGTGCATTATCCTCAAGAGGGTATACCCCTCTTTTGCTACGGCAAACACTGGCAAAACACGGATTGCAGAAATGAATTACAATCACTCCTTGTCTATTTTTGTAGGTTTGCGATAATAAATGCTATATTTTCTCAAACTGAGAGCAAATTCATGCGCATAAATACAGAGCGTTTACCTTTTGCACGAAGCAATTATTTATACTTTCCTCGTGCACACCATAAAATACCGGATCGAATCTATAATGTCAAGGACTACCCTCATAACAGTATGAAATTTGGTCCTGGGCATAAGACCGTGACGTTGCTTTATTCAAAGACTTTTTCTTCAACTTTTTTAACGCTTCTATGATGGATCAATATGGGTTTTCAACTCGAGAGCCACTGAGGGTGTTTCGAAATGTCTGTACAAGAAAAGAAATCATGCCCGACAACTAAAAGGTCAAGAGTACACTTACAGGTTGCTGAGTCTTATATAACTTTTTCATTTTCATTAGGATTTGTTGAGAGGACGCCGAGAAGTAAAAGGCCAGAATAAATCCGGTATTAATCATTAGATTCCTCTTGGTTAGTATCCTGTTTAGAGGAAAAGTCTTATCAACATTCGAATGTTGTCAAGTTGTCCTCGATGAAAAATTATTTTTTTATGGAGGATATATAACTATTTCTCCTTAAAATGTTCATATGTTTAATTTAACAAGGAAAACTCCAGCCGGTGAGTGGTAAGAAAGATAGTGGGAGGGAGGAGAAAGGAACTGATTCAGAATTGTAAAGGCTTGCGGAATCTGAGATAAGACTACCGCTCGGTATTGTAGTGGTACCTAAATAGAATTGTGAGTCTAATCGTTGAAAAAATTGGAGAAAAAATATTTACAAGTTTTCAAGAATGCAATGTTTTAAAAATGTTATTTTGCAACATTTGAAGGCCGACACGATGGATCGAGTCAATAAAGGTCGGACGAAATTTGGAAACTTCAAACGCTTGTTATTTCGTTTATACAGAACTCTGAGGTTCTGAAAATGGCCTCATTGGTTTTCTCGCGAAATTTTCCTCTAGTAGCACCCCTAAAAGTTTCAAATGTGACGAAATGAACATCAAAATTAGCAGTTTTAGTCAAAAATTTCATGACCAACCTCTCTAATTGGCTCGATCTACTGTTCGGAATTCTTCCCTAGCACGGCAGTATTAGTATTGGATTATACTGCGAACTTGTCGCCTGCGATACGAATAACTCATTTCAGTGAACCCACGATTATAAGTTAATCTTTTGTGACTCTGGGGTAGAGAGAAAAATTCATGACCGTAGACATGTAAAAAGTTAATCGCACCTGTAATGAAAAGATAGTGTCATTTCGACATCTGAATGTTTGAAATTCAAAAAAATACACTAAAGCGAAGTGAATTATTGTCTCTTCCTCCTGTCTCTCTCAGTTCTCTATGATCCTCTCCTGTCTTTCACCTCTTATTTTTCCTATCTTGCGCCTTGTTGCAAATTCAGTCCTCAATTTTCATCAATTCACAAAGAAAATTGACAAAAAATTTGCGATGAAAGTTCATGACCATTCTTACGCATATTAAAAAATTACCAAAACATACTTTGCAAAAGTTTCTTTGTGCTGCCCGTTGAATGCAGTGAAATTTTCAAACAGACTCAACCAACAAATTCTCCGTAAAAAAATAAAATGAAGGCGAAATTTTTTAAACGTCGCATGGCGCGTATGATACTTCGGCCGGAAAGTGACGATATATTAGAAGTAACATAAAAATTACAAAAATGATTGTATCATAATATTTACTATACTAAACATACTAAGTATGGCTGTAAAGGCAAAATCAGGCAAAAGCGTTCACTAGATGCGTGAGGTTCCTTGTTCTTCCTGTTGCACTTCACGAACTGACCATGCACTCATCAATTTCTCACCGGGCGCTTTCCGGTTTCGTCTTCGGCCACTCTGCCGTGCTAAGGAAGAATGCCGTATGAACCTTTAGGCGTTGCCAAATTTCTTTTAACAAAACACTAATTTTCAAGAAAATTTGTCAATATTTTTCTTCCAATTTCTCGGGTAATTTTGATGGTAATTTGATCTAAAACTACTGAAAATTTCAAGGCAAAATATTCATAACTCTCTTCAAAAATGAAAATTTTATCGCGAGAAATTTGGCAACTCTCGAATGTTCATACGGCGTTTTTCCTTAGCACGGCAGCACTGTCATCTTCTCGCTCGGGACGGAACGGTGCAGGGCATCCCTCCGATGACGAGCGACGTTGAAGTTGCATCAAGGTTGGCGCGAGCGACCTTTTGAACTTGGCGCGCGCGATGCTCGGAAGTCAGGTCTGCCAACCGCGACCGGCAACCGTTCCGCGGTGACTCGGAGGCAGGTGTGCCAACTCCTCGAGATTATGCTGGAATTAATAGAGTCACTTTATACTCAGAGTTACGACGTATCAATTTTGGTCGGGCTTGGTGGTGGCTCAACTGAAAGTGGCCTCAAAAAAATCCAATTCTAATTGGTTCTCACTCACGGAGTCACAAATGAGTGCACTAAGATGGCAGTGGCTCGAATGTGAACAAAAATAATGGAAAACGCATTAGAGCTTTCCCGCTTGTTGTCCATTGTATTCCTCTCACAAAATTCAATTCGGAATGTTCTTTCGTCCCCAGAAATAAAAAATAAAAATCCAAATCAAATTTTGGGTTGAACAGCGTGAGTAGTAACAAGCTGTAAGTTTAATGATATTGCATGATTCCCGGTGTGTTCTCTTACTTACCTTCAGTTGGCGTCGCGTGTTTCGATATATATCGATATTTCCCCATTTGAAGCTATGGTAAAGAATCGATTATTTGCGAACACCCTGATAATCGATCCTTCTCCACTGGTTTAAATGGCAGATCAATCGATTTATCGCAAAGCACGCCATGCCACTGCTTACCTTGGCAATGGTCCATGAAAACAAACGACGCGGCGCACAGTGGATCGAGTCAATCGGAGAGGTCGAACATGCAACTTTTAACTAAAACTGCAAATTTTGATGCTTAATTCGTCATATTTTAAATTTTAAGGGGTGTTCCTGAAAGAGAATTTCACGATGAAACCAGTGGGCTTACATTTAAAACCTCAAAGTTGGGTATAAACGGAGTTATCAGCGTTTAAAGTTTCCAAATTTTGCCCGACCTCACCTATTGACTCGATCCACAGTGCGGCGCCTTGCCTGAGGAGTGTGGGGCCACCTCTACGAATTCATGGATGCGAGCTACGCATTCTCACCATTCCTAGGTTTTCCCCAAGGGTACGATTGATTCTAAGTTTTTTTTCCTGTTTATTCATGACATAATCGAACGTAGCTCCGTACCTCCGCGCCCGATAATTATAGAGTAACACCTCGAATTGATGAAATGAGATCGCTTGCGGTGAATGGTAGGTAATGGTAACAGGAGAGGCCAATGCCAATGCGCCAAAAGTCCTCCCAAGGTCTATACCGAAGGATCAACAAGCATCTTGTGTTGGAGCTCTCAGTTCCGCGTATCGTCACTAGAGTCCCTTTGTACTGTGAGTTAAGACAATGGGAATCTATTTCTGCACTGGAGAAAAAGAAAAACACATTCGATCTAGAGTCCAGACTCTCGAAAACATTGACAAGAAAAAATACTCTTGATTCAATCAGATTTTTGCCTAAATCAAAAGGAAATCCGCTCAAATCAAGAGGCTTGGTTCTTGATTTAAGCAAAAATCCGAGTGAATCAAGAGAATTTTCTCTTGTCGATGTTTTTAAGAGTCTGGACTCTAGATCCAATGTGCTTTTTTTACGGGAATAAAGATTTCATTTATACCAATTGCAAAGATTGTAATCTGGAATGGACCGAGGAATTACGGGTTCGACAAGGAACACACGGAATGAGAGAAGGAACGGAGAAAGAAATTTGAGAATAAGGCGATCAAAGATTACGAAAAACGTTCAATTTGTGTCATCTTTATTCCCGTTTGTGACTCCATGAGGGGGTGTTGTCTTATAACTCTCAGTATAAAGGGACTCTAATCGTCACCATTTCGATGAATTGTTTCTTAAGTGACACGGTAAACTTTGCCTTTATTTTCATAATATTGTGTTAAATACTTGTTCCTTAAACCTTGCTCACCACCAATGCACTCCGACTAGAAGAGAGCTTCCTTTAGGGAAAAAACTGATTAAAGTACAAATTTGTTACTGGCCATAGAAATTATTTTCCATTCAATTATGCTTTTTATATATTTTTTCATAAAAATAATAATATTTATATTTACTCAGTAATTGTAACTATGAATATGTTTCATCTTATTTTCTTTCAGTTAAATAGTTAAATAATTAAATTTAAAATTTTGGTTCATTTCTGTATTTTGAAATTTTCTATACCTAAAAATTATGAATCGTATTTGGTTATAAGCACCTAGTGTTTGGGCCACCAGTGGCCGGGCGTGATATTGAATGATATTTCTCTATTTGAAGCTATGGTAAAGCATCGATTATTCAGATGTTCGTTGCAAACACCCTGTACGTACATCGATCCTTTTCCAGAGGTTTAAACGGAAGTTCAATGGATATATCGCAAAGCACGCCACGCCCTTGGCCACAATATTTAAGGCGCCCAGCTTGGACTTGGAGTTACGTAAAATCAGGCGATTGAAGTGGCCTCGCGGTCAGCATTCACAAAGTGTAGCCTGCTGAATCATGTCTGCTCCGACCAGACTCGCCATCCAAGGGGTGAACGCTCGTTGCGCGCCCAGGGGTAATACACGGCCGGCGCACAGTAAATCGAGTCCATTAGAGGGGTCGGACATGCGATTTATGACTGAAATTGCAATTTTTTATGCTTAATTCGTCACATTTTAAATTTTGAGGAGTGCTTCTAAGAGCAAATTTCATTCAGAAACCAATGAAACCACCTTTAGAACCTCAAAATTTTGTATAAACGAAGTTATACTGCCGTGATAGCGAAGAGAGCGGTAAATGTTAAATTTTCGAAATCGAGCTTCCTTCAAAATTCGTCTAAACTCCTTTAGATGAAATCACTAAAATAGCTAAAATAGCAAAATTTATCTGAATTGTGTAAAAACGAGACATATGAGAAAGCCGTGAGTGCGCAAAAAATGACGTAGTTTTAGGCAAGACAGCAGTAAGTGACAATATTCCTCCAAAGAACCAATGAAAACCACCTAGTGACGTCATCTTGCGGCATTTCCCATTTAAACACACGCACTTCAACAGAATCGGTTATTTTTTCATATCTCCTCTAGTAATTGCTCAATTTATGAATGAAGGATATCTCCGTGTTCAGTTCACTCAAAAGTTTCCACTTAAATACGACATGCAGCAAATATCAGACCCTTGCAGATTCTCCATTTGACAAAGAACGGAGGCTTCTTTCAATAACATTTTCGGGTCAGAAGCTTCGGAGCCCGTTTTCTCAAAACTTCATTTTTGCACTTATTGCTCTCTTCGCTGCCATGGCAGTATAAGCTTTCAATGTTGCCAGATTTTGTCTGACTTCTCCTACGACTTAGTCCAGTGTGCGGCGTTCGGTCGAAGCGCGCTACCGCCGTCGGTGACGGTGATAACGACGGCGTTTCCTCGATCGGGCCCGGTCGGTCGGTCGGGCGGCTGCTGGACGTTGAATCGACCACCGATCCGTCTCCGGTCGGTGACGTGTCCCCGGGCGGAGGAACTGTCGCGTCGTCGCTGCACAGTGTTGTCCCAGCAAACGCGGATGGATTAAAGTCTGTTGCTTTTGAAATTACAATGGTGCCGTGCTAAGGAAGAACGCCGTATGAACCCTCAGGCCTCGCAAAAATTCCCTTGAATAAGACGCGAATTTCCCAGTAAACCTAAGAATATATTCCTCTCAATTTGTCAGATAATTTTGTTCGTAATTTCACCTAAAGATTCTCAAAATCTAAAGGAGAAAAATTTATAACTTTCCTCCAAAATGAACATTTAATCGAAGAAAATTTGGCGACTTTCGAATTTTCATACGGCATTTTCCTTTAGCATGGCGGTACGGTAACCAGCGCGGGAGTTGAAACGAGGGTGGAAGAACCATGATATGCACGAATGGATGTGCGATGGATAAACTCACTCGTTGCTGTGGTGCGAACCATGGGATTTTCTACCTTGGTGTCATCAACAAACGCGAACACCGGAAAACGCGAGAATCCCCTCGAAAAACATTCCGTACGTGTTTGCCTTCACTGTAGCAGGTATGCAATTTGCATTCTTGAGAGTTCGAATAGTGGTATCGTACTTGGTAGTCAATGGATACGAGGGGAGGATCAATTAACGCGAAGATTTCGTCGAAGAACAGGCACTACGTGTGCGCCTTCACTTAAGCAGTTATGCAATTCGCATTCCTGAGAGATTTAATAGTGGTATCATAATTGGTAGCCAATGGATACGAGGGGAGGATCAATTAACGCGAAGATTTCGTCGAAGAACAGGCACCACGTGTGCGCCTTCACTTTAGCAGGTATGCAATTCGCATTCCTGAGAGATTTAATAGTGATATCATACTTTGTAACCAAAAAATAATGAGCACAGCGATCAACATACCTAATAACGAATGTATTGCGTACTTTCCAATCGTTTACAGCATGAGAGTTATGCTCGACGGATCGTCGTTTCTCTCACAAAAGAACATAACTACATTCCAATGTTGCCAAATTCCACCTCGCAAATTGGATTTTTACCGAGAGGATCCCGGGCATTTCCAACTGAACATCACATAGATTTTACTTCTAATCTCATTTAAACATCTGACAAATTTCACACCAAGGAAAATTTCCATTGCAAAGGAAAATTCCTGTAAAAAACGTAAATTGTTTCAGTCAATTTACTTTCAATGACGTTTTTTTTTTTCGTCCGGAGAGCGATGATATTAAAATAGTTTAACATGCATTACTAAACGAATGTTTTTCGTGCGTAAGAAAAGCCTATCAAGAGAACTTTACTTTACTTTACTTTTGTCGTGATGAATCTTATTTTTCCCGCTTAACTAAGACCATCGATGTTTTCGTGAAGCTTTTAATATTAATGTGAAATAAGCGGAAGAATTCGAGTACGATCGTATTAGAAAAGCGCTCGGCTGTTTTCTATAATGTTGGCGCCTTTCTTAGTTCCTCGAAGAGGATGAGCATCGTTGAGGAGAAAGAACTCGCCCACCAAAATTTCAACTGTCAGTTTTGAGAAAACTACACTGCGGCTAAAATAATAAATTCTAGAAAATTTATCATTTCTTCCTCCGTACTTTGTTATGTCTGTGTTACGTCTTTGCTTTTAATCCACAAAACTCAGGCATCTGCCCACTGCGCACTGCGCGAGCAGCCGCTTCAGTCGGTGACCCAGCGCCAGTGTTGCGTTAATTACCGTCATCTCGCGGTCGTCGAGTTCGTAAACTTACCGGTTTTGCATCCGCACGATCGCTATGAATAGTGGTCGTGCGGCCGGACATTATTTTTTGTGCTCCCGTACGAAGAAAGAACACATTATGAACATTCAAATGTTGCCAGCTTTCCTTCTAGAAAATACTTATTTTTAAGGAAAGACATGAATATTTTTCTTAAAATTTCCTGAGGGTCAGCCTCCTATGGTGTTGTGGTTGTAGAGAAAGCTCTATGACCGGCAGTTCTACGACCGAAGTTCTGTTCTCACAACAGAAAACTTCTGTAAGTGTAACAAAGGAACTGCAGGACGACGGTGTGAGTTGGCAATCACATATCTCGTTTGCGGTGGTTGAAAATCTCGGCCTCTATGTTCTTTATTTAATGGAGAACAAATTGGCGTCATCCCTTAAAGTTTTTGCAGAATTTTTTCCGCACAGAGAAGTAAAATAACGGCAGTTTTAAAGAATTGCCGTTGAGTAGTTTTCCCTTTAAAAAATAGAGCATGACAGGAAGTCTGTGATATCGCAAACCGAGTTATGTGTGACTGCCAACTTACACTGTCGATATGTATATGTAACGAGACAAAACACCTTCCCAAAGACCCCGCAGAAATACTGCCTTGTTAAACGCAGTAGAACACTCGAGAGATGCCTTTCCCAGGATGGAACATGTGTTCGTGACGAAAGTTATGCATATTTTTCCTTGGAATTTTGAGATATTTTATATTAAATTTCTAACAACACGTCTGAAAAATCTGAAGAAAAAACTCACAATTTTTCAGTCAGTTCGTTTTTACTGAAGGAAATATGACAACGTCTGAAGGCTCATACGGCGTTTTTCCTTAACACGGTAGAATAGAAGTCAAGAGGTGCCTCCATGTCTTTGTCCATAAAAAATGTCTACGTCGAAAACAAAAATCGAAACTAAAATTAGAGCCGGGAGGAAAGTGAAAAATCGTAAACTTTGAGAATGCTTTGGCCTGTCTGCGCAATTAAAGCGACCCATGAAGTGTTAAGGTCATTAAAAATCATTAGAAAGAAATAAACCCTTCCACTCGGTACACTGCGTGATTCATTGAGGCGCCCCGCGATGTCGGAGACCTCTGTTTGCGAATTGGATCATTATATTTTGCGGACGATGTTGCCACTTGTAAAATTAAAAAAAAGTGTATTTTTGGTCGTTTCTTAGAGGAGTGACTACGTCATACAGTCACGTTATACAGTCATACAGTCAGTACGTTGTATTAAGTCATACTGTAGGGAGAGCAAAATCGTGGAAAAATATTTTTAACACTCCACGATATTCATGCAGGTATGCAGGTTCTATATGACAACTGTATATAATTGTTTCCCATGCAAGCTTATTTTTTCAATTATTTATGGAAGATATTGTGTCTAATGATGAATTCGATCGACATGATCGATCGAACAACTAAAAACGTGAACCGATTGACACCGATTGGATGGACATAATTCGATCGATTCACAGAATGGTCCATCGATTCACGTCGGTCGATCGATACACGGATTTGCTTATAGATTCTCAGATTTATCAGTCGATTTACATCCACGGTTGTTGATCGATTCGGTGTCGATTGAATCACGTCGATTAGTTCACAGTTTTATTACTCGATCGATTCATGTCGATTAAAATCTGTGTTCGAAACTCACAGGCGCCAACGCGCCAAAAGCGCCTAAAAAATCGGCCATGGCGCTTAAAAGATGAAAGCTCTGCACCAACGTGGCCCCTATAAATTACCCCCTAAAAATCTGGATTTTCATAGGAAGTCACATAAAGAAAGAAAAACAAATCTATTTGAATTGAAAAAACTCAGAATTGTCAGCCACTACAAGTGGCTTTCATTTCATTCTTGGTGCTTTTGTCTTCCCCAAGTTACAGCTACTAACTAGTTCTGTTACGAAAACATCTTGCGTCTAACTTTTCACCAAATGCGCCGTAATATGTAGAGAAAAAGTCAATTTGGCCCCTAAAAAATCTTCAATGGCGCCTAAAAATTGGGCTTGATGCGCCATATGGCTCCTAAAACTCAAAGGAGAGTTTCGAACACTGATTAGAATCGACTCCATTTTTTGAAAAAATTCTCGGTCAAATCGGTGTCGATCGGTTCACGTCGATCGCTTTACGTTTTAGTTTTTGATTATAATTCATGTCGATCGAATCCTTACCTTCCAGCAATTTCATGTCCAATCGGAGCTACTTTTTCGAAATTTGGCGTCGCTTCCGACGGCGGCGGCGTTGGCCCAAACTGTCGTTATGCGAAAAGAGCAGTAAGTGCATTTGAGTATGAGCCATAGTTAGCACATGCTTTTATGGGTCTCGAGGCTCATCGTAGCACGCTTTTACTGCTCTTTTCGATATCTTGGCCCAAATGGCTGCTCCCCGCGCAGCGGGTCGCGGAAAAAAGGGGAAACCTTGCAATATTTATGAGCGAGTTGGCATGTAATTTCTGCACGGGTGGATTCTTTCGAAAATAGCACCGCGTTTCTCGCCGTGCGCGTCTCGGGTCGCATAGCTTCATTGATTCGCGGCGGGAACTGAAATTTTCCACAGAAAATTGACAACGTTGGGAGATCACGTGCGCTTCGTGCACCGAGTCCACCATCCACGTCAACACCGGCCGATTCATTCCGGCTCGCGATCCCGGCCAAAATCGAAACGGGTACTTACACGAATGGGTATATATCGATGTCCGAAGTTCATAACCACGTACCTCCATTGCGGTGTTTCAAAATTTCCGACCCGAATTTATTTTTCGAGGAGAAACAAGCCAATTCTATACTGCCGTGCTAGGGAAAAACGCCGCATGAGCATTCAAAAGTTGCCAAATTTCCCCTCTTAAAATGTGAATTTTTTAACACAAATAATGATGATTTCTACTTGCAATCTTCTGATACGTTCCTTTACTACTATTCTGATCACATTGCGAAGAAACTTCTCTGGAAAATTGGACGGAAAATTTTCACATGTTTTCCTGAAAATTCGGATTTCACAGAAAGAAATTTGGAAACGCACAAAGGTTCGTACGACGTTCTTCTTTAGCACGGCAGCATAGCTTGATATTTATACAGAATATTATCCTAGCAGAGAAGAAAATTTATTGAAGTTTTCATACACTGGAGAATTTGCGCATTGCTGCATCTGAGAGTGCTTAGTGAGCAAAATTCGCAGTATTTTTCATACTTTTTTGAAATGGAAAATTGAAGAAAAATATATTTAAAGTTGAGAAAAAATGCCACCTTGTGCATCCACACCATGCACCGTGAACCCACACTTCCACCATGGGCATCCAGGATATGGATCGTGACTCAGAATCTTTACTTCACTAGAAAAAAAATACATTGGATCTAGAGTCCAGACTCTTAAAAACATCGACAAGAAAAAATACTCTTGATTCAATCGGGTTTTGGGCTTAAATCAAGAACCAAGCCGCTTAATTTGAGCGGATTTCCTTTTGATTGAAGCAGAAATCTGATTGAATCAAGAGTATTTTTTCTTGTCAATGTTTTCAAGAGCCTGGACTCTACATCCAATGTGTTTTTTTTTTTCCAGTGCACACTTCCACCATGGGCATCCAGAATATGGATCGTGACTCAGAATCTTTATTGGTTTCAAAATACCGAAGAACGCACAGAGCTACCTTTTTACGCTATGTGTGGGCGTGTCTGAACAGCGAAAAATTTCTGCGCAAAAAGATTCCACCGAAGAAAATGCTTCGTTGCTCCTGCAAAAGCGTCAGGTTCTTTGTTCTCATCCATCTCGCGGTTAAACGACAGGAGCAGCTCATTTTCTCCTCCACTCGCGTTTTTCATGGCTCGTCAAAACATCACGTCCGAACGGAGCAAACATAAACAAAAGCCCTAACGCCGAGACGCCTCCATACCCAGAGCGCTGACGGTTGCTGGCGCACTGTGAGGAATATTAATTGGAGATAGAACAAAGAATCAATCGCGGAAGACAGGGATCTATTTTTAATCCACCCGACGGGAGGTTGAATTCTATTGGTAACTAACTCGAGGACGTGCTTATACGCATTGCTCTGTGGGATCTATCATGGGCGAATCGATGATTTGACACGGGTTACAATAGCTTAATTGACTCAAGTCATTAAACCACGTATCCGTAAGGTGACGTCGAAAATTCATTCATTTGAATCAGTGAGTTCGAAAACACACCAACTCGGTTTTTTTTCGATTTTCACTTTTTTAAGGTTTAGTAACACTTATGGATAAAACCATCTGACTGTAAAATGAAATTTCAAAATTACAATCGGAAGTGCTCGAAACAGCGACGGGAAAAGGGAAGAATCGAAGTATTTCATCGGAAATACCAATTTTCGGCCATTTCAACGGAAACGGGTGACCATCCGATTTTGCGGTTTCCTTTTTTCCGTTCAGTTTACCTTGTACCAACGAGTTTTATAAATATTCGAGCGTTATTCAGGTCGAAAAATATAAATTTTTCAGGGCAGACTATGAAAAATCAGTATCTGAAAGTCGGTGAGAACGAAAGCACACCAACTCGGAAATTTTTAAATGCTTAATTCTCCGTCATCAAACATGGTGTATCGATTTCAGCTTGGTGCTTTACAAAGTCTCTAAATACTTGTCCTTTGGCACCAAAAAGGTATTTTTCAAACTAACTTCTTCGCCCGATGCGCAGTTTTAGGTGTTTCATGAAGAATTTTTTTTTTTTCCGAGTTGGTATGTTTTCGAACTCACTGATTCATTTTGGATACTCATCTCATAGCAAAAGTCCGCCGTTGGGACCTTGACACGGGGCGCGGGTGACGCGGTGAGTGTCTAGGCAGTCAAAACGCCTTCACTTGCGTGCGTATGCAACACGGACATCTATGGGGCTTAAATAGTTGCATTCAGGAATTGAAGTGAAATCCGTACAGTGCTCATCGCTTTCGATATTAACTAAGTGCGCTTTGTTTGTTTCTCATGCGCGTACGCCTCGCTGCAGCACAATAAAAACGCAAAATGTGAAAGAAAAAATTAAAGTGCTTTAGAAATCATTAAATTTGACACGGAACCACCAATATTTAAAAAAACACACATTATATTATTATTCTCCTTTGATAAATCGATACATATTTTTCCCCCATCAATTTAAATGAGAAAAATCAATGCAGAGTGTGCTAACATTTCAAAATCATGAGTTAAAAAACGCTGACTATGAGAGAATAAATATTAAAGCCCAACAGAGCGGAGCGGCGTGCTGCCAGCGCGAGAGGCTCACTGGCGCCTACAAACCTGAGTGGATACTTCACGCATTGCACAATGCTTGAAGTATCCACTTAGGTTTGTAGGCGCCAATGCGCGTTTCGCGCTGGCCGCCCGCCCGCTGTGCGGCGATGCCTGAAGCAACTATGCAACGTTGCAAACGGATAACGTGGTTTCGCACTATTCGGTCATCGATATGAGAAGCGGAACACGAAGTAACCCATGCCATCGGTTAAAATTCTGTGTTGTTCATTGTTTTTCGCGATAAATTCAACGCAAACTGTACCAGAATCAAAACAATATTCAGATCTCTTGCATAGTAACCAAAAGTACCTAACTCATATTTTCTCAGTGTACGTTAATATTGCTGGCATTATGGCTGGCGCAATTGAAAATCACTGCCAAGGAGATTTGGCATGCTGTGCATCATCCAGAAAATTCTCCCGCCCCATTAGTGGTTGAAAGGTTGAACCTCATTCGATGGTAGAGTGTCGGTCTGAGGCCGACCATTCCCGCTTCAAGACTTGTTTGCAAGGAAGGTCAAGATCATAACACTCTAGCAAATCAGCCGCTTTCCATTTTTGCATAAGATCAACATTTTTTCACCCTCGCTCCCTCGTTTATCTCTTTTTCCCGCAACCCGTCGAGTTCTTTCACAAACGAAAAACAACCCCCTCCTCTTTTCCTCGTCCAGTTCAATAACAGAGGATCTTCCTCGTTCGCGGATTAGCTCACCGCTGTGATGATTTGTGCTGGTGCCTAATTTGTGGCATTTTAAATTCGCTCAGGAAATTTTAAATTCAGCACCACATGAGTTTTAACTCGAAAAAGCCTTATACTGCCGTGCTGAGGAAGAACGCTGTATTAGCCTTTAGACGTTGTCATATTTCCTTCAATAGAAATCTAATTTACTAGAAAAATTTTGAATATTTTTCTTCACTTTTTTTCGGACAATTTTGTTCGCGATTTCAATTAAAACGTCTGAAAATTTTAAGGAAAAATGCGCATAATTTTCTTCAAAAATATATGTTTTATTCGGGGCAATTTGGCAACTCGCGAATGTTCTTACGCCGTTTTTCCTTAGCACGGCAGTATATTCCTAAACACAAGTATGTGGACGGTAATGTCAGGAAGTATCTTGATTCCGATCTCTCCAATGTACAACATTCCGTCAACATGTCAGTCTTTTCCGGTCTTTTGGGCGCTTCTGGGTACCAGATGTGCCTTTTCTAGCATTTCGGGTCTCCGAATGTAACATGCACTATAGTGCATAGCCTTTTGCCTTATGGGTAATGACGCCATTCATACGCGGTGGGTACACGCAGTAAAATTTTGATTTTGTTCTTCTCTGGTTTTTGTAAAACATTTCCACTGTCAGAACCTCAAAGTTTTGTATAAACGGAGTTATGGGTGATTTCACGATAACAGGAATAGTTAAAATGTGAAATACCTTAGACATAAAAGTGCACCAATTTTAACAGGATTTCATTACCTCATTTTAAAGGTATTAAACTTCCTTTTTCCAGCTTTGGCACGCTCTATTTTGATTCAGTGCAAAGTTAAAGTGATTGATAAACAAGCCATTGAATCAGGTATCAGCGCTTCCCGCGGGACTGCTGGATGTCCACGCAAACATGGCGGCCCTGCCAAATTGTGTCGGTTACGTAACAGACACAGCGTAACCGACACTCAAAAATGTGAGATTAAAGATGATAAAAAAGATGCAACTTGGCAATTCTTGAGTTATGAGGTGGAATTAATACTGCCTTAAAAGTTTTCTAAACTTTGGAGACTTCCTTTTAGTTTAATACTATTAAATCGAGGTTTTTGTGTAGTGAGGAATTAGTGCTACACACGTAAAAATCACTAATTTTCATAATAATTAAAGTTTTCATTGAAAAAAAACTGACTTATCAGTAATGCTTTTGTCAAGAAGACTTCAGTGAACAATTTGATGGCAGTTTTGAAACTCCTGAAGCCATCTTTCTTATGACTTTTCTCGCTCAATAATAAACATTTCAGTTCAAACTGGCAATTTTCTTGAAGCAAATATTGCCAAAGAGTTCATGATCAGTACTGATTTGTTACCGCAAATTGCTCTTTTGCTTCAAAATCGGGGTTGGCGACGCGTAACCGACCGGACATTTTCGGCCTTTAAAGTCTCATATTATTAAATATAATAATAATTCATCATATTTTTTAGCATGGATAGGTTCAGGGACATCATTCCTATTGATTAATTAATTTGGTTTTCAATCGTTTTGCCCTATGTCGTTCATAACCCACGGCGACACGACTATTCCTGTTATCGTGAAATCACCCATATAAGCCTTCAAAGTTTCCAAATTTTGTGACCTCTCCTATTGACTCGATCCACTGTGTCGTTTAATATTTGCCCCGACTGTAGTTGAACATACGGCCCCGCAAACATCTAATCTCAGTCGAAACGACGGGACGCGGTACTGTGAGATCACCCTCTCCAGGTCTCTGGTATACATACAATAACAATAATGCTTCGTCTCCAAGCATCGCTGTTTATCTCATTACTTTGCGAGAAATTTTACATCCAAGTCTGAAAGCCTTGAACATTTATGTACATATATTCATGTATAAGTCGATAATCTTACCGATCGTGTCAGTCCCGCTCGGACATTGCACTCCAGTGGGTCTGTGACATTGGTCGTTTGCATGCATACATATACATTTATATTTGGGAAAAATCTGTTTTCTATCTCGATTTTCATGATGTGGTATCGAGTTTTTTCGAAAGAAATGTTTGCCCTCGATGTATACTGGTTACACTATGAGATCTCTCTTTTTCATGATCTGCATGAATACGCCCATGTTCTATCTAAGCAACCAGTATGTGCGTCTAGTATTTAATGGAAGAATAGCACATGAAGAACAACAGAACGACGTGTTCAAAATGTGTGTTTGAAAGTTCTGAAATAATATTTTCGGTGGGAAAATCTCTAGCATCCTTTTGGGCTGATTTGAAAGTTTTAGATTTACGCCCATTTTCAAGAAACTGGGGGAATATTGAGATATTTTAAGTGAAAAAGTTGGTTTGCAGTGAAATTTTGTTATTTTAAAGCTGAGAATGGGAGGTACATCGTTCCGATAAAAATAAATATTTAGAGGCATTGCTTCCTCCCCCCCCCAATTAATACTCTCTCGTGTTAGTACTTTTCGGCATTCCAAACATTTGAGGGGGCAAATGAAAAATAGGACTGACGCTTTTCGACCAGAAACCTATTTAATTATTTATTTTTACTACTTCAAATAGCCCACAGGGGCTAATTCTTGCGCTTTAGTCCTGTCCCCCTCCGTCCTTACAACCAGTCCCAGGCAACCATTCTTTAAGACCATCAAACTCGGGTCGCCTGGCCGGGAATCAAACCCGGGACCTCCCGATCATAGAGCTCACTGGCGTGGCGTGAATTGCGATGTATCGATTGTTATGCCATTCATACCTATGGAAAAGGATCGATTAACAGGGTGTTCGCAGCGAACACCTTAATAATCGATTCTTTATCATAGGTTTAAATGGCATAACAATCGATATATCGCAATTCACGCCACGCCACTGAAGAGCTAGCGCTACAACCACTACACCATATAGGCGGCCGACAATTGTGGAAGTTCTCCATCTTTTCTGGGTTCGATGGGGCACACTTTTTTCCTCTACGACATGTAATTGAACGTATTTATGCTAAAAAGAACTATATGCACGTAGGAACTGCGTGCAAGATAGTTCCTTTCAGCATAAAACGACCAATTGTAATACCACACCGGCTGCAGAGGCTGTTGAAAAGACGGCATAGGTACTTGATCAGAGGAAGTAATTTTCTAGCAGACGGGTAATAATTCTAATTTGAATTTGCATCATCCGGTGAAAATTCTGTCGAGAATGAGAAACGCAACTGAGAGAAGAAATGCAAAAGTAAATAACCATCACCGGTGCCAATTCTCTGCGTTCCTTAGCAGTTTTATCTGCGAAATTTGGGAATTTTGCCTGCAAGTTGGCAAGGAGGCCCAAGCAAAACGTAATTGACAGAACGAAAGCCTGGAACTGAAAACTGAGGAAAATTGAAACGAGCTAACGGAAACGGATTGATCGTTCGTTTTGCCGTTGCTATTTACGACAAGGATGCAATATTCTGCCGTGATATAGCGAAGAGTTGCAAAAAAGTGAAGATGCAAAAATGAAGTTTTCAGAAAATGGGCCTAGAAGCCTCTGAGTGGAGCATTTTATTAAATTATAAATTATATTAAATTGTAACTGTATTTTTAATTGACTGCCGATAAAATTTAGTGAAATTTTCAAACAGATTCAACCATCAATTTCTCTGTAACAAAATAAAATGACGGCGGAAATTTCTAAACGTCGCATGGCGCCAGTGTTATTTTAGCTGATTAACACACGAGGGTATTTGAGTTATCGAGTTAGGTAATGTTTGACAAAGAATCAGCGCCACAAAAAAAGAACTCTACTTAAAAATGAACGCACTCGGAAAAAATGAAATTGCTGATTTAACAATTTTGTAGTTGAAAAAAAGAGAGACATGTTTCAATGTAGATTTTACAAAAAAATAAAGCAACTTTATCCTCGCCCGTGCTTGAATTAGCTTTCTACTATTGTAAAGTGTACATTTGGAACGTGTCTGATACTCTTTTTTAACATTTTAATTGTTAAGTCAGCAATCTTTTTTCCCCCGTGCACTTCAGATAGCAACTATAAAGAATAACGTAATTTATACATAAATCTTGTAGAGTTTCCAACAATAAGTATACACTTCTAATAATCTTAATTCGCTGACTGATTCAAATTATCGCGGGCAAGAGGATGCGCTCCCGCGCGCACCATACATAGCGCCTTCAACATCGTAGAAATACTTCAAACGCTACACCGCACCGCTATTGAGTACATTCCGGCAGGCGCAGTATAGGCAATTTGCACGTCGGAACGTGTGTGTCACGATGTAGCGTTGGAAGTATTTCTACGATGTTGAAGGCACTATATATGGTCATCACGGGAGCACATGCTATTGCCCGCGATTATTGGAATTCGTCAGCGAATTAAAGTTATTAGAAGTGCATTCTTATTGCTGGAAACTCTACAAGTGCTTTAGTTTTGATAAAGAATAAAAAAATTACTACTCGCACGTTGATATTTGAATAAGCCCTTTAGCTGCGATATAATCTGGACTGCGGATATTTAGTAAAGTTTTTTGTGGCGGGGATTCTTTGTCAAAATTACCTCGACCGCAGAAATATTTCTGCTGATTCTACTTTCGATGGGAAATAGTGCAAAAGGGATAATTTGTATTTTGCTGGTGAAATAAATTTCTGCACCCTGGTATATCTTTTTTGTGCGTATTGTAAGATTTACATTCGAGTTCGATTACCTGAAGCAAAGTTGGGTTCCCATGGCTGAAGCAGTGGCCTGGCGTGCTTTGCGATAAATTGATTGATCTGCCATTTAAACTTTTGGAAAAGGATCGATACAGGGTGTTCGCAACGAACACCTTAATAATTCAATAGCTTTGAATGTGGAGATATCGATAATCGATCATCGAAAATCATCAAAATATATTAACCTCGGTAATAACGCCAATATTTTTTATCGACTATGGTAGAATTACCGAGATCAAATGGCAAAGTTACCGGGAATTGATTACCAATAAAAGTGGTACTCTTACCTGAAAAAAAAAACCAGTAAAAATACCGGTTTTAGGTAAGTTTACCAGTCTGTCTCGGTAAAATTACCAATAATTGGTAAAAAAAGAGAGATTGTGAAGATACCAACGGACCTTGGTAAAAACGCCGAGAATTTTTTTTTCAGTGCATGGTAAATGATGAATCAAACGAGCTGAAAGTCAAAAATATAATAATAATTCAGTGTATTTAACTACCTACATGATGTTAACACAAGTGTAGTATGTAAGTGTAGTAGGTGTAGTATAATGTGAATACTTGAGTTTATTTTCATATTTTGCTTGTTGTGTTAACATCATGTAGGTCGCTGAAGACACTGAGTTGTTATTTCAATTTTTGGTTTTTAGCTCGTTTGATACATCATTTATCATAAAAAATGTAAGTGTGGCTGTCCGTTTCGGAAAAGAAAGCTTATAGTTCACCGGACTATTTTTGTCGAGTTTTGCCGATAGTTTTTTTTCTGTGCGGAGGGGACGACGATTTTGCCTAAAAAAGGACGAGCGCTGTTTCGATCCTAATCGATCGATCATCAAACCATCCGCACAAAAAAAATCCTGTAACTTGCTAATATTCTTTTCCTCCTTGTTTCAGGGAACCTGAGCGCAGTATTCACGTTCCGATGGAAGGGCGAGGAGCTAGCGCGGCTGCTCGACAACGGGACTCGAATCCACGCGAGCATATCCGTCGCGAGCCACTGCACGAAACCCTACTCCAATATTAACAGGTAATCCCTCCACCGACGCCTAACGCCGCCCGCTATCCGATTTCATCCCCGTCCCTGCCGCCCCCCGCAATCCCGAACAGGGTCACCGGGTCAGTTACTCGCCACCCGGTGACGTCACGTCCAACCCGCCGCGCTGACGTAGCTGTGGGGTTGCAGGGTCAGTTCTGCCGTGACCCGTTCGGGGGTTTAGTTGCGGCGCCGTGTTTCCGCGTCATAGCGTCACGCGTCCGGGATTAGAGTCCCGGTCGCATCGCGTCATTTCGTCGTCTTCATCGCGAAAGAACGTAACTCCATTACATCGATGCCAAACTATCCCTCGCAAATTGTATTTTTACTGAGAGAATCTTGAGAGTTGGACGTATTTCTACCGAACAGACCTATGTGGAGGTGAGAAATATCGACGGTGAAACTACCAAACCACGTATCTCGTTTGTGGTGTTTAAAAATCTACGTTCACATTTTTTTGAAGTAGACCAAATCAATATCATTCCTTGAAATTTTCACGGAATTTTTTCCGCACAAAGAGGAAAAATCACAGAAATTTTCAAGACTGGATGTTAATTAGTTTTTCATTTAAAAAATAAAGTATGACAGGAAGTCTGCGACGTCGCAAACCGAGATACGTGGTTTGGTAGTTTCACCGTCGATATGGGGTGTGCTCGTCGCAGCTGCTTAAGAAACAATGTAAAAGTGGACGTGATTCCTTTCGAAGAATTGGCAAAGCGGGATTTTGCATTCTATCAAAGAGACCTATGTGGCAACTGAATGCGGAACTCATGAGCCGCGGGCATGGCAAGAGAGCGTTGTGGACAGGGCTCATGAGTTTATGCGGGGGCGGGCGGAGGAGGCGAGCGGCTTCGTTGCCGCTGACGTCACTGGCGCACAATTATTCTCATTCACTCTTACGCAAAGAGAACTAACGAGCACACCCCATATTTCTGACCTCCACGTAGGTCTGTTTGGTAGAAATACGTCCAAGTATTGTCTGGAAATTTCACTGATTTTTCTTTAGCTTTCATGCAAAAATCAGACAAATTTTGGATAAAAGTTGCACAGGTACACTTTGTAAAATAAATTAAATGATTGAGTGAATTTGGCAACATGGGTTTGGAGTTAGGCTACTTCGTCCAGGAGACGACGATTTCTCTCGTGGAAGAACGTAACCACGTTTTAATGTTGCCAAATTTCCCTCGCTGATTGAATATTTACCTGCAGAATAATCGTTGGCATTTCTGCACTAAAAAAACAAAATTCCGGCCTCAGCAGCTGTACTTACGGGCTATAAAGACCCTGCCCCCTGGCCGCTACGCAGCCCAACTCCAGAGGGCGCTTTGCGTTCTCTTAGACCCGCGTCGACAAAAGAACGACCAAAAAGATTAAAATATTTTCATACTCAAATTTTTTTTTTTATTAAATAGACAATTTTTATATTTTTTTTATATAACGCATGCATACGAAAGTGTTGAAAGTGAATATTTTTATGTAACTATTATGATATAAACAAAAAGGTCATCATTTTCGTAAGCTTTTCGCGAATCAGAAGATTTTTTAGTATGTTTGCGAAAAGCTCACGAAAACTATGACTTTTTTTACATAATGGTTACATAAAAATTTTCACTTTTAACACTTTCGTATGCATGCGTTATGTAAAAAAAATTATAACTTTCGGACATAATCTTTATCTTTTCCCTCTGGTTCTGCTACTAGGGAAGGAACCAAGTCACATCAACTATTGCCAAATTTAACTGGGCAATTGAATCTGTTACGAGAGAACTTTTGTGCGGATTCCTTCGAAAATGTCAAGGAATTTGCTTCGTACTAAGCAGAAAATTCACTGAGCTTTGCGCAAAAATTCGCACAACCGTTTTCACGCAAAACATTTAACTGCCCGTTCGAATTTGGCAATAGCTGATGTGGTTTGGTTCTTTTGTGCTAAAATTGGTCCAAATAAAGCTTCACAGGAAGTTTCCAACGTTCCAAACGGAGATGAGTGGTCTCGCACTTTGGCTATCGATATGTTCATTTTAAATATTCCAAAATGCTGATGGTCCCAATTCGATTTAAACGACCTATTGATTTAGAGACGTCAATATTCATCGTAACATGGGGAGAAATCGTGCAACTTTGGCTATCGATATGTTCTTTTTGAATATTCCAAAATGCTGATGGGCCCAATTCGATTTAAACGACCTATTGATTTAGAGACGTCAATATTCATCGTAACATGGGGAGAAATCGTGCAACTTTGGCTATCGATGTGTTCTTTTTAAATATTCCAAAATGCTGATGGTCCCAATTCGGTTGAAACGACCTATTGATTTAGAGACGTCAATATTCATCGTAACATGGGGAGAAATCGTGCAACTTTGGCTATCGATATGTTCTCTTTGAATATTCCAAATTATTGATGGTCCCGATTCGATTTAAACGACCTATTGATATTGAGACGTCAATGTTCATCGTGACATGCGGAGAAATCGTGCAACTTTTGTCTTGTAAGAGCAAAAGTTTCGTCGTCAGCGAGTTCCTTGAAGCTTTTTTCTTCCAAATAGAGCGCAACTTTTCCTAGATCAGACCTTGGAAGACTGCGGAAGCTCCCGTCAGTGACGTACCGGGCTACCACCCGTGGCTTGAATTATTCCGATCAGTGGTACCAAATTGATGAAGAACTTACGATTAATCAATGTAGGAAACGGGAGATTTGGTGGATTTCGACACAAAACGGCAACAGTGTTTGGCGCGGCGTTAAGGACCGGCACTTCAATAGTCTTTTATATTGATTGAATTGAATTGTATTGTGAGCATACATTCTTTAAGTGTTTGCGTTCGCCATAAAACACGTTTGACGTTCGGCCTTGATAAGCACAACATACTTTGATTTTGACCGTTTTTCTCCTGTCCAAGATACCTTTGATCGTTTTGCGAATCTTTTAATATCATGAGCAAAGCTGAGTCTCCAGCTTGATGAAAATATATATGAAAAAGTCGTTTATTTGTTTACTCGTTACGAAAATAGGAGACATAGTTTCTGTCAAAATGTAATTTTGAGGAAGGAAAAAATTCCCTCTTATGGTAACAAAAAAGGAGCGGGTTGAAGTAATATGTTTAAGTTATCTAATTGAAAACTTTGCTGCCTAAAAATATTAGTGATATTCTAAGAAAGTTCAGGAATTGATTACCTCACTTCAAGTAATTTGCTGGTCCTAAAGAATTGAGCGTCAAAAATTGGGAATCAGGAAGTACCTACATATGTCATCCATTAATTTCTTCTAATTTCTCTTAAAATATGTTGCAAATCGTTTTCTTTCTTTTTTTTGAAAGTTTTTGCGAAACGTCATCTTTGAATTTGTGTGTTCCCTTAAAATTTTCAAATTATGTCGTGCAAAAAAAGGGAAAAAAAGAGAGAAAAAAATCCCTTGACTTGAGTTCAGCATTTTTAAGAGTCCATGTAGTATTTCAATCTCTAAATATTTAATTTTGGAAATCACGATAGGATAACTTGGCGAATTAACTGTTCATGCATAGAACTGAACCCTTCATTTATAGCTTAACAAACTGGTTCATTTGTTCTTTTGTCTAATTTTCCAGCCTACAATAGTCAAAGCAAACCGCATTAATGACTATCTTATTGCTTGAATCATGATTTCAGATGTGATGAGCGTCCCTCTACGCTTCGTGCGTGGGCTGGGATGAATGTCTTATTGATAACCATTCATTTTTCTCCATTCAATTCAACCCGATTCAAGGTGCGGGGCTTTGTGTCAGGTTAAGGAAAGTAGGTCATTCTCTTATGAAGAAAACCAGAGCAATGGCACTGACACTGGCAGCTCCTGATTGGCAGGAGGATATGTTATAAGTTCAATTACTTGAACTTTCCGTATTGCTCTCTGCCGTAAGATTCCGATCATTACATCGAGTTTAGCCTTTTCCTTGTACCGTTATGGTCAGTATTCTCCTTAGATTGACATAGTGCGCATGCGGTGAAGTGATCTCATACAAATAATTAGTCAAACTCTTAAGTTCAAATTGTGTGAGCAAATTACGGAGTGTCCAATATTCTGCAAAAGTTAAATGCACCAAAAAGTATAAAGATAATAAAATGACCTCAAACTTTTTCTCCTTTTTAAGAGTTTCTCAATCCGAATGAGGCATTTTTTGCGAATAAAAAAAAGCTAAAGCGGTAAAGATAAAGGAATTTTAAAAAGGAGATAGCAAAGTACTGTCACCCCTTTTGTTTCATTTCGTCTCTGAGCACGCTCATTCACAAAAAACCTAAAATTAACACTCCAGTTCCTTGTAGACTCAGTCAGAAGGTATATCGGTAAGCATCTCTTGAAATATTTTGGCACGAAATACTTAAGCACAAAAAATTGAAACAATCACTGCATTTGAAATAACACCAGAATAACTATGAAGGGGCCGGAGGATACGGCGCATAAGTGGAGTTTTTACTATTTAAAAAAAAAACGTGTTTAAAGTTTCAAAATTACATGGAGCCTTGTGGTGGAGGGGAAGTTTAAATTCACTTTTTGATGCTTCAAAGTTGGATTTTAGTCGTGGCTTTTTTACGGAATATAGTTTGATACTAGTTTTAGTTGAGTTCATAAATAAATCAATGTTTCCAAAAACTGCACTTATGCGCCTTTGTCCTCCAATATTATAATATTTATGTCGTTCTTTACTTCCTTTCGCTCCTAAATCACAACTGCCTCATTTGTTGCGGAATTTTATGAAGATAGAAAATAAAATTACTGTCAACAAAGTGACAAAATTTTTCTGGAAAATTCAAAGTAGGTAGTTGAGGTCGACGTGACAGTCGAAAATTTTTTGAGTGCTCACAGTTATTTGTGATTCCAAAAGCATTAATGTTGATGTCTATTTGATTACTTTGGTCGTTTTTATTGTTTAGTCGTCTTCCTTTAAACATGTCAGAAAGGACTTATGGTTTAAGGCAAAAGTCCTGATAGCATATGCCTCATAAAAAATAACTCATTCAGGGAAATGTGAAAATAAATAAAGAAATAAATAAACATAACGAAAACCGAGATTTTTCAGAGCAATCTCAGCTCATAATAATGGGAGCTGAGGGCTCATTTTCTTTTCGAGTTATTTTATTTTGGCGGTTAGGATTGTGGCTTTTACTTTATTTATTCTTTCTAGACCTCCCTTGGGATGGTTCTTTATTAGTGTCTATTCTGCCATAGGTTGTTTCTAATTTTAATGCTTTGTGTAAGCAGGAATTAAAAATTATCATCAAGTAATCTGACTCCTGAGAAAATTTCTGAGAAAGTGTTAAAACACTTCCTGCACAGCACATCATTTTTCGGAAGAAAGGACGTTTCAGCTTAACTGCATTAGACGTTGCCAAATTTTCTATCTTGTTTTCGTTCTTGAATACCTTATGTCCATTCTGACATGCTAAGAAAGAACGCCGTATAAACATCAGAATGTTGCCGAATTTTCTGTCAAAAAATTTTACTCTTTCAAGGGAGTTATGCATATCTTTCCTTGAAATTTTCAGACACTTCAGAGCAAATTACGAACTAAATTTTCTGAAAATTCGGAGGAAAAATGTTTACAAATTCTTCCGAAAATCCGTGATTTACCAAAGGAAATTTGGCAACGCCTAAAGGATCCACAGCTATTCACACATTTTCCTAAGAGTTTGCGGTTCACTGAAAAAAATAGTTCTGTTCACAGGGCACCTGCACTTCTTTTGCAACAGTCACAGAAGCTTCCGTTATGAGGACAGAGTACTCTGTTCCCACGACCGAAGTTCTGTTCTCACAACAGAAAAATTCTGCAAGTGTAACAAAGAAACTGCAGGAGCCTTGTGAACAGAAGGTTCTGTCGTCAACGCCATCTATTTTTTGGTGTGGTTAAAAGAGATTTGGCAACGTTTGGAGGCTCTTACGACGTTTTTCCTTAGCCCGGCCGTACTGGAATCACCCACCTTCACCAATAGGATCGCCCAATTTTCCCTTTGCCTTCTTCATTCATAGCTCTGCCCATCAATTTAAAAAATCAGTGCTAGCGTCTGATTATGTTCTCTGCTGACTCAGCTCACACTTCCAACGATTGCTACGAGGCAAGTTCCATTAAAATAGGCCGGTCCTCCAATTTTGATGACGCGACGCTGACCTGCCATAAAAGCATCCAAGTTGCGCTTTACTTAATTCACATGTCAGCCTAGGACTAGATTTGAGACCCGCATACTACGAACCAGTCGCTGTTATCATTCACACCCGGACCATGTCATTAAATGATACGCATCTAGCTCTCAGCGCATAATTGACTGTCTCGATTTTTGTTTGGTTCTTTTTTTTGCCCAGGGTCATTGCCTTCTCTTTCGTTTCTTTGTTTTGTTATCCTGTATGTGCTAAGCAACTAACTCGATCACTGTAGACGTTTTTTAAAAAAAACATGTTTATGAAACATGGATTGAAACATAACACGTGCTCTCTGTGATTTTATGATCTTTTTCATTTTTTGAGGTAAAGATTTTTTCTATGGTCATTTAAAGCAAATATTATCCGTGAGAAAGAAATACATTTGAACGTTTGAACCCCAATGAGGTTTTATTTATTTTATACAAATTTGAGTTTTAATCTCCTACATGTATGAAAAAAATAATTTCAGTTAAAATAATCTGTTTCACTCAGAATAAAATGTCTAAAAATTTGTTTAACTTTTTGTTTAAAAAGATTTTCTTCTCAAAAATATTTGTTTTAAATCAATTTTATTTTGATTTACAAAATGTTTTTCGACCATTTTTGTTTCACTTTTGTTGGCACGTTGTCTCTCAAACGAAAGAACTCGACTGTATCACAACTTGCAAAATTGTCATATTCGTGATTTGTATTTTTACCAGGGACCCGTTGGGAATTTATACATAAATTTTATTGACAACAATTAGCAAAATTTTGGATGCAAAATGCTTGGTCATATTTTTGGCAATAAATAAAAAAGTATGGTTTGCAGTAATTTTTCAGTCTATTGGGCGGAGATATTTACCCTCCTTTGAAGACGACGTGTTATTTCTAACTTAAACGCTAGAACTGGAGTTTTACATGAAATTCAATTTACTTTCAGCCACACCCCAAGACTTGATTTCTGTTCATATTTTGGGTCATTTATTGGAAAATAGACTGATTTAATGGCCTCATCATTCGGCATAGGCACTCTTAAAAAGCGTAAAGAAATCGATATCAAAATATATTATTTGTTCTTGTTAGAATCCAGTCAATGTCACATTTTGACGAAAAAAACGGAGCCTCACCAATTATTCGAGAATTATATCATTTAACTTACCAATGTCCTCATCTCATCTTATTTGTGTGAAATGAACTGTGGAGTTAAAAATATTTTTTTCCAGTGCAGCATAAATAATGATATGAGGTACCAAGATTTGAATACCTTATCCAGAATGTTCCTCAAGAGAGCTCGTTGCAGAATTTTCTCTGCCTCAAAATAACATGCATCCATTCGATCGGCCGCGGAAAAGTTTCCATTCGTTCCACGTGTGGCGTGGCGTGAATGATCGAGTATCGATATCTCGCCATTTGAAGCCATGGTAAAGAATCGATTAATAAGGTGTTCGCTGCGAACACCCTTATAATCGATATTTTTTCATAGGTTTGAGTGGCGTATCAATCGATATACCGCAAAGCACGCAACGCCACTGGTTCCACGTGTGTTTGTACGATTCCTATTGTTACGGGCATCCTCTGATAGACAGTAAAGTGTGATGTAACCTCCAAATTTTACGGTTTCGGATGACTGGTGAACACTATTGTGTTGTTGCGTAGTGATGAACGAAAATGAATGTGAGAATAGGATATATGCATTGCAGTTTTCTTTTCAAATAAAATCTTGAGTGTTCCGAGGGTCTTTTGCAATATGAATCCTAAATCTAAAAGTAATTGGCTGATAGGCACGTTCCCCGATGTGTACTTACCTTGGGAGCAAAAATTTAAATGAAAGGCATTTTATCATATGCAGTGGCGATGCGTGCTTTGCGATATATCGATTGATCTCCCATTTGAACCTCTGGGAAAGGATCGATAAACAGGGTGTTTGCAGCGAACACCTCAATAATCGATTCTTCACCACAGCCTCAAATGAAGAAATATCGCTAATCGATCATTTGACGCTTCGCCACAGATCATATTCTGAAATACGTAAGTCAATGATGTTCTCCTCGTTGAAATTTTTTCAATTCCTGCTGGTTTTTGACAAATCTGAATTTGCGGAGAAAATTGATTAATATAATTGGGGCACGTCAATACAAATAATTATCTTAAAATCGCGCTGCATTTCATCATTCAGTTTCTTGAAATTCGGAATAATCAAAAGTTTCTCTGTGAAAAATGTCATGAGATTTCTATTTATGGAAAACGCAACAAAAATCGACACTTCCATTGCTCTTCCTTTCAAGTCGCTAAAAATCGCGTGATTCATTATTTTTCTAAAAAAAAATATGTACCTAAAACTTAAGATGATCCCTAACATTTTCCGTGTATCTGGTTCTGATACAAAATGTAAATATTACTTGCTATGCATTTCTTTAGTTACTAGAGGTAGTTTCCTAATCAAAAACTCAAATAACGAGATTGAATCGCCTCTAACTTGGGTATCAGTTGGCTATCAAGACACAACAACGATGACAGCGACTAGATACGACTATTCATGCTGAATGGATGTCCGTGTTGCATGCGTTAAAATGAAGGCGTTTTGATCTCCGTCACGCATCGCTGTTCCGCATCGCTAGCGAGACTTCGTATCCCGTGAGAAAGATCGAGATTACATGCTTCATCCAATTTGAGGAAAACTCCAATTTGAGAAAATCCTCTGAAATTTTGCCTATGCGTTGAGTAATGTCCCCCTACTATAAAGTTGAAATTCTAGTAATAAAGCACTCCAGGAAAAAGTAAAAAAATAATACGTAAGACATAAAGATTATACGTATAACGAGTGTATAAAAAGCTATCCAAAGTGAACATTTTCATGTAATTTTCACCCGCAAAAAAGCTTAACCTTTACTATACAAGGAAAATAATTAACCTGCAAAAATTATGAATTTTTCCTCTATATTTTGCCTTTTTCCTGAAACAAGGTTCATTTTTTCATTTTATAAGGCTCGCTCTGAATCCTGGAGTGCTTATTTAAAGTTTAAATGAACGTATTCCTGCTAAACGGAACTATGGCAGGTAGTGCAGTGTCCCCTCTGGATGATACCTCATGAGGAGAGTTTTTTTAGTCTTTTGGTAGAGAAACCCATTATTGTTTCTCCAAAAAACATGAACATGTAAAAATATGCAAATTAAATATGTGAGCAATAACTCTGTATCGTAAATGTATTTGAGCGTAATTCTGCCAAACGGAACTACATGCATTAAGACAAGAGCCCTGAGGCCCATAAGAATGGACGCACAATAAGAGCCACGTTATGATGCTCATAGTTCCGTTCGGGAAAATTACGTCCAAATACATTTACGATGCAGCACTATTGCTCACATACTTAATTTGCATATTTTTACATATTTATATTTTTTTGGAGAAACAATACTCGGGTTCTCTTGAAAAACTCTTCTTTTGAGGCTTCATCCAGAGAGAGCACTGCACAGTGCACATGCCAATCTTCATCATGGTTCATGCACTCGCAGAAAAACCGCAAAACCACAAAATGAACCCTACCTACAGAGAGACGAATGTTCCGTTTTGATTGGAAGTTATTTTGGAACACCGCCCCCCCCCCCCCCCCGAATCGTGGAATGCAGCCCGGTTGCAGTTGTGTGCAGTACGGTGCAGCTTGTACCACCGCCCTCTTACCCCTCCCCCCTCCCGACGCTCGCTGATCAATACTGCACCCAACTCACCACCCCATCGCACCCAACATTCTTTTTGAATCCTGCATAAACAATTGTGGTTAATTAACGTCACTTCTCCGTGGAGGTATTTTATTAAAAATAATCGGTTCCGCGATCCTTCCGTGCATTCGCCGTGACGTCATGAGTTCGAATAGCACTCGGATATTTGGGTCGTGCTGAGCACCCGAGAGTTGTACATCTGATTCGGAGTGGCTCGAAACTAACCTAAAATTTTTGTTCATTTTATTTTGAAAATTTCAAGGTCTCTCGATTTATATTTGGACTGCATTTTGAAAAAAGGAACCAGGAGCATTGCAATTTTGCTAAGATTGAGCAACTTCTTTTGGCTTGGAAGAAAAACCCGATTATCAATTAACCGTCTCTATTTTACTCGCTAAAAACTGGAAATTTAAGACAAAAATTACCCTGTATATTTCATATTTTTTCATGGTTTCAGTAATTTCATGAGAATGCACAATCTTCGCATCATTGCAATTCTTCTGGTTCCTTTTTGCAAAATGCAATCCATTTGTTACTAAATCTGAAGCTATTTTAGCAAACACCTTCACCATTCTTAGTTCTGAAAAACCTCTTTTAAATGCTATTCTTTCTTGGTTTTGAAGATAAAAAAATAAATACAACGTGTGTTCATAAAAACTGCAATTAATGACAATATTAAAGGATGAAAACATGCCCTTGGTGATTTTTTTTATAAACATTTCGATAATTATTTTAAAATCATATCAAATAATTTTCAAATGATCTTACAAATTTTCCATCGAAGATTTTTTTTTTTAAAACATTATTAAAACAAGACTATAGAACTTTATATGCCTTCCAATGACTTTCAAATGTTTACAAACACTAAAATTGACTTTAAAACAGTTTAAAAACGCACAGATGTCATCATAACTTACCTCCTCAAACGTCTCTCAAAATAGTTTTTGAGATGTTTTAGTGCTCTCTCCGAAAGAAAAATCTCTGAGACATATTATTCCTCTCAACAATACTTTATAAAAACATCCTTCATGCCTAAATGTGCATTAGAATATCGATGTACACCAAAGGCCTTCCAGGGCTAATAGACATCCCTAAAATGAAGCTGAAAGTAAATTCCTTGCGACTCAAGCCGACTCTTGATATATTTGTTTAACCCAGTTGTGCAAAGTCATTGCCATAACTGGAAGCATAGATTCGACCGTGTGTGTTCCTGCACGAGCCAAGGAGAGAATTTTTTTACACTGTGGTATGGTACTTGCTAATTCAGCCCTTGGTTACAAGCCAAATATTTGCAGAGCCTTCGATTTTCCACCGTAATCGGGACCCTTGAAGTTGGGTAAACAGAATAACTCCCCCGCTGTTCACCTATCTCATCGACCCTCCAACTCTCTAGAATTAAATCTCGGCATGTCGATGGTGAAACCACCAAACCACGTATCTCGGTCTGCGATATTGCCATTTATACTTTAATTTTTACACTGAAAAAAATCTCGGTGTATTTACTAAGAAAAGGGTAAAATTACCAAGAATTCAGGGTATTATTTGATCCCAGTTTTTTCTTGGTAAAATTATCATTTATGGAATTGGTAATTTTACGGAGGAATATCGGTAAAATTATTGAACTTTTTCGGTAATTTTACTGGACCTTGGTAAAAACGCCAATATTTTTTATCGACTGTGGTAGAATTACCGAGATAAAATGGCGAAGTTACCGGGACTTGATTACCAATAAAAGTGGTATTCTTACCTGAAAAAAAAACAGTAAAAGTACCGGTTTTTAGGTAAGCTTACCAGTCTGTCTGGGTAAAATTACCAATAATTGGTAAAAAAAGTGGATGGTAAAGGTACCAACGGACCTTGGTAAAAACGCCGAGAATTTTTTTTCAGTGTAAATGGAGAACCCACTCAACGTCCATTCTTAAAAAGTTCGGTGATTTTTCTTCTCTATACGGGGCGAATTCCGAGAAAACTTTACGATGTTATGTTGATTTTTCCTCCTTAATGAAATAAAACAGGAGAGGAAATGTTTCAACACAGCAAACGAAAAACGCGGATCGGGAGTTTCGACATCGATATACTGTTGTGCTGAGGAAAAACGCCGTATAAGCCTTCAGGCGTTGCCAAATTTCCTTTGATAAACGAACTTATGCATCATACTTCCATACTGCCGTCCTAAGGAAGGACGCCGTATGACCCTTTAGACGTTGCCAGATTTACTTCAGTTAATATCGAATCATCTTGGAAAATTGCGAATATTTTCCTTCGAATTTTTCAGATAATTTTGTTCGCAATTCGATCTAAAATATCTGAAAATTTCAAGGAGAAATGTGAATAACTTTCCTAGAAAATACATGTTTTATCAAGAGAAATGTGGCAACTCTCGAATGTTCTTATGGCGTTTTTTGTTAGCACGGAAGCATAGAATTAAGAATTTCCACGCAAATTTTTTGTACTTCTATAATTTTTTCATATATAAGAAAAAAAATAAAAATAAATTTAAAAGTGAGAAAATGCACCGCCTAGTGACGTCATCTGGCGGCATTTTTGATTTAAACACATGTATTTTAGCAGATTGGATACATTAGTCGTATCTCTTCTAATAGTTGTTCGATTTCTGAACCAAGAGTATCCTCGTGTTCAGCTCACTCAAGGGATCCATTTAAGCGCAAAATGCAAAAAATTTCAGACTCCCGCAAATTTTCCATCTGCCATACTTTTTCCAGTGTAGTCTATTCATAAAAGACAGCTAAAGCCATAATATCTTATATTGTACAGTAAAATATCACTCATAATTTATGCATCTCTGTTTCAGGACCTCGGTGCTTTTTGTGAGCGTCTCTTTCGTCGTGCTGATGGTGATGTCTTTGGCATGGCTAGTATTTTACTACGTTCAACGCTTCAGATACATACACGCCAAGGACCGATTGTCGGTAAGTAAATAACACTCTTTTATTGCTTACAAATTAATTTACAGCTCCACCAGGCTTTAACATTGCAGCATACTATTTCTCTCACTTCGGTGCTATGTTCAGGCGCGGAATCAAAAATTGCTTCAAAGAATTGTTTTTTTTTTTTTACAAGTGAGTGAGGGAGCTCTGCCATGCTAAGGAGGGACGTCGAATGAACCTTTAGGCGTTGCCAAATTTCCGATTGTAAATCACGAATTTTTGGGAAAGTTTGTAAATATTTTTCTTCCAATTTTCCGGATGATTTTGTTCGCAATTTCACCCCAAGTCCTCGAAAATTTGTCGGAAAAGTATTCATAGCTTTCCTCAAAAATAAAAATTTTATCAAAGTAAATTCAACAACTCTCGAACGTTCATACGGCGTTTTCCCTTACCACGGGCCGTGGTCCACGGCACAGGTGATAAAGCTCACTTAAAAGCAATAGATATTCAAAACCTTGACCTTAATTAAATGCAATTTATGTTTGCGGTTACAAATCTCATGTTATGTGTAGTGGATCTCGAGTTTTACGTCGGAAGTTGTTCCAATAAAAATTTCACCGATTATTGCAGACAATGGCAAACCTTTACTTTGGGATGAACTCTTTCCCAGTATATTTTAGCTAAACTACTCGCATATTGTCTCCCTAAAATATTTCGTGTCGAAAAAATATCATATAAGCACTGTAACCGCGCTGGTTCCTTTTTGATAAATATAGTCCAATCGATCATAAAAAGTAAAAAATGGAAATGGAATTATACAGAGAGCTCACACCGAAATGATACAGATAAATTATTCATTTACAAAAACTTGCTCTCAGAGTGTCATGATAACTTGATGACGACTGCCTTGCAAATTCTCATATTTATGCCAGAAAATTGAGAAATAATTCGATCACTCCAATTTTCATCACATGACACGTTCTTTGAGGGAACAATGCGACGCGTTTTTTACCAGCTAAAACTTATTTTCTCATAGTCAGAGAATACAATTGAACGAAAACAATATAAATATCACATTTACATCATCTTCCAGTATCTGCAATGTAGACTCCGTTCAGTGCCTCAATGTCTCTCCTCCTGCGTCTCGCCGCGATGACTGTACTCACCAACTATGATATGTATGACACATATCAATACTCCCAATGCAGGACAGTTGTTTTGATGACGGTCAGAGATCGGAGACCCAATGCACACTTGCCGGCTCGAACAATGGAGATGCGAATCTTAGTATTTCGGTTTTGATAATTGGACTGCATTTTGCAATTTGGAACTATAAATGCTGGCTCATTTGAAAAAAACACTTATGTGCATGGGGAAACTAACGGCAAATACGTTGTTTTTAAATCGGGCCAGAATTTATAGTTCCAAATTGCAAAATGCAGTCCAATTGATGCTAACAGTTCAGAAAAAGGAATTGTAACGCCTTCAATTTTATCTATATGCAATCTTGACAGCTTCCGAGCTTGAATAGTTGTATCAAGACACTAGTACCCATATGTATAACATCACATTGATCACGCAGGACCTAACATCGAACCCCTTCGTCTCCTTCCAGGAAGAACCCAATCAAGTATCTTCCAAGGCACACTTTCTTCCGTTATCCTGATAACGTGACCGTATACCAGAAAAGCTGTTCGGTCACAACGATCTGTCGCACCTATCATTCTACCCGATCTCTCCTAGATATTCCCGCCGACCTCCTGATTTCTTCGGGCTAATCGTGAAATTAATAGACAAAGCAATAGACAAGATAGACAAAGCGATAGACGAAGAAGAAGAAAAGATATTGAGGTATCCTATTCGTGTAAGCCGGTGGTTGCAATGGACAAAGGAGGCAAGTAATATACTAACTAACAGCAACCCACAGGAGACCCTATAGTTAGCCCATCATTTGGACGTATTTCTATCAAACGGACCTAAGCGCCATAGGGTGAGGAAGGTAGAGGGGGGCTTGGATTGGCGACGGAATTGGGTGTCCGGCTTATTCCGTCCTGTACTCGCAATGCTTTTCCATGGCGCTTAGGTTCGTTTGACAGAACGCGCTCTCCGGGATTCTAAATTCCTCAAAAGGAGCTCAAATTGGCGCTTACTTCCGTTTGATAGAAATACGTCCATTTCTTCCCTTATAATCTATATGAGAGCCACTCATTTCAACTAATAGGATCGCGTCCATACTCCATATGTTTTTTTTTGTCTACCACTCTGTCTATCGATTGGGGTGCCATGTCTCCTTAAATTTTTGAACTTTCAGGGTCAAATTTGCTCCGAGATGCCCAAATTGTCCTCCTCTACATTGTCGCACCAATAATTCTGTAGATTTTTGGAAGATAAGGTCCTTTTTCACGGATCCGATCACCAATAGAGATGCGCAGCATCTGCTCGAAGTTATTCGTCGCGGATTTTGAGTCTTCGATGAGGCGTGCATAACACCGAATTGCGGTGCTCCAGCCGTTTGGCCCGGCCGGCGCGGCGCGTGGAACTTGCGTTGATTGGCAACGCTCGATGCTCGATCGTTTGACACTCGGGCTATTGTGTCATAATAATGGGCCCAATGTAATGCTCTCCACCTTGGCCTACTCGTAATAGCCGCCGAAGCGTCACCGCCGCGCCGACTCATTCCCAGTCATATTCTCCGCCAAATCCATGGGATGGGAGAAACCGGCGATGGGCCCCGAGATCCATGGGTGCCGCTCCAACGGTCCCACAGGCACTTGCACCGATGGTGCGCAACTTTGACGCCTTAAGATGATTAGCCCTAGGCCACGACTAGGCTGCCATGATGGCGAAGAGAGCAGTAAGTGCAAAAATGAAGTTTTGAGAAAACGGGCTCACAAGCATCAAATTGCCCTAACCGTCCGAAATGGAGATGTTGCATGTGTGAGGAATTTTCAATTTGACTGTTGATTATTTTGTAAAAGTTTGCGAGAAACCGATGGTGCCAATGGTTTTTTCTGAAATCAACTCCCAAGCTCAAAAAAAGCTCTCAAGTTAAGGCCAAAATGGAGGGGATATTCCACGCTATCCTGAGAGTTCACCTCTACATCAAGACAAACTCTCCATGCAAAGATAGGGGGCAAATACATTAGCAGGGTTGCCGTGTTTTCAGTTATGGAGTCCCCAAATAAAGTGGCAGCCCTGTCAGTAATGTATTTGCTCCCTATCTTTGCACGGAGAGTTTGTCTTGATGTAGAGGTGGACTCTCAGGATAGCGTGGGGTATCCCCTCCATTTTGGGCTCAACTTGGGAGCTTTTTTTGAGCTTGGGAGTTGATTTCAGAGAAAACCAGTGGCACCATCGTGTTTTTCGCGAAATTTTACATAAGAGTCAATTGTCAAATCGCAAAACTCTCACACATGCAACATCTCCATTAATACATTCATGAACTCAACTAAAACTAGTCTGAAAGTATATTCTGTGAACAATGCACAATTAAAACCCAACTTAAAAGCATCAAAAAGTGAGTTCAAATTTCCTCTCAGCCATAAGGCTCCATTTAATTTTGAAACTTTAAACGCGTAGGTATTTCTTGAAATAACAAAAACTGCACTTATGCGGTTTGTCTTCAACGCCCCTCAGTGGAGCACCGGTCATCACCCTGTTTTCGGCTCTTGTCTATCCTACTAGGAACGGAGGTTACTAGGGGTTACGGACGGAGCTAGGTCGCGTAATTGATGGACGGCCCTTAGTGGTCCGCGGTTTGGTATTTTCGCCAGCGCTGTCCATATAGATACAGATATAACCCGGCTTTTGTCTCTCAGTATGGACTTTATTCCCTGTCAAATACGGACCACCGCATTTTAATGTATATCTAGTCTATACACACTGGAGAAAAAACTCCGGCCATGGAGGCCGTACTTACGGGCTTTATTATATGAACATGCCGTGCGCGCTCCGGGTTCAGAGGCCAAAAGTTCCGGGCGCAGAACCCGAAGCAATCGAAGCTACGGCTCCAGCGCCCGTAACTTTCGGCCTCTGAGCCCGGAACGGACGGTACGTCTACAAAGCCCGTATTTTCTTTTCAGTGCATGTTTGGACAACCAAAAAATGACTACCTCTCAGCACAAAGGAAACCGTACACGCTGAGGTGAGTCACATTGCGTCGCCTCTCTGACGTAAAAGCGTAACTCAATTTCCACGTGAGCCATGCTTTTCGTATAAACCCATGCTTTCTAGGGCTCATGCAGGAATCGAGATACGTCCTAACGTCAGAGGGGCGACGATTGGAGCCTCCTCCCACCGTGTTATTGACCTTGGCGCATAGCGCCTTGCGTCGTGCCCATAAAACAATATTGATGGGCTATCTGCACCAGTGGCGTGGCGTGCTTTGCGATATATTGACTGATCTGCCGTAGGTGTAATGGAGAAGGATCGATAAACCGAGTGTTCGCAACGAACACTTTAATAATCGATTCTTTATCATAGCTTCAAATGGGAAGATATCGATATTCGATCACTCATGCCTCGCGCACTGATCTGCACTCCTAGGCCCCTCTTGACGATGGTGCCGCGTGCGTTAAACACTAAACAGTCCTGATCATCAGTCACCGGTGGCCTCATAGTCGATCATTCAAAGATGGAGAAGCACTTATGTAAATCTTTCGGCGCTTCCCTGGCGCGGAATGGTGAGCCATCGACCTTCGTTGGTCTCCTGCAACCACTCGAACGTGGCCTCAAGTTGTCTGTGTTTGAGGAATGAATGTTTAAGATGTTTAAGAAGATCAGTTTATGAATTTTCAAAGTGTAGTTCTACTGATCAACAGCAATGGCAAAAATTGAGCAACATAGGCCTTGTCTCCACGGGACGTTTTCATGGGATTTGTCCCAAGTTCGAATCGCAGGAATGAAACTTCTGGGATTTTTCCCAGTTACCGTCTCCACGGGACGGGGCTCGTACAGTCCTACGACTAGTTTGCGCGGGAAGATGAATTACTTAAAGTGAAGTATTTAACCGGGATTAAAATAATAATTGCACTCAATTGACAATCAGACACATTATTTTAACTAAACAAACATTAACAATGGAGTAATGAATAAAATATCGCACAATTTGTTTACGCTCCTATTTCCTCTCTCAGTGGGTCCTAAGGTTACAAGGACCATACTTGGTACTGGGAAAAATATTGATTAACTCAATATTTTTCCCATTCGTAAGTGGGATTTTTCCCAGGGACAAATCCCGTGAAACATCCCGTGGAGACATGGCCATATGAAGAAATTGTAAGTGTCTGAAATTCAGGATTTTTTTGGTGGAAGGGCGTGGGAGGCTTGCAATACTGTCGAGATTGTGCAATTTTTTATAGCGTTTGCGACAGATGAAATTCATTCACAGTCAACTTACTTCCTTACAACAGTGAGGAAAAGCTCAGAGCAGGTTCAGGGAAAAATGCAAAGCAAAACTGTCGGATAAGTTATTTACACTTGGAGAACTGCATTGCATAATCTTAGCAGCATCGGAAGTCTCATACGCCCTTTTACCGAAATTCCTCAAATTAATGAATTTCGTGTTTAAGTGAAAACCACTGAATGAACTGAACACGAGGATTCCCTTGATGTATAAATCGAACAATAATTATTAGAGGAAATATGACAAAATACCCTTATCTGCTAAAATAAATGCATTTAAATATGGGAAATGCCGCCAGTTGACCTCTTTAAGAATTGCATTTTCTAATTTTGAAATTTTCTCTGCATTCCCCCATATCAAAAAAAAAAGTAATAAAAATAAAAAATACTGCGAAATAAGTTCTTTAAGTGCTCTCAGACGAATAAATAAAAGATTTGCATACAAATTTTCCATTGGTCAAATTTTGTGTACGAATATTTGACGTACTACTACATGATGTGTTGCTTGAACATTTTTAATAGAGGATAGGTAATGATAAGTAACGTCCTTGGGCCCACACTGAATTTCAGGTACTCCACCAATTTTTGCTCATTGATGATCTATATTTTCCGAATGTATCATAAGTAGGTCATTTTCAGTCTTTTTCCGGGTTTAATACTGGCCTGAACATGGTCGATCTGAAGGCCAATTGGTGAAAAATGCAGGTTTTGCAATTGATTGCTGAGAAACTCGCATTTTTTACCAACGGGCTTGAAGCCTCTCATTAAGCCAGTTACACACTCAAAAAGAGAACAAAAATGATCTGAACATAATAGATTTCATGAGATAAAGACCTTCCACGAGCACAGAAAATCGTACAGTTCAGGAAATTCAGCTACAGTGGACCCAAAAATGGCCCTTATTGATACTCCTCGCCCTTTCTTAAAATCCAAAAATTATTAGTTTGTTATCTTTTTAATTTTTATCAGGATTCTTATTTTACAAGTCTTTGAAAATGAAATTATTATTATTTGACTGCATTTTACAATTGGGAACTAAAATTTCTGCGTCATGCGTAAAAATACTTATCTGCATCGGAAAACCAATGGTACGTACATTCGTTGTTTCTAAGCTGAGCCAAAAATTGTATAGTTTCGAATTTCATAATGTACCTACTCCAATTGACCGATCAACTGTCGATTCGCTCTTAAAAGTGCCGAAGAACCACCTTAAATCACTCAAGTCACCGATTTTACAATTAGGATCTAAAATTTCTGCGTCATTCGCAAAAAAAACTTATCTGCATAGGGACATGAGTGCATACATACGTTGTTTCTAAACTGAGCCTGTGTATTACGCAACTTACGCATGTTCCCGATGGCATCACGAGGAAACAGCACCGGACTCGGAAACCGCCTTGTTAAGGATGAACGCCGTATGAACATTCAAGAGTTGCCAAATTTCGCCGCATAAAACATGTATTCTTGAGGAAAGTTATGCATATTTTTCCTTGAAATATTCAGATATTTCAGATTGAATTGCGAACAATATTGTCTACTTTTTAGGACAATATTCACAATATTCGCAATGGATTCGTTTTTTATTTTCGGAGGAAATATGGCAACGTTTGAGGGCTCATACGGTGCTCTTCCTTAGCACGGCAGGAAAGGAAGGAGTATAACTGCCTGGAGGAGGGCCATGCGACGGCTGATCGTATTATTGAAAACATCGGTTCGGCTGCATCGAGACAGCGTTGCGCATTTTTAGAGTGAATTTCTGGAATAGGTGAATCTGGTTAAAGCTAGTCTGCCGTGCTAAGGAAGAACGCCGTATGAACATCCGAGAGTTGCCAAATTTCCTCTCAGAAAATAGTTATTATTGAAAAAAGTTTTGAATATTTTTCCTTGGAATTTTCAGGGGCTCTAGATGAAATTGCGAATAAAAGTAACTGAAAAATTGGAGGAAAAAGATTTACTAATTTTCCCGAAAATTCGTGATTTACCATGGGAAATTTGGCAAAGCCTGAAGGTTCATACGGCGTTCTTCCTTAGCACGACGGAGTAAAGCTCCGCATGGGCGGCAATGGCAACGTCCAAGGTTGGGTCGATTTTTTTGCGGACCGGTTTCGCAAGAGACTAGTTTCCTGATTGCCTCCCGGTGCATCGCTGACATAATCTCGACCGTCCGCTATTTAAACACCGATTAAATAACGCGTGCATCGCTGCGCCGCGCCATGATTTTCTGCTAATCCGAGTTTTAGTGCCGAGTTTTAGTGAAGCCATCGGTCCAATATTTTGCCGCCCTCAGCAAATCCACCGTAACTCCATCCTAGATTTGTTCAGGGGCCGAATTTTGTCGGTCCTTCCACCGTACTTAAATATACTTAGGACGGGTCTCGACTGCACTTATGTCCGGCTTAGCGTTTCTGATCGGCCAGTGGTGCGGTTTGAACTCATCGATGGATGTTGCACTCCGTGCGAATAAGCCGACAAAATTCGATCCCAGCTTTTTCCGCCGAAAAAAAGGATGCTGATTCTATATTCTGGATGTAAAAAAACGCGCGACAACTCACAGAACGCGGAATTAACCTCTACAGCAGTTTGATTTAGCAATGTAAACATGTAAAACTAATTGCTGCGGCGGTTAATTCAGCGTTTTATGAGTTGTCGTACTTTTTTGCATCCAGAATATTGAATAAGCATCCTCTTTCTTTCAGTGCACTGACGAAATGTTTTACTACGGAGAAACCAACGAGTCGAATAGTCGCGCCAAACACGGTGCTGTCGATGTCAAACTCATCAGCGCCTGCAAGACAGTAAGAAAACTTCAAGCACTGTGCCAAACAGTGTAGTCGGATTCAAACGCATATCAGCGCCTACAAGACTGCTTGAATACTTCTCGCATCGCACCAAACGCAATGCGAGAGTTATTTGGACCGCGTTAAACAGAAAGGAACCAAGTCACATCACATATTGCCAGATTTAATTGGGCAGTTTTTTTTACACGAAAACGGTTGTGTGGATTTTTATACCGAGGTTTATACGTAGTAGCGTAGAGCCCCGAGTGAAATTAATGCGGGCGGAATCTACTCTCCTTACGGAGCGGCTGACACTATTACGGAGCGGAATCCCCTATTTTTGTGGAAAGTCGTACGCTTTTATGGAGCTAATTTCATTTCACATTCATATTCAGATCACTCGGGTTTTTTGAGCACCGTATAGGCACACAATTTCACTTTTCGCTTTTGAACTGTGTATTTGGACCGCGTCAAGCAGAAAGGAGCCAAGCCACATTACCTATTGCCAAATTCAATTGGGCAATTTTAATTTTTTACATGAAAACGATCGTGCGGATTTTTGTCCAAAATTCAGCTAATTTTCTGCATGGTCCGAAGCAAATTCATCGAAATTTTCAATGGTACCCGCACAAACGTTCTCTTGTAAAAAATTAAAATGCCCCGTTGAATTTGGCAATAACGAAGGAGATTTAATTAAAATTTGGGTAAACAAGGCTAAAAATTATTGGAACACTTAAAGGCTGGACGTTTCGAGCTGCTACCAGCTCATTTTCAGCTGCAAAAACACATAGACACAAGTAAAAAATTGAGTGGCGACCTGACCCCAGCCGTACTTGTTTTTATGTGTTTTTGCAGCTGAAAATAAGCTGGTAGCAGCTCGAAACGTCCTGCCTTTTAGTGTTGCAATAATTTTTTAGCCTTGTTTACCCATATTTTAATTGAATCTCCTTTTTTCCGTATATTCGGGCTATGTTTTTGTGCTTTTTCGTTTGGCAATAACTGATGTGGCTTGGTTCCTTTCTGCTAAACGCGAGCCATTTCACATTCATATTCATATCATTCGTGGTTTTTGGGCCCCGCATACACTCCGGCACCGAATTTCACTCTGCGCTTTTAAATAGTGTATTCTAGAGAGGTCTGCAAAGCGAGGTCTGGGAGGTGGCCAGAGGGCGCTTCTTTTACTCAATAATTCCAATCCTAGGAGAGTGCTCTTCCCTGTGTGAAAAAATCTCACTCCGATTGAATCACTCACATTCGTCCTTGGGCCGCGCTCTCCGGCGACGCCTTGTGAGAAAGCACAGTTCGTTTCGCATAACCGCCAGGGAAATTGACTCCTCGGGACTCTCATGGGACGCCGCACAACGGATCGAGTCATTAAGAGTTGGACATAATTTTTAAACTTTAAACCCTCATAACTCCGTTTATACAAGACTTTGAGGTCCTAAAAGTGGCTCCATCGGTTTCCTCGTGAATGTTGCATGTGTGAGGAATTTGCGATTTGACTACTAATTTCTATGTAAAAGTTCGCGAGAAACACGATGGTGCCACTGGTTTTCTCTGTAATCGACTCCCAAGTTCAAAAAAAGCTCTCAAGTTGAGGCCAAAATGGAGGGGATATCCCACGCTGTCCTGAGAGTCCACCTCTACATCAAGACAAACTCTCCGTGCAAAGATAGGGAGCAAATACATCACTGACAGGGCTGCCACTTTATTTGGGGACTCTAAGACTGAAAATACGGCAACCCTGCCAATGTATTTGCTCCCTACCTTTGCATAGAGAGTTTGTCTTGATGTAGAGGTGGACTCTCAGTATAGCGTGGGATATCCCCTCCATTTTGGCCTCACTTTCAGAGCTTTTTTTAAGCTTGGGAGTTGATTCCAGAGACAACCAGTGGCACCATCGTGTTCCTCGCGAACTTTTTCATAAGAATGAATAGTCAAATCGCAAATTCCTCACACATACAACTTCTCCATTTTCCGCAAGAGGCAACCCTTAGAGTTTAAAATTTGACGAAATAAACATCAAAATTTGCAGTTTTCGTAAAAAATTCCATGTCCGACCCCTCCATTACGCTCGCCTCATTGTGCGGCGGGGCGGTGACGAAAGTGCACGTCGAGCAATCGCAATCGGACGTGAGAAAAAAGCGGAACAAAGACGAGTCAGGCGCGGCGGCCGGCGTCGCGACGCCGCAATAACGACGAATTCGCGTGCGGATTCTGGGATCGAGAAAACGGATGACTCGGCCGCGATCCTGCTTGTCACCCCGCGATATCGCCACAGGTCGAAATTTACTGATTTATCGTTAGCTGGAATTGTGTGTTTTCAGGGTGAGAAAGCCATAATAACGTTGAAATCTACAAAAAATTGCAAATCTATCCTCAAAATTACAAAAATGGCAACATGTATTCTTGGTCTGTAAAATCGTCACTTTGCAGATAGGCGGAATTGTTCCCTAGCTACCTACTTGACAAAATGATCCAATCTGCTAAAATACATGTGTTTATGTGTGTGAAAAGCCATCAGGTGACATCACTAGGTGGTGCTTCTTCTCACTTTTAAAACTACTTTTAGGCCATTTCCCATATCAGAAAAAAATTCTAAAAAATACCGCAAAATCGACAATTTAAGCACTCTCAGATGAAGCAATACACTTTAAGACAAAAAACATTAAAAAATGTCAATCCCAACCATCTACTTTCAAATTTGGTTATATTTTGAGAGTTTACAGTTTCGGAATGTTCGTGGAACTATCCTTCGTGCTCTGATATCAATAACCCAACTTTGAATTTTTGTGTAGTAAGATATTTTTTTTACCGCGGGTGCCCACATAAATAAACATAAATAGTGGATTTGCGATATATCGATTGATCTGTCATTTAAATCTATGGAGAAGGATCGATGAACGGGGTGTTCGGACACCTCAACTATCGATTCTTTACCGTAGCTTCAAATGAGGAAATATCGATAATCGATCATTCACGCCTCGCCACTGAAACCGAATGAAAAATGAAATGGAGTAAAAATATGTGATGGTGAGTGAAATGTAAAATTATTCCGGCGGCCGAGATATTTATGATATAAAAAGGGCGATACCCCGGATAGTAAACAAAGTTAAGTGGTGCCAAATTGACTGACATTGACATTCTCCCGTGACGAGTGCCCGTGCCAAATATTTAGCCTCGGGCCAAAGACACGCGTCAGGTTGACTCGGGAGCCAAGCTGACGCTATGTTATTGAGCTAAACTCCATGGGATTCCACTTTTTAAGCGGAGAGATTGAAGCGATGAAACCAAATAGATTGTCAGAGGTGCGAATTACAATATTTGAAACTTTTAAATTAGTAAAAAAAAAAACGAGATAAACCCCTCGGACCTATCCCATTGACGTACGGAAAACCAAAGGATTGACGTTGTAATGGGATACTTCCCAGAGATTATCCAGAACGATTTGCTATTACAATTGTCACGACTCCGCATTTGTGATGCACTGTATGCAATGTACTGGTATTTGACTTAGTTTTTGCATGAACTTACTCATTTTTGCGGAAGAACGCTCATTTATGAACATTCTTGGCCATCTTGGTTTGAATTGGACGTATTTCTGCCAAACAGACCTATGTGCTTTACGACGTGAGCCCTGTAATGCATGTATTCTTATGGGTCTCAGGGCTCATGTCTTAATGTACATAGTTCCGTTTGGTAGAAATGCGTCCAATTGTAATTTGGAGATTGGCGGTGAAATTTTGTGTGCTAGAAGGCCGGCTACCCCTTTGGGCCCTAAGCCTTTCATAAAGCGAGCTGTCCATACTCTTGCTATACAGGTACTCTACCTTCAGCCTTATACTGATACTCATTAGAGCTCAACATTTTTGACTCTAATTAAAATGTTTGAACTTTCTGGCCTAGCTTTCCTTGCAAAATAGTGTGGACCCAGCACTATTTAACTTATCATATCCTTCAAGGGCTCATAATTTTAGTAATCTACAAATTCTGTACCTCGGTCAAATATATCTAACACCTAGTTGACGTTCTGCATGCTACGTGTGTTTCTCCTCCAAACCCCGGTGATCATCAAGAAATAAACATAAAAAAAATAAATACCTCACTCTTAATTGGACCGCGTTTCACAGAAATGAACTAAGCAACATCAGCTATTGTCAAATAATTCTTTGATTTTTTAGATGAAAACGGTTGTGCAGATTTTAGTGCAAATTCCGGTGAATTTTCTGCATAGTGCGAAGCAAATTCCTAAAAGTTTTGAATGGAATCCGCACAAACCTTCTCTTGTAAAACATTAGATTGCCCAGTTTTTGGCAATACCTGATGTGGCTTGGTTCCTTTCTGCTAAACGCGGATCAATTTTAATCGGGAAAACGGCGCCGTGCCTCTCCAATGAAGAAAACATGCACTTCTGCGGTGTCGTGATAACATGCACACGTACACATACATTTCAGCAATGGAATCTTTACGAGATGCGCTCGGCCTGTCTTGCGACGGATAAGAAAAAGCTCTTTCATCTAGTCTGGTGGAATCGCAAAATTCTGGGGGTAATTAAAAGTTTTACGACTGCGAACTCTGAGGTGTTAAGCCGTTAATCCGGTGGGCCTCCAGGTGGTCCACCTTTACGGCCACGCGGAGAGTAAACAGACGTTAACGTTAGATACGTTACGTTTCCGTCCGTTTCGCGCCGTTCCGTTGATTTCCTGATTCGCGCCTGTTCTCAGGACTTTTACAACCAAAACGTGATCCCCCTCCCCTCCACTCCGGCTAGGGCGAGATAGGCGAAAATGGTTTTGTTTACTTTCTCCGGTGCTCAAAAATAAACGGCTGCTAATTATAATTTATTGCCTCGCTGGCCGATTTTCGAGAGCTCGCGAATGACTGGTCAGAAATTGGTGAGAATCGTTGCCAAACTTTGATCGAATATTTGATCAAATTTTACAATTATTCGGTGAAATTGGGCAACGCGAGGATCAGTTAGGCTGCCTCTGCCTATAAATGCTATACAGGGTAATCTAGGGTTAAACGATCAAACTTCAGAAGCCGAAACACCCCCAAACTCCCACTTTAAATTGAGATTTCGATTTTTTAAGATAATTTATGATTACAGGGCATAAACGTACAGGAAAGTACAAATTTTCATGAAATCGGGTTCACAACCTTCGCCAAAATTCAGGAAAAACTATTTACTTTCCGATATTTTTTTCTCTTGGGGGGGGGGGGGACGCTCCGACTGCGGGCATTTTTGGAAAAAAAAACTTTTTACAGCAGAAAAGTCTTATTTTGACCCACAGAACGCGCTCTTGCAGTCTGGCCATTTAACTCTGGATCACCCTGTATACAATTTCAAGAGATGCATGCACGCACAGTATGTAACGTAACCATGCGTGCGTAATTGATTGCTTTTAAAAGCAATTCGGAAGAAATCATGTGATGCGACTACGTGATTGATAATGTCAATCAATGTGATTTGTCTCAGAATTATGCGTATCTGAATCATTCCGATGTCTCCGAAAACATTGACCAAACATGGAATTGCCTTCATGGGAAAATTAGTATCGTTTGTCAGCCTAAAAACTCCAACCGTCTGAATATCATTCCATGCCCGATGCGACTGATCGATTCGTCGCTCCTCTGGCGTAAGGGCGTATCTTGATTTCCACATAACCCCATGTCTGTATTGATTTATATGTAAAACAGGGTTCACGTGGAAATTGAGGTAAGCCCTAACGTCATGTCAGAGGGGTGGAGCGTTGTGACCAGTAAATATCGTGGAGAACAGTTTTTTGGGACAGGTTATCGAGCTAATTCACTTTGTTCAAATGGATACGTCAATATTTTATCCACCGCACGTAACGGGAAAGCCGAACGAATTAAATATACATATACACACTTTTGGATCGTCAATCACTGAAAAAAAAATCTCAGTGTATTTACTAAGAAAAGGGTAAAATTACCAAGAATCCAGGGTTCTACTTGATCCCAGTTTTTTCTTGGTAAAATTACCATTTATGGAATTACCCAGAAATCTCGGTAAAATTATTGAACTTTCTCGGTAATTATACTGGACTTTGGTAAAAACGCCAATATTTTTTATCGACTGTGGTAGAATTACCGAGTTAAAATGACAAAATTACCGGGAACTGATTACCAATAAAAGTGGTATTCTTACCTGAAAAAAAAAACAGTAAAAATACCGGTTTTTAGGTGAGCTTACCAGTCTGTCTTGGTAAAATTACCAATAATTGGTAAAAAAAGTGAGATGGTAAAGGTACCAACGGACCTTGGTAAAAACGCCGAGAATTTTTTTTCAGTGATCAATCTGAGGATTTCATGAAGTCTGTTGGGTTATCAATTCACCAAATTCCGGAATCAGTGAGTGATATGGCATCGCTGGAAAGTGAATTGATGCTGGAACAAACACCGCGTCCAATAACAGCTTTGTTTTGCTTCGTTGACCATTGCTCCTTCTGAATGGTGACCGATCCTGCTCATTGCTGATCGAGTTGAACATCTAAAATCACATTGGACGGATACGAGAAAATTCCTCAGAAGCACTTTTTTTACGGGCAATCGGTTGGAATGGGGCAAAAACTTTTTACGGCTGGAAATGCGATAATTTTACGCTACGAAAGGCTCAATATCAGAAGCAGATTCAGCAATTTGGATTGCATTTTGCAAAAAGGAACCACGAGCAATCGAGCATTGTAATGTTGCTAAGATTGTGCAACCTCTTTTAATTGGAAGAAAAACCTGATTATCCATTAACAGTTTCTATTTTACTAGTTAAAAACTGTAAATTTAAGACAAAAATTAACAAGTCAATTTCTTATTTTTTCATGTTTTCAGTAATTTTATTGCAAATGATGAAGTTGCACAATCTTAGCATCTTTGTAATGCTTCTGGTTCCTTTTTGTAAAATGCAATCTATTTGGCAACACCCGATTTCCTCCATTTAAACATATATAAAATGATCGATTCCGGTCGCAGCACCAGGCTACTTAAAAAATCGATACCTTTCCATGGATTTAAATGGAGAGAAAAGGATGTTGCTAATTGCTGGATCCACCGATGCTCAATCATTTAAATCGTTTTTCGTCAGGGATCTTAATGGAGGAAATACGACCAAACGAACAAAAATGTTGCTTTAAAAGATCGCAATTTGATGATTTTCATCGAGGAACGGCAATACTTTGCCCCAAAATATCAATATATAGATGTGCACCCTTGAGGGAGCCCGAGAGACCTCTAAACAATTTTTTTTTTTTTTTTTTTCTTTTTTTTTTTCAAAATGGTCTTGATTTGGCCACATTGTATAATATTTTGAGCAAAGGAGACTTGAACTTTTCTCAACTTTCAAAGATAAGAGCCACCCTAACTGGACGTGGATACATTTCCAAACCAATCAACAGACTGTTTTCCAATTGATCCTCGTGGACCAGACAAAACGGTTGGCACTATCAATAAACTGACAAAATCATACTCATTGCATGAAAATGACTTTTATTTGCTACTATCCTAAACTTTTAAATCAAGTGACTCCTCTTTTGGAGATGCATGAAAAATGCCCTATAGAAGATTTGTCTTTCAATGAATTAATGATGTGGATTTTTTTTTTCTGTTTCAGAGAAAACTTTGCTCAGCCGCAAAAAAGGCACTGTCGAAAATCCCCACTAAACACATAAAGAACGATGACAAGGTAAGAATTTTAAACTGATGCAATCTTTTACAATCAGTATTGTCAGAAAAAAAGAAGAAAATAATAAACTTAAGCAGAACTACGCAGAAAGAAATTCTCTTATTAATTTACCTTTCATTCATTTACCTTATCATGTAATTTCTTATCAATGGCTAAATTAATTCTGCGGACACGTATATCCATGGCGTTTTGAAATGTTCATGCTTACCTTACTTTTTCAAAGAAAAACTAAGAAATAAAACGACTTGAAATTTTATGGAATAATTGTAACGCACACTGAAAAAAAAACTGCCAAAATCAACACATGAAATAGTGAAAAAAGGTGACAACTCATCAAAATAGATTAAGAACACCGGGTTGATTTTACTAATTTGGTGATTTGTCACCGTATTTTAGCAATTTTTTTTTTCAGTGAGGGTGAAGAAAATTTCATGGAAAAATAATGAGTTGTTTTATTTTCAAAAAATAAAATACAAAGGGGTTTGTAACCTGCGCACTTAAGGTACGTGTTTGCAGCATGTTTACCCCTGTTAATCAGTCATGACCGTTATTTTTGTGGTTAATATCATAATTAGGGGAGGATAAGTTATTTTACCCCACTTGACCGAATATTTTGTCGGATCGGGTAACTTAATATATTTTTTGAATCAAGTCAGAATGGATTGATACAATTATAAAGCATATACATAGACGATTAAAGATCGAAACTGCAACTATTAATGCCAATGCAATGCAAGAATGTAACTGATTGTGGAGTTGAGTTGACGAAGTGCTCGCTCTCAACCATCAGCAATAAGATTGCCCGCTTAAATCGCCTGCAAAAACACCGAACGCAACCGGCGAAGGCTTGAAATGGAAATTGCATTCAAACTATTTGAAGGCACTCAGCATATGAATCGTCTTTTTATTTTTCCTCTTTGACATCGAAATATTCATTCATAGCAACTCACCAGATAGTTCTTTCCAAGTCACTAGCAGGTCACTAGAGAACTCGACACTCATTTTAAAATTGTTGAAAAAGTTTCTTTTAATTTTTTAACCACTAGATATAGAAAAAAGTAATTGATTTGAGAGAAGCTCTATCGCAGTGTTGATATACTTTATAAAGTGTTAACTTCATTAATTTTCTCATGTAAATATAGGTCACTATATTATTTAATTATGTATTAGGCCTCTTGGCTCAAAATATGGTCTAACTTCTTAATTTCACACGAACTATTGCACGCAATTTTGTTTAAAGCTCGAGAAAAAATTTAGTCTCGCTCGGAGATGAAGATTATTTTGCTTGTATTTTTCAGGATTCTAATGGAGAGATGGAGTGTTGCGCTGTTTGTATAGAATCTTACAAATATTCAGATGTAGTAAGGATTCTCCCATGCAGGTGGGTTTTTTGCTCAATTTGAAGCATATTTTAACACTAATTAATGTGCGCCTCACGCTCTAATTAATATTCATGCATTCGAGGAAATTTACAGCGCTAATTAAGGTGATGATGTGCTACTTAAACTTGCGTGCCATGTGTGATGTAAAAAAAGAGAGAAAACATTTGCAGTTAAATTTTTTGCGGAGTCCTAAAAATGGAATCGTCTCATTACAAAGTATTCTTTTCTGTTGATTACAAAAGAAAGATATCCATGGAAAAGGATGTCGGTCAAAATCATTTGGTCCTATTTAGAAGTTGGCGTTAGAAGTTATTTATTTTGAGACCGGATAAAATTTAGTTTTAGCAGAGGGGACTTTCTATCTCGACTATAGTACTATATTGTGTTTAAATGACTTTTTTTAATCCCCATTAAAACAGAAGAATATCAGTCGATACCGAGTAGTTTTGATTAATTTGATTAGGAGTCGGGACTGATGGAATGGAACTTTGTAGTAACCTTTCTCCAGATTTTGAGAAAGACAATCTAATGAATTTTAGTGATAATTCGAAGAGTTTAACAAACTCAAAATTAAAAACAAAAATTAAATAAAGAAAGTATTTTCAAAAATCACTGCAAAACTTTTCAGAAAAATCAGACACACATATTCATTGGGAGAGACTCATAATCGTGGACAGGGTGGTTGGAGATTGTCACGAAGACTAATACCTAAATGTCATGTTGTGTAGGGATTACATGTTATTCGAAAATTGCAATTTTATTATACAAATTGGTGAAAAATAAAAATGATTCACTTTTAAATTTTTCAAACTAATGTCATCAATGTTTCAGGCACGAATTCCATCGTAATTGCATTGACCCATGGCTTTTAGAGCATCGAACTTGCCCAATGTGCAAGATGGACATTCTAAAACATTACGGATTTGTGGTAAGTTGCTGATTTTTTACTCGAGTGAGAAGTAACTGCTGCTTATAAGCAATTTTTTTTTTAATTTTTCCGAAGTTGGTGTATTTGCACATTTTCCACGTACTTGCGGTACCATTTACCGCTTGAAACTGCCCTCAATCACAAAACTCAAAATTGAACGTATTATAATTCAAAAGAAATGTATCCACTGTGAAATGACCCCTGTCATGTATGCATTTCAATGGCTCTCAGGGTCTATGTCAACATAAGGATAGTTCCCTTGGATTTATATACGTTAAATTGAAGAATATTTCGGCACCAACAAAATCTTCAAAAATTTCAAACCAATCCAAAATTAATTGATTTGAAGATTTGAAGTTTGCAATTCAAAATATGTAGTTTTGGAAAACAAAACATAATGGAATCATAGTCTGTATTGTTTGGATTCAAAATTGTGGGATTGAAATTCAAATTAACGCTATCTATGAGTATCTTTTTTGAAAATTTGGACCCTGTAAAATGTTTTAGTCGGCGTGAAGTTACCACTTGGCAAACAGAGGTTGACGGTAATAGTCAATTTTCATACGTCAATGCGCCTTCAATTACATTGGATACTGTGCAATACTTACGTGGTGGAATAGTTGCATTGGCACCTACAAACCCAACAGGGATACTTCACTCATTGCGCAATGCATGCAGTATCCCTGTTAGGTTTGTAGGCGCCAATGCAACTATTCCACCACGAAAGTATTGCACGGTATCAAATGTAATTGAAGGCGCACTAACGTATGAAACTTGACTGTTACCGTCATGGTGTCAGGGGGTATTTTTTAACGAGGAACTTGAATCTCAACTCAAATCTTTAAAATTCTAAAATCCAAAATGGCAGAAATTGCCAAAAATGTTATCTTGAGACTTTCGAAATCTAAGACGGTTGACTGCCTGACCCAATTGAATGCTCTTTGTCACATATTTGGACGTATTAATTTACTATTCATAAGTATTTTAAAAGAAATTAGAGACTGGTGGGGAAGAAGGAGTCTGCTCGTTAGTTAAAGGCCGTAAGAATGAACGCCAGTGACGTCAGCGGTGATGACTCAGATGTGCAACGACGAGGAGATCGGTGCTGGTGCACTTCAGCTCATGAACCTTGTCCACGACGCTCTCGTGACATACCCACGGCAAATCCCAAATTGTTATTTATTTTAAGAGGAATCACGTCGCGCCTACTGTTAAATTCTTTCTTAAATAGTTTTCTAGAGCACATCCCATTTTTCCCGCACGTCTCAAGTTTTTTTTTCTTAAAGCAAATATACGTCCATTTGATCAATTCATCTTTGTTTTCAAAATTTTAAGCAATGAGAAAACATCTAATTATCAAAATTGATCGATATTTAAAAAAACACAGATTGTTTGAACGTTGGCCGATAAAAATACGATGTGAAAAAGTGGCCAGGTCGCATTTAAGAATAATTGATTTTTCAATCGATTTTTACCGTCCGAAAACCAATACACTGAAAATCTGCATTGAAAACATGCAAACCTTATTTGGGCTGACCATCAGCCTAAGCATTCAATGAAATTTCTGATTCAACGATTGGCTTGTGACACTCACAACCAAGGTAAGTGTGCTCTTCACGACCTCTTTGGCCGAGACGCAGTTTTTCGTTCCTGCCACCAGATTCGTGGCGCGAACTTTGAATTTCAACAACTTCGCACTCTTGGCAGAAAATCAATATGATCGTCTGCCATTGATGTGAATGAACAAAGAGCGGTTTCACTTAAAGGTCAAAAATGGTAATTCTTCACAAATTTTCTTGTATTGTTAGTTTTCATCAACAGCAGACGGTCATATTTTTTTTTCGGCTGAGACTGCAAAGTTGTTAAAATTGAAGGGCCTCGAGGACAAGGCGGAAGGCGCATAAGTGCAGTTTTTGTAATTTCGAGAAAGACGTGTTTGAAGTTTCGGAACTTCATGGATCCTCATGGCGGAGAGAAAGTTGAAATTGACATTTCGATGCTTAAAAATTGGAATTTGGGGGCGAATTTTTCACAGAACTTGCATTCAGACTAGTTTCACTTGAAATCATTAATATCTGCTACTCCTCTAAGCCCCTCAATTCAAATCTCATGCCGCGGCTTTTGTGACGAGAAAAAAAAGCTTCGTTTCGAGTGGTCGGGCGGATCATATGCCTTACGTTTCTTTTACCTTGACTTACAACTACTTCCGTTCAATAAATGATGAGGCCTCTCGAGCTATTTTTGTTCATGAAATCTGATAACGTTCGTTCTTCGGCTCCTGAGTTGCCAGTTGGGCATTTTGGATTTTTGATTTTTAAAGATTTGAGTTGAGATTTAAATTCCTTGTTAAAAAATACCCCCTGACACCATGACGGTAACAGTCAAGTTTCATACGTTAGTGCGCCTTCAATTACATTTGATACCGTGCAATACTTTCGTGGTGGAATAGTTGCATTGGCGCCTACAAACCTAACAGGGATACTGCATGCATTGCGCAATGAGTGAAGTATCCCTGTTGGGTTTGTAGGTGCCAATGCAACTATTCCACCACGTAAGTATTGCACAGTATCCAATGTAATTGAAGGCGCATTGACGTATGAAAATTGACTATTACCGTCAACCTCTGTTTGCCAAGTGGTAACTTCACGCCGACTAAAACATTTTACAGGGTCCAAATTTTCAAAAAAGATACTCATGATATAATCACCGTGTTTTAGCGCATTTTTTCAATGGCTCCTGAGTTTTTTTTTTTTTTTTTTTAGGCCTAGAGAGATGATATAGAAATAAGTTGAAATTCACGATTTTGCTCAGAAAAATGGCAACGTCGCAGCGTGGCAAAATTATCAGAGGGGGAGCATTGGGAGACTCTAAGCTACTAATTTCACACTCTGATTACAATTTAGGCATCTGTAAAGTTAATTTATCGAGAAGGAAAAATCATCAAAAACAGTCAAAAATTCGCTATTTTCATGCGTGAAAATGGCAACCACGCGTTGGGTCAGAAGCGTAGAGGGGGGACCAAAACTTCACTAGGGTGTAGTTTATGAACTAATTTTGCCCTATGTTTAATTTGCAGACCCCTCCGACTTTATTTTTTGGGAGCGAAAAATTACTGAAAAACAGCAAAAATTCGCTATTTTTGCGGGGATAAATGGCAACTACGCGTCGGGTTAATTTTGTCCGATTGACCCCAAATTTCACGTTCCGTGTTTTTGAACATGCTGTAACCGATTTAGGGGGTTACAGCTATAAATTTCCGAAATTCATTTTTTGTGGGCCACCCTAATATACATGGTGGGCGAGAAAAGATTTCTCCCGCTGGTTGCTTGTTGATTTTCTCGATTAATATTTGGCCTTTTCCATGATTTCAGTTCACCGGTAGTCAAGAAAGCATTTTACACATGGACCTAGAAGAGAATGTGAATTCAGATTCGGAGCAGTACCGCAGAAATGTACAGCATACGATGCAAAATTTAAGTCCTTCTTCGCACCAAAGACCTGCCTCAATGCAAGTAAGTAACTTTTTGTGTTGGTCCTCTTAGCTATTCATTGTTTATTTTGCACCCAGGCGGAGAAGATAATTTTTGTTTTTGTTTTGTTGGTTCGGCAATCTACTCTGGATACTCAGCCTGAATTTTGACGGGACGATTGTCATTGGTTAGCGTTATGTGGGCGCAGCCCAATTGCAGCAACCCCGATATTGCATAAATAAATAAATGTGCACAAAACTCGTCATGTAAAATAATTCTCAAAAGTCTGAATTTGCTTTATGGTCTTGATAGGGTCACCTCTTAAAGTTCAAAAAAGTATCTCCAGAAAAGATGGACTCCTTTCATGATCCGTTGGTCCTCCATTATATGAAAGGAAAATCCACTTACATCAAGCAGAAACCCGCTGTCATCCAGCTAATTTATTATTGATTCAATATATAATCATCTTGACGGCATATTTAAGAACGTTTCTACCAATATCAAGTCACTTTTATCTCTGATGAAATTCAGAAATTATGCTAAACGTTATTAGATAGGATGTTAGGACTTAGTGATCTTGTGGACTACCATTCTCTTTGTGTGCCGTAGTATCTTAATTTATTTTGAGAGGAGAGCCCCGTGCTCCTCAAGGATGCCTGTCATGCTTAATATGTTGGAACGCCTCAAATTTCGTATGATACTGTGCAACATCTCTGTGGTGAAATAGTTGCTTGATGCGCCGTGGCACGCTGCGGTACGGCGCGGCGGGCAGCCGGCCAGCGCCTACAAACCTAAGGGGACACGCCAAGCATTGTGCAGTGCGTGAAGTATCCACTTAGGTTTGTAGGCCCTGTAGGCCCCAGTGCGCGTTTCGCGCAGGCAACACGCCGCTCCACTCCATGTTGGGCTCTAACAGTTAAACTGAGGGAGTCGGCGTTTTTCAATTCATGATTTTGAAACGTTTGCACTCTTTGCACGGGTTCCTCCCATTTAAATTGATGAAAAAAAAATATGTATTAAAGGAAAATGTTACGTGTGTTTTGTGAATAATAAGGCGGTTCCGTGTCAAATTTAATGATTTCCACAGCACTTTAATTTTTTCTTTTTATTTTGTGCTTTACTGTGCTGCAGCGTGATGTACGCGCAACCAAACGCTAACTATTGGACGTATTTGACTCTATACGATCTATGCATGAGTGGATTAAAACCAAAGATGTGCGCCTCTTGGTGTTTTTCCTCTCTTATTCATTTATGTATAGAATCTTTTAACACCACAACGGCTCATTTAGATTAATATCGATGTCATCGCTTGTAAAAGCTTTTCCACGTTTTTAAAATGTAAATATTTTTATAATGAAGTAATATTTTCAATTTTAAAGAAAAAATAGTATATAGAGGGTATATTTCATGTCGAAAGTTTTGAGGATAGAAATAAAACCAAATATTCATCAATGGCAGTCTTAAATGATGAATCAAAAGAAGAAAGCAACATTTCATTTAAAAAACGAGTCACCACAACAACACCTCCTTCTCTCTCGATTTTCTCATTCCGATCATAATTTTGACCAAGTCGCTGTTGCTAATTTTACGCATGGACACAAACCACTGGACAATTCAGATGCGCCGACAGAGAATCGTTAACGGAATGTCCTGAGCCCATCACGGGTGTAATTTTTTCAATGTATTCTTCGCATTTTTTTTTATTTCTTGTCTACAACAACCATCATGATCATTAGCAAGGGTGTAATTTTTTATCCTTGACACATAGACAAATTCTCTTTCTATATTTTTTATTCAAGATTTTTGTCACAGTCTTACCGCTTAATTATTCGAATGGTGGCATTGGACTCCCTAAAGTATTTCCCCTCCCGATTATAGTCATGCTTTATATTAGTAATTAAAACGCTCTGTGCTATACATGTTTTCTTATGATTTCACAGGCTAACCAAACTAGCCAACGGAATGTATCGCCAGACCCTTACCACCACCAGCGGTATCATTCGAACCAGTACAGCCGGGCCTCCACACCGGATGAACTGACACCCGCTTTACCTCTTCCTCTTTGCTCAAGTAAGTTACCTCCGTTGGATTTCGAACTCTTTTTTAAAGTGTCTACAATGGCCTATGTGAAAGTCTGATGGAGAGTCGTCGTGTGTGACTCGCCGTGGGGAAAGAGATCACAGAGCTGGACTACTCAAAATTAAGACTGCGGGGCTTTTCTTTTAATGTTCGGTAAAGGTACCGGTGGAAATCCATGGGCCGCCATTTTGACCACCAATGGCCTCCGATCAGTCGATAGTTTGAGAATGCTTCTCCTTCTTCCGATGGATACAATGGAGATTTTGCATGTGTATGAGGAATTTTTTGTTTGAACAGAGCGGACTTGCTACCGCAACAGTGTAGTAATATAAAATCAATTTTTAATTCGAAAAATTTCGCCTAATTTTCTCTAAGTATCAGAATAATATTCATCAAAAAGTTTCCCCGCAGTATTGGGTTCCTTCAAGAAAAAATGGACGTACTTATGCTAAAAGGAGCTGTGAACGTGTAAAACCTATGCACGAGCACGTAGTTCCTTCCAGCATAAATACGTCAAAATAAGGTAGGTAAGAATAGACATTCCCAACACCACAATCGAGATGCACATTTTTTACTTGACTCTCTGAAGGCGTTTTATGTGCGCAAGCATTTCGCCTTCAGCTGCGTCTGCGGCAATTGTTGTTAGGAATATGTTGTGCGTGCTGATTTCAGCCCATTACATACTTGACGATCTGAAGGCGTTTTAACTTTACTTCGTTCGCTCTCCAATAGAGTGCGCTACTTGGGCGCATAAAACGCCTTCAAAGAGTCGGATATGTAATGAGCCGAAATCAGCACGCACAGCATGTTCGTAACAACAATTGCTGCAGACGCAATTGACGGCGAACTGAAATCAACTGAATAATTCACTTTAAGAACATTTTAATGCTTAACACTGCGCGATCTTATCGGTAGACACGGAATGTTGCAGTTTGCAGCGTTTCACCTACCAATATCAATAGAGTTCGCTGTATTGTAAAAGATAAGAGAGTTACGAGCCAATTTTGCAACCTATGGATAAAATTACGTTCTTCCGTCTAGGAGACGACGAATGGAGATGTTGCATGTGTAAGGAATTTGCGATTTGACTGTTGATTCTTGTGTAAAAGTTCCCGAGAAACACGATGGTGCCACTGGCTTTCTCTGAAATCAACTCCCAAGCTCAAAAAAAGCTCTCAAGTTGAGGCCAAAATGGAGGAGATATCTCATATATGCTATCCTGAGAGTCCACGTCTACATCAATACAAACTCTCCATGCGAATATAGGGTGCAAATACATTAGCAGGGTTGCCGTGTTTTCAGTTTTAGAGTCCCCAAATAAAGTGGCAGCCCTGTCAATGTATTTGCTCCCTATCTTTGCATGGAGAGTTTGACTTGATGTATAGGTGGACTCTCAGGGTTGCGTGGGATATCCCCTCCATGGGACTCGTAGGATATATTTTTGCCCACCATTCCAAGTGAGGTAAAACTGACTCATCACGATCTTTTGCATATATCTAACCGTTCCAGTAATTTGACTAAAAAGTGTATCTCTGATTTCAGACGTAGAGCTCGTCCATCAAAGCGTGATCGGTCGCAGCAACTTCCACCGGGTAGCCAGCGACAGCGACTTCTCCTGTCGAGACACGCCTGTCCCTCTAAGGCGCTCTATCTCCTTGGACACGATCGACATTGCCACCACTGCCAGCTCCAGCACAGCCACTTCCAGTCCGGCCAGCACCCGACCCGCCTCCTAGGATCAGCGACGTCTGCGCGACGTCCGAACAACGTCACATTTGACGTCAAGTCAAACCACGTCGCCATCGTCGTCCACGATGGACGTCATATTCGACGCTTTGTCGAGCTACATCGCGACTGCCGTCATATTCGACGTCAAGTCAACGGCATCGTCTTAAGACCGCTTGCAACGGGTCGTCCTTCTGACTGAGATGGAGACTTCTGGAGTTGATGACGTCTGCAAAACGTCGTGTTTCGCGTCACCGCTGACGTCATGTTCGTCATCGCAGCGTGATGGTTTAAACTAAATCGTCCTTCTACCTTTTATGGGAAGGAGGCTACGATTCGTGTGAAACCCAATTTTCTTTCATTTTATTGATGTTAAAAGCTACGAGTCGGTTTGTCTTTCATATTGTAGCATGTTGGCACGCGTCATTTTAAAATGGCAATGTGTTTGGAACCTACGGCGAGAGAAAAATGACACATGAGTTCGGTTATTATAGGAAGTAACCTGAACCCTCGGTTAATTCTGGGTTTTCGCGATTTTTTAATTGCGCTCTGCAGAGGTGGATCCAGCAATTTGGCAACAACGGATTTCCTCCATTTAAACTTATGCTAAAAAATCGATTCCTGTTGGAGCATCTGGCCCCTCCAAGAATCGATACATTTTCATAGGTTTAAGTGGAGAAAAGACAATTTTGCCAATTTTTCTGGATTCGCCAATGGTGCTCTGTGTGCTGGATTAAACGCGGACTGAACTAGCGTCAACACTTCGGTTGGTTAGTGTTTCACTTCCTATCGTAACAGCAAGGAACCCAAGGACACAAATGTTTTTCTGAGTTTAAGTTCATTTTAAATGAGGAAATCATCGATCAAATTATGGATATAAAAGTACGAAAGTTGTGATAGAGTGCCTTTCATTTGTAATTTTTTACCCATCACGAGTCTTGCTCATCTTGTTGTCGTTGGCGGATCCAGCAATTTGGCAACATCGGATTTCCTCCATTTAAGCCTATGGAAATGTATCGATCCTTGGGGGGGGGGGGCCAGGTGCTCCAACAAGAATCGATTATTTAGCATAGGTTTAAATGGAGGAAATCCGGTGTTGCTAAATTGGTGGCTCCGCCAATGCTTGTTGGAACGGGAGCACTTGTAAAATGTGCATCCAGTTTTCCGTTGTCCAAAAAATGAATAATGCATGAAAATTTGTAATATTTTCCAGAACTATATCATATGAGCTTGACAAAACTATAGCTGTGTTTTTACAGTACTTGCAGTAATCCTATTTCACTTGGTGAAACATTAAATAGTAATAGATTTTATTGTCCAAACATAAGGTGTCTCATGTTTTCTTTTTAAGCTTTCTCTGCTAAAACTACTATTATTTTCAAAATGTGTGTACTTTTGTTTTAAAAAAAGGAATGACAAGCATAAATCCAGCTTTTGAAAATGAACGATGGAAAATCTTACATATCATGCTAAATTGTCCAATTTTGATTGTGTCCAGGAAGTTGAGATATTCCGTCAAAAACTATCCATGCATGCCATAATACACACGAAAATTTTTCCCCTTAACCTCATTTAATGTTGCTCAGTTTTGCCTGATCTTAATCAGGCATTTAGCGATGATATTTGTATTAAACTTAGCGAGGATATTAAGTTCTAAAACTGAATTGTGATAAAAGAGACGATTTTATGTATTTTGAAATGTTGCTGTAGTATTCTGGCAACTTGCTTTATTTTTGTATTTCAAATAGATTACAAATATTTTGTGCTTTCAGTTGTATCACCCATAGGCCTACTGTAACTTTGTGTGTAATCCGGAGCAGACATTATTGTAGAGGCATTTCTCAGAAATTGGCAACACTGTTTTTTCCTACTTTGAATATATTAAAATGAATCTATTCTGGGCAAAACAGCCTGTGTTGATAAATTTCGATGGTTTTATACATATTTCAAGACTAAAGCCAGTGATACCAACGTACTAGAATTGCCATCGCATTCTTGATCGAAATTTGCCTCCTAAGAAACGATTGATCTGTGTAAAACGAAATTGGTTTAAAATTTCCTAAACATAGAAAACAGAAATCTATTCCATCACTATGCTACGCACATGCTTACATTTTTACCGTGTATATAATTATTGTAAATAGTGTATTCATTTTCAACGGACTGCCCGGACCGACTTGACTGAAATGTACCTGAATTTGGAACCTCGCTCTGATTTCGACTGTAGATGCACTCCTGTTAATCTTGTTCCATCGCAGCCACCGCAAAATTTCAACTTAAAAACCGAAAAGAAGAGTCACTTTAACATTTGTGGTTGATTTTTTTTCTTTTATTTTTTTCAGCGCTCACGATAAAATATTGCCCCGGAAGTGGCCCAAGCCTTGTTGAAATACTTAAGTTGCTCTCAATTTGCATACAGTTTTTATTTACTGCTTCATACATAAGTTTTAGTTGGTTCTAGGCATAAAAATCTAAAGTTGAATGGAAATTGAAGGCTTCTCTGCGATCAGCATCCACGCAAAGAAAAAAAAAGAAGCAACCAAACTGAGATTCCTCACACTTACTCTTTTTTTGAAAATCAGATAGAAACTCAGGGCATTGAGCATAAATGTCACCGCGCATTTTAAATGACCAATAATTTAAAGTAGTTTGAATAAATAGAATTGGATGGAAAAGGGAAGAATTCAGCAACGGTTTTTGCAAAATGGCAACAATGTTTTTGCTCCAATTAAATTCATTAAAAATATCGATTGGTGAGGAAGACTGCCTCATAAAGATTCGAAAGTTTATTTTAATTTAAAGGGCGAAAGTGCTGTCAACCTGCATGAATCGCATTTATGTAATTTGAAACGAAAGAAAATTATCTTTTGAAGAGGGTCGTTATTTGCTGTGAAAACTTAAAGTATGAGGTACATTGTATGGCCTGAGCAAAGAATCTCTTTTACCTGTTACTGCGTCCATTTTATGCGAGTTGATCCAACCATAATTTCACTTGAAGTCTCATGTAGCTGTCGGGTTTATTAGTATTTTTGAGTGGTAGGACTGAAGTTGAATTCAATAACTCTCTTGTTTCGTCGCTCCTCTTATGTAAGGACATAACTCAATTTCAACCTGAGCTCTGTTCTCCGTGGAACTATAGACGTTTCGTGGTTCATGTTGAAATTGTGATACGCCCTTACGTAAGAAGGGGCGACGCCGCGACGGTTTGACCACTTAAAGTTACCACCACGTGTCACCCTTTCCTGCCTCTCTTTATTTCTGGAGAGGTTTCCTCTCCGTCTGAAATTGTCCTAGTCATTATTTTAATTTTATTTGTATTTTTACGGTTACCCATTTTTTTGCTATTTGTACGTGTGAAAATTTCATTGTGAATTAATTCGTCTTCTTTGAGAATAAATTACATGAATACAAAAATTATCGCGTTTTACTCTACTCATTGTCCACTCGGTCCTCTATTATACGTCATGCGTTAATGAGGGGCTGTTCGCAAAATTTGCAGGAAAAACCATGATTATCAAAGTGGCAAAGCGAGCGAAGGAACTGGGGATCCATTTATCCTCACTCATGAGTCCACACTATTTTGCGGGGAAGGTGAGGCCAAAAAGTTCAAAATTTTCGCTTAGGGTCAAAAGTTTTTAGAGCTCGGTTTCTTTACACTACTGACATTTGTTTAACTTTTTGGCCTTGCTTTCCTCGCGAAATAGGTGGACCCAGCACTATTTTACTACCTTCTTAAAACCCTTAAACACCTTGTACGATTTTGACTGTATCATGTATATCTCTTGTATGTATCTATGGTTACGCACCAGGACTTGTCTTTCTGATCCTCTCTCACGTTCATACACGCTCTTCTGATCCCGATAGTTTTGTCCTTATTTCCTTCCCATTCCCCCCTTTTTCCCTACAGTTCATACACGCTCTTCTGATCCCGATAGTTTTGTCCTTATTTCCTTCCCATTCCCCCCTTTTTCCCTACACACCTGATTCTTGCCATTTATTATCTTCTATTTTCAAAATGTTGAAAGAAAATTGCATTATCAACCTGAAATGTTTTATTTTTTCGTTATGAGTCTGCAAAAATTTAAAAAGTAGGGGCTGACATTCGAAAAAAAATGGGAACCCCTAAAAGATGGGGTGAAAATTTTGTGGATTTAGGAAAGTAGTTTAATTTGACACGCCAGGCGTTTTGTCAAAATTTTAAGACCGTCTCTCCATTTGTTCAAAAGTTAAAGGGTGTTCACGACTAAGCTCACCATGTATACAATTTTAAAGATTGGAATTAAGGAAGGATGTACATTAATACGACATGTAAATTAATACGACTATGTAAATTAATACGACACGGAAAAAAACAGCAAGAGGTTTTCGGATGACATGGAAAATTCCAATTAATTGTGGTAGCGCCTCCGATAAATCAGGTTACTAATCCCAATTTTGCGGTACTACCACAGGTAATTAGGCATGCCCATATCATCCAACAAATTGGGTCATCAGCACAATTTATAGAGAATGACCCCTTACACGTTTTCCGTTGAGTAACGCATAACGTAAAGCTTGCGGCACACAGTGGATCGAGTCAATAGGAGAGGTCGAACAAAATTTGGAATGTTTAAAAGCTCATAACTCCGTATATACAAAACTTTGAGGTTTTAAAAGTGGATCTATTGATTTCCTCGTAAAATGTCATTCTTTTTCTACCTTAAAATTTAAAATGTGACAAATTAAACATCAAAATTTGCAGTTTTAGTCAAAAATTTCGTGTCCGACCTCTCTGATTCACTCAAGTCACTGTGAGGCTATATTATAACTCCGTTTATACAAAACTTTGAGGTTCTAAAAAGGGGCCATTGGTTTCCTCGTGAAATTTTCTTCTGTAAGCACGCCCTGAAATTTAAAATGTGAAAAAATAGACATTAAAATTTGCACCCCGTTTATCGACCCTTCTCGATCGGCTAAATGACAGATCAATCGATACATCGCAAACACGCCACGCCACTGTTGAACACTCTTTTTCCTAGAAAAATTCTAAGACACTACACTGGAAAAAAAACACATTGGATCTAAAGGCCAGACTCTTAAAAACATCAACAAGAAAAAGTACTCTTGATTCAATCAGAATCTAGCTTAAATCTGGAACCAAGCCTCTTAATTAAAGCGGATTTTGTTTTGATTCAAGCAAAAATCCGATTGAATCAAGAGAATTTTTCTTGTCAATGTTTTCAAGAGTCTGGACTCTAGATCCAGTGTGTTTTTTTTTTTTTTTTTTTTTTTTTTTTTTTTTTTTTTTTTCCAGTGTAACTTCTCTGTTTTCCGATAAAACGACAACGCATTGATGATCAACTGTGAGGACCACGCCCTATCCTTAAGTTCATATCGAAAGTGGAACTTCAGAAATGCGTATCTCAGCTTGAGGCGCTGCAGACTTCCGGTCATACTTTATTTTCTCCGTGGAAAACAACGGAATGTCATTTTTTTAAAATATCAGTGATTTTCCTTATCTTCATAAGGAATGTTCTATAAAAACTTAAAGCCGTGATATTGAGTCGGTTTCCTTAGGAAAAATAAAGTAAGAGCGGAGATTTCGAAACACTGTAACCGTGATGAGCATTTTTTGTAGTTTCGCCGTCGACACGTAAGAGGTTAAAAAAAGAATAGTAAAATGGTGTTCCAAGATTTTAATTGTTCGCTCCCGGAACGGGGCCACATGTTGGGGGCTCAGTTGGAGAGAAAATTTTCCCGGAAAAAGTGTTATTTTTTTATATAACCTTTCACTTGAGAGTTAGACTTGTTGGATTGAGGTGTAGAGACTGTTGTTTCGAAATTTTGTGATATTGGAAGGTTCCCTACTCCCAAAAGTGAGTTCCAATATTTATTTATTTATTTATTTATCTATCTAAAGAAATACGAAGTAAAGTCTCTCCCAGTATTCTTCAGGAATCATTCGGAATTTTCGTTGAAACATAGAATTAATGACTTCGTTTAACCAGAGATCTCTTTGAATTTGCTGCCTAAAAATAATTTTGCTCGAATTAAGAAGAGTATTTGTATCCAAAGGACAGCATCTTAGAAAAAAAAACAATTGATCGGTGACAGCAATTTTACTTTTGACTCAAGACAAAATCATTTTCATGGTCAATTTAATTCGCACAGATTCCCATTGTAGTTACTTCATTCTTTTTTATTCTTTGCGGAAATTGAAATTTGAATTTTTCAATTGGTGATTATCCGTAAGAGAGGAGTCAGCTCCTTAAAAATAGTAGATTCTGCTCCATAGCGATGGTGAAACTTCCAAACCACTTGTCTCGGTTTGCGGCGTTGTAGACTTCCAGTCATATTTTTTTTTTTTTTTTTCAGATGAAAAACTACTCTATGGCAATTTTTAAAAACTGCCAAGAAATTTCATTTCTATGCGTAGGAAATTCTGGGAAAACTTCAAGTAATGATATTGATTCGCTCACCTATAAAGAATAAAATTGGGGGCAGGGATTTCCAAACACCGAAACGAGATACATGGTTTAGAACTTCCACCGTCGATATGCATATCATGTAGAATGTCTGGGCGATATGTAAGTTTTCGATCGCAAAATGCACTCCGGCTTTCACTTTGATATTTAATGTATAGTGCGAAACTTACCTATTTTCCATCCTGACACCCTTGATGACCTCATAATTCCGTAATCAAAGTGGTTATTCGTCGGTGGGGTAATTATTCCACAAGAATCACCCGTGGAAAAAAAAGAAGTACAAGTTGCTGGATGATATGAACTTTTCCAATTAATTTAATTGATGGCAGACACTTTAAGGAGGGCGTGATTCATACTGAATCTCCCTGAGAAAAAAAATACAGGGAAAAAGTGGCAAAAAAGTCTTGATCGTCTTATTTGCAAGGTTTGGTAGGGTATAGAGAGACATTTTATATTATTTAAAGTTCAATGAACCATATTCATCCAATATTCGTTGAATTATGGGAGTGACTGAAAAACTACAGTATGATCATACTAAGAATTAAATCGATTTTTCAGAATTATGTTAGAGTGTTCAAACAAAGCCAATAAGAGGCAAAAAAAGGTTCGAAAGGTCATGAAGAGGCCTGATTATATTTTTAGGCATTTAATGAGTCTGAATTATTAATTGAGTGTTGCTATTTAGGAGGGTCGCCTGCCACTTTGAGGATGATAATTTTAATAACTGAGTCGGTTTGCGACAGTTGCTTTAGAATATTCGCACCAGTTAAACTGTCGACTAAAGAATGAAGAATTTTGAGTACTTTTCACTCTATGTTATTTTAATATTAGAATAGTTATTCAGTGACAGTTTTCATGAACTGCTAGTGTTCGTAAAACAGTGCTTGTTGATTATTTTCGGTTTTCTGTTACAGTTTTCGTGTGTTTATTGAGTTCCTCTTCCCGTGACAAGTAAGAGCTTTTATTGAAAACATAATAAAAGATATAAGAAAGGGTGGATCCATATCACATTGAGACGATAATTTAAATGAAGAAAAAGGGTTTTATCTTCTCATAATATTATTTTCTGAGTCTCGTGTTTATCTGATAGAATCAGTGACTATTTATTTTTAATTAGTGTAAGGTTACACCGTTTTCCCTCCGTACCCACTTCCTCGCACTTCAGATTTTAACACCAAAATAGCATTTAGGGAAAATACGGTTGCGCTTATGTGGCGCACAGTGGATCGAGTCAATGGGGGAGATCGGACAAAGTTTGGAAAATTTAAAAGCTCATAACTCCGTACATACAAAACTTTGAGGTTTTAAAAGTGCGGATCCGTTGGTTTCCTCGTAAAATGTCATTCTTTTGCTACCTTAAAATTTAAAATGTGACATATTAAACATCAAAATTTGCAGTTGTAATAAAAAATTTCCTGTCCGACCTCTCTGACTCACTCGATTTACTGTGAGGCGCCACAACTGGTGGGGAATATATCTGGTATTTTACTTGAGCTGTAACGTGGGGCCATTTTCTAAGGCGCAAATCAGCGTAACTGTCCGTGCCATTAACCTCGCAGATTAATATCCATGGATTTAGTATGGGGAAAATTGTTTTATTTGTTTTTCATCATTTGTCAATATCAGATCCAAATGTGGTACATATATAAAAGCAAAAATTGTCCTCTTATTATAATTTCAATTCACAATTTCCACTTCCTTTGATTGATCTGTAGGGTTAGCTCATGCTTTATAGGACAAGTCTTTATTTCAGACTATTAGAGTGAAAGATGAATTGCTCAGTACACTCAGCTATAGTATGAAAATTTAAACTTGTCAGAAGCTCGTCGTCGGGCAAATCTGTCGTGTTAAGGAAAAACGCCGTATGAACATTCGAGAGTTGTCGAATTTCCTCCGATAAAATGTTCATTTTTGAGGAAAGTTATGAATAACTTTCCTTGAAATTTTCAGGAGCTTTAGATGAAATTGCGAGCTATGTATGTATAAAGTCGCTTTTATAGCGCTCTTTGGCGCTCTGCGACCCCTAGCCGCCAAAGTCCCCAATTGCGAGCTAACTTATCTGAAAAATTGGAAAGAAAATATTCATAAGTTTACCAAGAAATTCGTGTTTTATCAAAGGAAATTTGGCAATGCCTGAGAGTTCATACGGCGTTTTTCCTTAGCACGGCAGAAATGATGCCTAACACAAAAATCTACTCGACTCGTACGGCACGGACTCGTTGAGGACCAGGGGCGTAGCGTGCTTTGCGATATATCGATTGATCTGTCATGTAAAGCTATGGAGAAGGATCGATGAACAGGGTGTTCGCAGCGAACACATTAATATTCGATTCTTTACAATAGGTTTAAATAGCATATAACTATCGATACATCGCAATTCACGCCACGCCACTGTTGAAGACCACTGGAATACAAAACACTGAAAAGTTATTTGACTTTACCCTATCAGCAAAAAAATTACCTAATTTGCGTCGGTTACTGAATTGGACGTATTTCTATCAAACAGAATTGTGTGCATTATGACGTGAGCCCTGTTATGCGCATATTCTTATGAGTCTCAGGGCTCATGTCTCAATGCACATAGTTCCGTTTGATAGAAATACGTCCAATTGGAATACAAGAAGACTTCAACGCAAGGTTAAGAACATGAAAGTGCATTCTCGTATGTCGGTATTGATAGTCATCACCTCATCGATCTCATTTGAAGGGATTGGAGGACAAGGTGCATGAGTGCAGTTTTTTAAAACATTGAGGCATTAATGATACCAAGTAAAACTAGTCTTAATACATATTCTGTGAACATTTCACCCCCAAATTCAAATTTTTACTCATCAAACATTCAGTTTAAACTTTCTTTCCGCCATAAGGATCTAAGTAATATCGAAACTGCAATCACCTATTTCTCGAAATAGCAAAACCTGTACTTAAGCGCCTTGTCCTCCAAGCCCCTCATTTGTAGTCTGCAGATGGAGGCTCACTAAAAGACGATCGAATATGTTTAACATTATCTTTAAACATTTTTACATGTGAGGATATTTATATTTAAAGGGCTCAGCACATATCGTAAACATACATATTGTGCTTTAAAAAAAAAACAGTCAACTATGAACAACGCACGTATGTATAATGTACCTATGTGGAAAGTACAACACATAGAGATTCATCGTGCAAATCAAGGTCAATCGATAATTATTCAGCAACTGACTCGCTGCAAGTATACGGATAATTCTGAATGAGTTTTAAAAGGTGGATCTCAGTGAGTTCCGACAAGCATATCGACGGTGAAACTACCAAACCACGTATCTCGTTTGCGGTGTTTAAAAATCTACGCTCACATTTTATTTTTTTGAAGTAGACCAAATCAATATCATTCCTTGAAATTTTCACAGAATTTTTTCCGCACGAAGAGGAAAAATCACAGAAATTTTCAAGACTGGACGTTAAGTAGTTTTTCATTTAAAAAATAAAGTATGACAGGAAGTCTGCGACGTCGCAAACCGAGATACGTGGTTTGGTAGTTTCACCGTCGATATGGTTTTGTATGTAATACTATGAGAATGACTTCACTTAAAATTATGGAAACCTAAGTTACTCCTTAAAACTACAGAACTCTCTATTTTCATTTTACTGAGTAATTATAGTTATTAAATGTTCAAATAGTGTCACTTAAAAAAAGCAATCTTACATTATCTCTACAATGGAAAATTTTCACACACAAATTGTATTGCTTCATCTCAAAGTGCCTAATGAGTTGAGTTCGCAGTATTTTTCATAATTTTTTCTGACATAGGAAATTGGAGACAAATAGATTTGAAAATGAGAAAATGCATCGCCTTGTGACGTCATCTGGCGGCATTTTCCATTTAAACACATGTATTTTAGCAGATTAGGTTATTTTGTCATAATTTCTCCAATAATTGTCCAATTTAGAAACCAAGAATATCCTCGTACTCAGTTTTCCTGGCAGCATCATTTTAAAGATGAACTTCACAAAATTTAAGACATCTCCAAATTCTCTATTTAAAGGAAAAATCGAATATTTTATTTTAAACTGTAATAATCCTACGAGCTGACACCACTTGTTACAATAGCATCTACAATGTAGTCGCTTTGAATTAACTATAATATAATTAGAATTCTTCATTTAGAATTAATTGAAAAAAAAACCATGATCAACTTTTTGTTTTGAATCACGATTTTCAGTGTTCCAACTTCTTTGGTCGCATTTCACACTCATGGTAATAGCACAGGTAGCAGTTCAATCTAAGTTCACTCGAAATCTATGGGCTTGTTTGATTGGTGCGTTGCTACTTAGAGCACTGATGCAACGACTGCGAAATCAACGAATTTTCGCCTTCATGGCTGCATTGCCTGGACCTACGGGTCTTCCTTTCCTCGGCGCAGTACATTGCATTGTGGGAATTAACACTACTAGTAAGTATATATAATTTTGAATTCAGTATTTGACTTGAAAGAAAACATACAAGGTGTCCGGAAGTTCGCGTACTTAACTTTCAGAATCGATTTTTGGGCTCAAAATACGACTGTTTTGTCCTATTACATATAATGCCCAAAAACGCTTTATAAGGAAACTATACGCTTCCAAAGTTGCCATTATTTTTGTTTCAAATTGATGCAACTCCTCGTCATTTTGTCGTAAGTAGCTGAAACTTTGTGTACACTGAAAAAAAAAAAGAATCTTAAATTTGCCGCCAAAAAGTATTTTTCCTTAAATCAAGAATTTTGCTGCTTAATATAAACTACTTGTTTTGCTTAATCCAAACCTTATTTTCTCTGTATCAAGAAAAATTCAGCTTAAATCAAAATAAAAAAAATTCTTACACTGAAATTCAGTTTTTATACAAAAATTTCATTAAACTGAATCAAAATAAAAAAAACTCTTGGCAGCAATTTCAAGAATCATCATGCTTGAGCCAAGCACAATTTTTTCAGTGATAAGAGTTTATTTTTTATCGCACTGTTCATTTTTTGTGATTTCAAGGACGTAAGTCTTCGGAAAATGACGTTTCGAGCGTTCCCGAATTTTAAAATTTTGATAACTTTTTTGATAGATGATTTTTGGAAAAACGGATTACAGCACGTGAAAGAGCGCAAAAAATCATGGGCGAAGTACTGCACACAATTTTCCAGACGCGTCATTTAGACGCGACAGAGCTTTGAAAAAGATTCAAATTTTCAAAAGCTCCTTGTAGGCAATTTTTCTTCACGGACCGTGAGAAAAATTGCCCACGAAGCAAGGGGCTTTGAAAATCCGGAAGCTATCGCGACACTCTCCCATACTGTCTACGCGTTACACTGGAAAAAAAAAAAAAAAACACATTGGATCTAGAGTCCAGATTCTTAAAAAGATTGACAAGAAAAAATATTCTTGATTCAATCGGATTTTTGCTTAAATCAAGAACCAAGCCTCTTAATTTGAGCGGATTTCCTTTTGATTTAAGCTTAAATCTGATTGAATCAAGAGTATTTATTCTTGTCAATGTTTTCAAGAGTCTGCACACTAGACTCAATGTGTTTTTTTTCCAGTGTACTATACTCACAATCGTGTTGTAAAATCTTTTTTTGGTCTATTTGGAGGAGGAAAAGATATTTAAAATTAAAATAGTTTGAAAAAATTCAAATGGCTGAGAATTCCGCTTTTTTGTTAGTATAAAGATTTTTATTTAAAACATTTATTTTGCAACCATTATTTTTTGGTATTTTTAAACGATATTGAAACCACTTATGATTTACTTTCAGATGCTTGCCGTCATTTGAAAAATTTGTGTAAGGACTATCCGAGAAATTTTTCCATATGGATGTGTGAAATTCCTCATGTTTTAACAAGCGATCCGGAGGCCATTAGTGTGAGTGCATGCCACCATGTTTTTCATATACTCTACGTCAACACTGAAAAACAACTTAAAAACAATTTATGTTTGAGTCCCTTAATATTGAAATAAAAAGTAAAACTAATGATTCATTCGTTTCTTTCATAAGGTGATTTATTCTGAATTTGGCCAGTAATAATTCATACATAAATTGAGGTATAAAGTATATTGTGCATACCTTGACCGATATTTCTTATGTTTAACACCTTGTGCTACATGAGAGCACGAAGACTTGCATCTCCATATTTTGCGCTCGTTTCATCTTTAACCTCACGAAAGAACGTAGCGACATTTCAATGTTGCCAAATTTTATCTCATAAATTGCAGTTTTACCATGAGAATCTTGAGCGTTTCGAACTGAAAATTTCTCTGATTTCTCTTTGGATCTCAAGCATAAATCAGAACAATTTTTGAAAAAATTATTTAAAAACACCGTTAAAAAAGGATTTCTTTGAGTCAATTTCGCAACTTTAGAATAGAGTTAAGTTCTTTTGACTGACAAACGACGATTTATTTGGATTTTTGAGGTTTTTAAAGCGCAGCAAATTTAATGTAATAATTCATTCGTGATGAAAAAGCGTCCAGATTACTTTTTGTATGATCAAGTAATTACACCATACTTAGCATAATTATATATGTAGCAAAGCGTAATCGTGAGTTGATGTGATCACTTTAGTTCGAGCGTTCATGTCAAAAAGAAAGAATAGGAAAATAAACTCATGTGTAAAGTGTTGATAAGACGCGTTATTGATGGTTTCATTTGATGAGTTAACTAATGATCTGAAAGATATCAATTTCATGAAAATGAGTGAAAAAAAAATTAAATAAAAATTATGATCGACTCAATTAATCGTGATAAATTAATCCTGATCTAGTAGAATGATACGACACACCGAATAACAAAATACGCACACTTTTGAAGTGTGCACAATAAATGGCTTTAGATGACTGGACGAAATTAAAATCTCGCAACAGAAGAATAAATATAATTTTATTTTACCCATATTTGCAGGCAATCCTGGCAAGCGCCAAAAATACTGATAAATTCAGTCATCATAAATGTATAAAAACTGAGTATCCTGCGATTGTTTCTGCTCAAGGTACGTTTGAATGTAGTTCGATATTGTTTTAAATAATTTTTTTTCAGAGAGATGAGCTCCGCCAGGCACGGTCTCAGAGTAACTTAGTCTAGGTATAGTAGGTCAGATGCTTACAAATATCTTCAAAAGTTAGTCTTATGAATTCGGTTATTCCAAATTCAGCCATATGAGTTGAAATACTATCTACTTGTCTGAATTTAAACTTTAACGAGCAGAATTTTGCTGTTGCAATCGTGTACTCAAAATTGAAATCATATTTGAGAGGCTCTGAGGACAAGGTGCATAAGTGTAGTTTTTGCTATTTCGAGATTTACGTGTTTGAAATTTTGAAATTACTTGGATCCTCATGGTGGAAAGAAAGTTAAAACTGTCTTTTTGACGGTTAGTAATTGGAATTTGGGAGCGCATTTTTCACAGCACGTGCATTAAGACTAGTTTTACTTAAAACCATTAATATCTCAACTTTCTCGAAAACTGCACTTATACGCCTTGTCCTCGAAGCCCTTCATTTATGAGAGAGACACTGCTTTGACTTGTGCATGACAAAGAGAAATAATCATTGTCAGAATCATCAGATTTTTGGTAGGTAGCTCAATTTGACTCTTAATTTATTGCAGACTCAACAAATAATGGTGGCATTTTCAACATTCTGTGATATATTTACTGATGTAATGGTAAAGTTATCACTATTTCATGTTAAACATTCACATGGAATACCACTGATAATGATATCTATCACAGTCTTTTCTTAATGAAGGATCCTTTGAATCTTCCTATTACCAAATAAAAACCTCAATCCACTTCATTGAAAGAGGTATAATACCTCTTTCATATCGATTCAAAGAAAGTATCTTAGTAGAGGACTTCAGGCTACAAACCATTTTGTTTCCACCAATTTTAAAGCAAGCCCAAATCACCCCAGTCTGATGTCAAACGGATCTGAATTGATTTTTCAAATGAGAATGACCAAAAATTTTGAAAAAAATTAAGGCTAAAACTGTTAAAATTTTCTTCCGCATTGCAGGAGATGAATGGAGGAACATGAGAAAACTTGTTAACCCGACGTTCTGTATCAGCAACTTCAAGGTTTTTGAGAGAAATTTTCAATGCCGCACCAATGAATTCTTGAATAAACTTGATAAGCACGCTACGGGAGAAGAATTTGACATACATCTGCCTGTTCATTTATGCACACTTGATTTAGTTTGTGGTAAGTTTTGCAAAACCAACGTGGAGTCGTTGAAAATGCAGCGGTATGTTTTATATGTTTACTGTGTACGCTGTATGTTAGCTGTATGTCTGGCTAAATTCATACGTATGTTATACCTACAATACCATTTGTGGGGAAGGTGTAGGCATTCCGTTTCCAACCAAACTTTTTCTGGTGACACAGGCTCATAAGTTAACTCAAATGTACACCTAAAATGAATGCAATTAAAAATAAAAAATCGACGGCAATTACATAACTCTGTTTGCGACATCGCAGACTTCCCGTCATATTTTATTTTTTAAACGGAAAACTACTCAACGGCAATTCTTTAAAACTGTTGTGATTTTTCTTCTCTGTGCGAAGAAAATTCTGCATAAACTTTAAGGAATGATGTCAATTTGTTGTTCTCCATTAAAAAAAATACATAGAGGCGGAGATTTTCAGACACCGTAAACGAGATATGTGATTGCGGACTTACGCCGTCGAAATTTTCTTTTCGCTGCACCTCTGGGCAGATCAGTGTATTTTTACCGTGTTTACACTATCCAACATTCAAATGGAACATAATAACAAACCCTCCAATTTCCTCTATTCATCAATTCCTCCCCTGTTCTCTTACATACTTGTATTTTCGATGCATTTATTTCTTTTTAAGCCTTTTTCTGCATCGGTATACTTTCAATAGTATGAGAAAAAGGGAGCAAACCTTATTGTCTCACCGTAAGCTTGGGTAAATATGAATGCCGAGAATATCAAAGTATCACACGCAGGAAATCGTGGAGTGAGTTTACTCAAATTAGAATATAATTTGGTGAATGAAATATTCCAATTATTGCCTTATTTGCAGATAACATGATTGGCTGTAAGATGGACGTTCAGAAAAATAATCTTGAGTATCTGTCCATTGCCATGAGTAGGTAAGAAAAAATACATTTCATTTCCTTTCCTCGTTTTTTGTCAGTCCAAGAATCTATGTCTCTTCTCGCCTGACTGAAGTGTTTGATATTAGTATTTTGAGAATCGATCACCTTATCAACGCTTGAAATCAATTTTTCATTAAAGCATAAACAAAAAACGAGTTTAATAAGCATGAATTAGATGAGTTTCTCATCGGGACCAAATTCCCCAAAGTATATGATTTAAGAATCTAACAGTTTAATTGCTCGATATTAGTACAAGAGGGCACCGGAAAAAATGATCCTCCAAGAAATGCTTTTCGTTCTTGCAACTCTTAAATACTCTAGGGATGGATCAAACTGCCGCTCCGCTTGAGTGTGTTTTATTACTACGTTTTGACAATTGCGCCTTACGTTATGGGGAATGGGCCTCAATTTACATCGAAAAACTCAAATTCAAAAAATTTTCCACAAATATTTTAATACAACCATGTTGTCTCTTCAAGGAAAAACGCCGTATGATAATTCGAATGTTACCAAATTCCCTCTTAGAAAATTGTTTTGTTTGAAGGAAGTTATGAATGTATTTCCTTAAAATTTAGAGACATGATAAATTAAATCACGAAATAACTATTCTGAGAAGCTGGAAGAAAAATATCCAGAACTTATTGAGTAAATGTGTTTTTTATTGACGGAAATGTGGCAATAACAAATGAAGATTTACACGATGTTTTTCCTCAGAACGGCATAGTGTCAAAACACAACTGAAGCTTTGACGGTTTATTTGCAGCACAAAAAACGCATAGCTGGAAGGTAATTATACCTGTAGATTAAGGATTAAGTGCGCTTTTTTTAATCGCATAATCATCGGCTAAAAACGCATACTTCTGGACCCTCCGTGTCACTCAAAAGTGAACTCGACCTTTTTGCAACACATCCTGGGGATAACAGAGAGACCTATCCATCAAAAAAAAAAAAAAAACAAAACAAACTTTGGGCTAAACTTGGAATTGCTCTCATTAAAAGTTCATTTCCTTGGACTAAAGTTTCTTTCCCATGAATGATTGCATAAGTACGTAATATGTGTAGTGTAATTGGTGTTCATAACTTTTCATTCTACGCAGGGCCATAGAAATGATGTTCGAGAGGGCGTTTCAACCAATATTTTGGCCGGACTTTACATATCTTCTTTCCGGGCAACAGACATCGTTTAGAAGAACGTACAACCCAGGACTGGATTTTGTCAAAATGGTAAATTTTTGTATTTTCTTAATGATAAATTGTTTTACATGTCTCTGATAAATCTACAAATACGTTCGCGAGGAAAAGAGAGAGATAGAAAATGCAAGTAGTTTTTTTATGGTATTTTGTTTGCAAACAACTTGTGGTTGTCAGGTATAGAGTTTCACACTTCCCAATCATAGAAAAACAAAAGTTTTTGTACGGACTTAAATCGAGTACTAAAGAAATTTCGGTATATTTTAGAACGGAAGAATTTTCCGGAGAACAATTTTTTTTAATAAAGTTAAAATTTTGCTTGCATCAGAGGAAGGATAACATATGTGTGAAATCAAGCTCTATTTGTTTGCTTGATGTATATGTTGATTTCAATGCTTAATTTGCCCAACGGGTATGGTACATTGATTTCTTAGATATGAGATAAATTTGAAAATTTTTGGTATGTTCATTGTATTCTGCGTAGCGTTTTGATGACGGAACATTTGCTGTGGTGCTGGTGCCTAATTTCTATCGTTGAAAAGCCCCGATTGTTTGTTCAATGTCAGTTTCTAATTTCACTCATAATATAAATTTTAAGGTATTGTGATAATTTCTGTCTTGTTGCAGTGTTGAGACTCTTTTCAGTAGAAACGATGCATCAATGTAAAAGTAATTTCTACTATTATGTTTACAGGGGATTGAACAGAGGATGAAAGCGCGAAGAGAAGGTGCGGTAGCAACCGAGTCTGAAGGTATTTCTTTCAAAAGTAATTTTTAATAAATGACTGCATCTTTGAGAGCATTCCTAAATCAATTTTGATGACGACCCAAAATGAAGATACAGGGCTCAGAACTTTCAATATAGAGTCGTTTAAAATATATTAAGAGAAAGTGAAAAAGTAAATGAATTTAAATTGGACGATACTGTTTGTGATTTAGAATTCGATTTAACCACTTGCAATTTTCTCCTACTTTCAGAAAATTGCCGGTCATTTTTGGACATTTTATTGGATAATTTTGAGGCAGGAATAATTTCGATGAAGCAAGTCACCGCTGAGATCTCTGAAATGTATTTTGCTGTAAGTGCTAATATATCTCTTACTTAGAAAAACATTCCAGTTAATAATTGTTAAAATGTTGTACATCGACACATTTAAAAAAAATGAATGATTTTCGGATGAGAATTCTCGTTACGTCAACCGAAAATCTCTTTTAAGTGAGAGGACGTCTCTTTGAAATAACAGAGACACCATTAGAAACAAGGGAATTTCCTGTTCACTGAGCAAATATTTTTGCTCAGGAATTATTGATTAGAATTTCTATTGATCCAATAGAAAATGTCCCTCCGTGTTATTTCGCTCATTTGGTGACAGATTTTTGGCAATTCAAATAGTACTTTATTTACTGATTTTTTTCTCCTTTTTTGATATTTTGAAAAGGCTAAATTTTAAGAGTCAGAAAAATGACGGACAACCTCAGTTCCGTGCATACCACAGAATTTTTAATACCACAAGTATTTCTTTGCAGAAATTCATGCCATCATTTGAAAATTTATCGATTGAATATTGAACTGATGAGCGGCTCCGTACGTTGGCAAAAAACATAAACTGACAAAAAATAACCGAGAAAAAAGCCCGGCTCGGGTGGTCGCGGTCACCTTGTATAAACTCTGCACTGCTAAAAATGATGAATTTTAAAATTGACAGGGGACCCCGCCAAAACGTTCCTACTAGTGTAAAAACAAACGTTGTAGAACAGTTTTGCATTTGGTCAACATTTAGAGGTTGCGACGGGCCTTTAAAGTTGCCAAATTTGGCTAATTTTCGCATTTTTTCGTCAATTTTGGCAAATTTTCCCAGGCCTTACTGAGAGTTCTAATCGGTCAATTTATTCATAAATGGGCAGTACATAACGTAAAATGCACCCCATCCTCCACCTTAAACCCCCCAGCCCCCCTCAACCCCCCTCCCTCACCGATCCAATATAAATACACTCTTTTTAAACTACGCTATTTTGGTAGTGACCAGAGATCTAAAGTAACACTGGTCAACACGGGTTCAAGTGTGATTGTACTAGGGTAGTTTTTAGCGCTGAGTCCGAAAATGACCTCCGTTATGCTAGGTCTGGTCGATTTCCCCCGGAAAAATCAGGATTTTCCTTAAAAATCGAGCTTTTCCGGTGAAAAACCAATTTTCCGGAAAATCTGTGCATGATGGAGGAAAAATAAGGTCATTTTCGGATTCAGCAGCTAAAATTACATGGGAAACCATACATTGCATGCCTATTGAAGTTTCCGTTCTGTTCCAAATATCGAGGTTTTTCCGGACAAGTGCCCCTCTCCGCCCATGTAACGCATGTAACACTAGTCCGATTGATTTGCGTCGGAAAGGAGGGAAAATATTTTTTCTTAGGCGACAGGTGGAGTTGACTCCACTAAATTATTGCCGCTGCAGCCGAAAATGACCCTCGTTTCCTTTCAGAACCTTTGGAAAATCCAGATTCCGAAAAGAGGGGATGTTTTTAAACGTTTTTGAGTTAAAAAGGTGCATTTTTTTCGAAAAATCGATTTTTCAAAAAAACTGATGGATTTTGGAAGAAAACTAGGGTCATTTTCGGCTACAGCGGCAAAAATTTAGTGCAGTCAACTCCACCTGTCGCCTAAGAAAAAATATTTTCCCTCCTTTCCGACGCAAATCAATCGGACTAGTGTTACATGCGTTACATGGGCGGAGAGGGGCACTTGTCCGGAAAAACCTCGATATTTGGAACAGAACGGAAACTTCAATAGGCATGCAATGTATGGTTTCCCATGTAATTTTAGCTGCTGAATCCGAAAATGACCTTATTTTTCCTCCATCATGCACAGATTTTCCGGAAAATTGGTTTTTCACCGGAAAATCCTGATTTTTCCGGGGGAAATCGACCAGACCTAGCATAACGGAGGTCATTTTCGGACTCAGCGCTAAAAACTACCCTAGTACAATCACACTTGAACCCGTGTTGACCAGTGTTACTTTAGATCTCTGGTCACTACCAAAATAGCGTAGTTTAAAAAGAGTGTATTTATATTGGATCGGTGAGGGAGGAGGGTTGAGGGGGGCTGGGGGGTTTAAGGTGGAGGATGGGGTGCATTTTACGTTATGTACTGCCCATTTATGAATAAATTGACCGATTAGAACTCTCAGTAAGGCCTGGGAAAATTTGCCAAAATTGACGAAAAAATGCGAAAATTAGCCAAATTTGGCAACTTTAAAGGCCCGTCGCAACCTCTAAATGTTGACCAAATGCAAAACTGTTCTACAACGTTTGTTTTTACACTAGTAGGAACGTTTTGGCGGGGTCTCTTGTCAATTTTAAAATTCATCATTTTTAATTTCCTCTATAAGCCGCACCCTAGCTGTACCATGTCTGATCGTTATATCGTAATGTCAACAACAGTATTAATGCCCGAATGGAGATCGATGTTGAATGTGTGAGGAATTTGCGATTTGACTGTTGCGATTGACAAAACAATCAGTTCCAGAATCAGTAATCAGGACATAAAAGGGGAAAAATGGGCTGAGTTAAGCAGAAAGGAACCAGTCAGCATTTTGGAAAAAATTGAGTTATGAGTGGTTTTGAACTCAACCACTGCTCTGTTATCTATCGCCAAGGATTCAAAGTTTTTGTTCGAGCAAATTTTGCAGCAATTGAACTTGAGTTTATCTTTCACATTGAGTCTTATGCAGGAGCCAAACTTTAAACCTCTTTTTCTCGGTTCGATTCCGATGTGGCTTGGTTCCTTTCTGTTTAACTCCGTCCAAATGGAGATGTTGCATGTGTGAGGAATTTGCGATTTGACTGTTGATTCTTATGCAAAAGTTCGCGAGAAACACGATGGTGCCACTGGTTTTCCCTGTAATCAAATCCCAAGCTCAAAAAAAGCTCTCAAGTTGAGGCTAAAATGGAGGGGATATCCCACGCTATCCTGAGAGTCCACCTCTACATCAAGACAAACTCTCCATGTAAAGATAGGGAGCAAATACATTGCACGACACAAATCATTTTATTGCAAAGTATGTAAAGTGCAAAATCCTTGCAACATTGGAACGCTCTTGGTTCCTTTCTGCAAAATGCAATCAATGTTATGTCCATGTTAATTTAGTTCGAAATATTTTCATTTATATAGGGCTCCATAACCACGGCTAATACGACAGCGTGGGTCTTCAAGTTGTTAGCAATGTTTCCAGAAGTTCAAGAACGGGTGTGTAAAGAGATCGATGAGAAATGCGATGGGGAGCAGGTTACTCCAGAAGATCTACATAAGTTGGTTTACCTCGAGATGGTCATCAAAGAAACCCTTCGGCATTACGGACCTCCGTTCACAGGACGGAAAATCACCGAAGATCTCAAAGTCAATGGTATGATTTTTTGATAGCCTGACATCAAAAATAAAAAGTCATCTGATGAGTCACGAGTGCACGGATGACGTCATCGATGAATAAATTTTCGAAATCCAATATGCGGGGATTGGAGGACAAAGCGCATAAGTGCAGTTTTTGAAAAAATTGAGATATTAATGAAACCAAGTAAAACTAGTCTTCACGCATATTCTGTGGAAAATTCGCTACCAAATTCCAATGTTTAAGCATCAAAAAGTCAGTTTGAACTTTTTTTCCGCCATACGAATCCATGTAATTTCGAAACTTCAAACACCTATTTCTTGAAATAGCAAAAATGCACTTTTGTGCCTTGTCCTCCAAGCCCCTCATATGTTGACGACAGCGACGTAGGTACTGCCTTGTTAAGGTAAAACGCCGTATAAACATTCGAGCGTTACCAAATTTCACCGCCTATAATCTTTATTTGGACGTATTTCTGCAAATCAAAACTATGTGCATTAAGACATGAGCCCTGAGACCCACAAAGATATGTGCATAACAGGGCTCAAGTCATAATGCACATAGTTCCGTTGATAGAAATACGTTCATTTCTGAGGAATGTTGTGCATATTTTAACTTGAAATTTTCAGATATTTTAGATTAAATTAGGAACAAAATTCTCTGCAAAATTGGAAGGAAAAGTATTCATAAGTTTACAAGAAAATTTGTGTTTTATCAAAGGAAATTTAGAAACGCCTAAAGGTTCATACGGCGTTATTCCTTGGCACGACAGATGTCTCAATCGATGTCCTTAATTTCAGAAAATTTGACGATACCGGCTGGGATAGAGGTGTTCATGTTCCTTTACTTGATGCACCACGATCCTGAATATTGGCAGAAACCAAATAAGTTCTACCCAGAACATTTTTCTCCCGACCTCGAGAGTAAGCGGCCTAAAGGAGCATTTGTCCCGTTTTTAAGCGGCCCGAGAGTCTGTCCTGGTAAGCTGTTCAAAGTTTTATTTTGAATATACATATTGTTAACATAATATAATACATATATAAAACACAACACGGGCCTTTCAAGCTCCATTATTCCATGCCGCGATTATCCTAACGCGAGTTCGGATAGTCACACCAAACACGGCACGATCAGTGCCACGCTCATATCAGCGCCTGCAAGGCTGTAAGAATACTTCATGCACTACGCCAAATAGCACAGTCGGATTCAAACGCATATTAGCGCCTACAAGACTGCATGAATACTTCTCGCATTGCACCAAACGCATTGCGCGAGAGATTTGCAATAATTATTCGATTAAGAGTATAGGCACAAATTGACGCCAACTGGATTGAAGGCGCTTCACACCGTGAAGATGATTCGACACTTGACCGCGCTCCCTTCCCTACTTTGCGCGACGCTAAAATCGCCGCAAAACTAGGACCACGCGTCATTTCTTTTGACGGCCCCTGCTCAGTTCTTACTACAATTAAAGGGTAAATGTATATCTTAATTGCAACAATTCAGAAACTTGGACGATGCAGCAATTCTGGAAATTGATTCGCGTAAAATTAATTTCGGTTTAATAAAAGGAAAAAAAGAACAAACGAAAATATCGTGTCGAAATTTTTTGTGATTTTATTTTAAATCATTCCGGAAATATCTCGGGAATTTCTAAAAATCTGTGTGTAGCTTTTTGTAAAAAAAATTGATTAAAAATGAAGATGAGCAAGAGATGTGCAACTTTGCAGTCGGAGACAAGAGCACTTTTTTCCGAGTGCATGGCTGCATGCGTCGATATTTGATTTTATTCATTTTCATTTTATTAACAGGCCCCCTGGTTTACATATAATTTTAGGCAAGGATAAAGCACAAAAACATAGCCCATAATATGAATATGAGGAAGGGAATATTTGAATGTATTTTTCAATTTCTCATGTTACTTTTTGATTTTGCAGGATACAAATACGCTATGCGGTCAATGAAATTAATTATAGCAAATACGCTATTGCACTACACTTTTTCCAGCACCGAAAAACCACCAGAAAATATGACGGATTTGGAGTTTCGAATTTTGTTCATGCCGGTACCAGTTAATGGTCTCAGGGTTAAAATTCAAAGAAGAGAATGGCACAATGTGTGAGATTCAAACAGTCGCCTAACATTTACTTAAACAATTTTGCTCAGGGTTCCACCACCACTCTAACATGTATACTGTCTAGTGAACAGTATACTTTGTTTACAATATATAAGACTGATGTTAGCCTGCTATTAGCTTATTATTATCTAACTAGGGGGCTACGCCCCCTGGCCGCTCCGCGACCAACCCCCAGGTCGTAAATTTGTTTCAAGAACTGAGAGGGTAAGACCGAAGGCATGAACCATCTGGGCCCCCGAGTTTTTTTTTTTTTTTTTTTTTTTTTTTTTTTTCGGTGAAATGAGTTCCCAGCTGACTCTGGATGGTTGCCTTTTGATCAGTCGTGACGTAGTTAAAGTTTACTGCCGTAGAATAGGACGTATTTCTGCCATACGGAACTATGTGCATTAAGATATGAGCCCCAAGACCCGTAAGAATATACGCATAGCAAGGCTCACGTCATCCAAAGGCTCGGGCGAGGGCGACCGCGACCCTCTCGGCTCGTAAATTGTCGCGAGAGAGTTTTATGGGTTTTTTAGGACGCTGCCGTCTT
>NW_017547904.1:0-11268 GCF_001854935.1 Bemisia tabaci
GAGAAGTCACTGTAACTAAAGCGTGCCTCTCTTGGCAGCAAGCATCCAAGGATCTTTTTGATCAGTTTTACGGAACACGCTGTATCACCGCTTCCTTTCTCGATCAGTGCCGACTGATGCCAACCGTGCAAATCGGGAATTCCCCTATCACAAACTGCCGCCCCCATTCGAACAAAGCATCGATGAGCCGTGCAGGTCGGTCATTTGGAACACCCTGTATCCGCGCTTTCCGCCTCCGACGGGGACGACTGCTGCCAACCGTGAAAATTGAAAATTCACCAAGTTGATACTGGCACTGGGCTCCTTAGCAACAAGGAATCGTGGAAGATCGGGATCACTTTTAGGAACACTCTGTATCTACGCACTCTCCTTTTTTCGGGACGACCGCTGCCAATCATGAAAATCGAGACTTCACCGAGTTCATAGTGGGCTCCTGGGCAACAAGGATACCTGGAAAGTCGAGATCACCTTTAGGAACACTCTGTATCTACGCACTCTCCTTTATTCCTAATGACTGCTGCCAACCGCGCAAATTGAGAAGTCACTGTAACTAAAACGAGCCTCTCTTGGCAGCAAGCATCGAAGGATCTTCTAGATCAGTTTTACGGAACACGCTGAATCATCGCTTCCTTTCTCGATCAGTGCCGACTGATGCCAACCGTGCAAATCGGGAATTCCCCGATCACAAACTGCCGCCCCCATTCGAACAAAGCATCGATGAGCCTTGCAGTCCGGTCATTTGGAACACCCTGTATCCGCGCTTTCCGCCTCCGACGGGGACGACTGCTGCCAACCGTGTAAATTGAAAATTCATCAAGTTGATACTGGCACTGGGCTCCTTAGCAACAAGGATCCGTGGAAGATCGGGATCACTTAGGAACACGCTGTATCTACGCACTCTCCTTTTTTCGGGACGACTGCTGCCAACCATGAAAATCGAGACTTTATCGAGTTCATAGTGGGCTCTTGGGCAACAAGGATACCTGGAAAGTCGAGATCACCTTTAGGAACACTCTGTATCTACGCACTCTCCTTAATTCCTAATGACTGCTGCCAACCGCGCAAATTGAGAAGTCACTGTAACTAAAGCGTGCCTCTCTTGGCAGCAAGCATCCAAGGATCTTCTAGATCAGTTTTACGGAACACGCTGTATCATCGCTTCCTTTCTCGATCAGTGCCGACTGATGCCAACCGTGCAAATCGGGAATTCCCCGATCACAAACTGCCGCCCCCATTCGAACAAAGCATCGATGAGCCGTGCAGGTCGGTCATTTGGAACACCCTGTATCCGCGCTTTCCGCCTCCGACGCGACGGGGACGACTGCTGCCAACCGTGAAAATTGAAAATTCACCAAGTTGATACTGGCACTGGGCTCCTTAGCAACAAGGATCCGTGGAAGATCGGGATCACTTTAAGGAACACGCTGTATCTACGCACTCTCCATTTTTCGGGACGACTGCTGCCAACCATGAAAATCGAGACTTTACCGAGTTCATAGTGGGCTCCTGAGCAACAAGGATCCCTGGAAAATCGAGATCACCTTTAAGAACACTCTGTATCCACGCACTCTCCTTTATTCCGAATGACTGCTGCCAACCGCGCAAATTGAGAAGTCACTGTAACTAAAGCGTACCTCTCTGTGCATCAAGCATCCACGGATTTTCTAGATCAGTTTTACGGAACACGCTGTATCATCGCTTCCTTTCTCGATCAGTGCCGACTGATGGCAACCGTGCAAATCGGGAATTCCCCGATCACAAACTGCCGCACCCATTCGAACAAAGCATCGATGAGCCGTGCAGTCCGGTCATTTGGAGCACCCTGTATCCGCGCTTTCCGCCTCCGACGGGGACGACTGCTGCCAACCGTGAAATTTGAAAATTCACCAAGTTGATACTGGCACTGGGCTCCTTAGCAACAAGGATCCGTGGAAGATCGGGATCCCTTTTTGGAACACGCTGTATCTATGCACTCTCCTTTTTTCGGGACGACTGCTGCCAACCATGAAAATCGAGACTTCACCGAGTTTCCTGGGCAACAAGGATCCCTGGAAAGTCGAGATCACCTTTAGGAACACTCTGTATCTACGCACTCTCCTTTATTCCTAATGACTGCTCCCAACCGCGCAAATTGAGAAGTCACTGTAACTAAAGCGTGCCTCTCTTGCCAGCAAGCATCCAAGGATCTTTTGGATCAGTTTTACGGAACACGCTGTATCATCGCTTCCTTTTTCGATCAGTGCCGACTGATGCCAACCGTGCAAATCGGGAATTCCCCGATCACAAACTGCCGCCCTCATTCGAACAAAGCATCGATGAGCCGTGCAGTCCGGTCATTTGGAACACCCTGTATCCGCGCTTTCCGCCTCCGACGGGGACGACTGCTGCGAACCGTGAAAATTGAAAATTCACCAAGTTGATACTGGCACTGGGCTCCTTAGCAACAAGGATCCGTGGAAGATCGGGATCACTTTTAGGAACACGCTGTATCTACGCACTCTCCATTTTTCGGGACGACTGCTGCCAACCATGAAAATCGAGACTTCACCGAGTTCATAGTGGGCTCCTGAGCAACAAGGATCCCTGGATAATCGAGATCACCTTTAGGAACACTCTGTATCTACGCACTCTCCTTTATTCCGAATGACTGCTGCCAACCGCGCAAATTGAGAAGTCACTGTAACTAAAGCGTACCTCTCTTTGCATCAAGCATCCACGGATTTTCTAGATCAGTTTTACGGAACACGCTGTATCATCGCTTCCTTTCTCGATCAGTGCCGACTATTGGCGAATAATCGCTAGGATCATCAACATCTGAGCAATGGAGAATTTGCATGCAAATTTTTTATTGCTTCATCTGAAAGTGCGTAAAGAGCTGATTTCACAGTATTCTTTATAATTTTCTTCTGACATGGGAAATGCTTTAAAAATAGATTTAAAAGTGAGAAAATGCACCGCCTAGTGACGTCATCTGGCGGAATTTCCCATTTAAACACATGTAGTTTAGCAGAATCGGTTATTCTGTCATATCTCCGCTAATAATTGCTCAATTTATGAATGAAGGGTGTCTCCGTGTTCAGTTCACTCAGTAGATTCCACTTCAACACGAAATTTATCAAACTTCAGACCCTTGCAAATTCTCCATTATTAATTATTATTTTTATTTCCTCGATCTTGTCGCAATTTTATCTCTGTAAAATCGCGATGGTCTTTCACCAAAAAACCGAATATACTTCTCAGAAGAAACCCTCGAGAATATTTTCCCGTCAAAACCGCATTATTTCATTTGACAGGAACCTCACGCCATAGGCTTTTATACGGTATAATTTCCTATGGGGCATTATAGTTGTTCGATCGCAATCTCGTTTTTCGTCGCCACTGATGTCTAAAAGAGAGTCGTGAGTAGGGACAGTTAATGAATTTTTCAAAGTACTAGTCACCATTCAACCGGTGCTTCTTCAAAAAAGTCAAGTTTTAAGAAGTCCGTCAACTTTGGGCATTCAAATACATCTCAAATTTTAAGCTAGAACTGCCTAAAATTCGATCGGGGAGGAGTTCGATATAAAAAATTTCTCGGGGAGGCCCCCCGAACTCCCCTAAGCTCTGAGTAGAGGGTAGGTCCCTCTAGACCCCCCTTTCGGCCCTTGGGCTATCTCTGGATCCGCCACTGTGGGGCCTTTGAGCTATAACTTTGCCCAACCAGTGATTTTGTAGCCCTTGGTGGAGGCTACTTAGGTAAGTTTAACTCTTCCGTCGCATTGGTAAGGCGCAACGCTACAACTATTCGTACTCATCGGAATGCGTGAGGTATCACGCCGCATTTGAAGGCGTTTTTCCAACTGCCAAGTTTTGATACCGGAATTATCGTTTCGAAAGAGGTTCGGAGTGAAGGGCCGTCCAAGTATTTCTTTCCTCGCATCCGTTTTTTTGTCTTGGATAGTCCAAGAAATTTTTCTGTAATCAGTAAAATTGTAAAATACTAGAGGCCTGTGGCCGCTACGCCGCCGCCAACCACTGAGAAAAGCTACACATTAAACATAGTAGAACAACCACGTTCAAGTTATTTGAGAGATGAATGGATTCAAAAGCCGCTACGGGTGCATGCGAAAGAATTAAAGCATATTCGTCACTGATTGCAACGTTGTGTACCAATTTTCATGTTTTCTTTTTGTATGTACACCGTTTTTAAAAAAACTACACACAGTTTTTACTCGAATTTTCAGAAATGATATCACATGCAAGTATCGAAAATTTCGACGCGATATTTTCGTTCATTCTATTTTCTTTTTGTGTGACAAAACAAAAAAATTCAATATCCTCAGATTTTCTGAATCGTTACGACGAGGATTGCAACGTTGTGTACCAATTTTCATGTTTCGTTTTTGTATGTACACCGTTTTTTAAAAAACCACACACAGTTTTTACACGAATTTTCAGAAATGATATCACATGTAAGTATCGAAAATTTCGACGCGATATTTTCGTTCATTTTACTTTCTTTCTATGTAACAAAACAAAAAAATGCAATATCCTCAGATTTTCTAAATCGTTACGACGAGGACACATATTGTCCCTTTGATTTATGGTAAAAACCGGAGCAGATAGGCAAGAGTGATGACACGTAATCCTAGTTTAACGGTGACTGTAGCGTCGCGCGATCCAGGGAAGGGAACGCGATGGAGTTATCTTTGCAGTGTGACGCGCCTTCGATTCGACAAGCGGCAAAATGCCCACACCCATGGTCGAATAGTTATCTCGTTACCCCTGCAGTAAATAAAATAAAAAATCGACGCCTGCACGCGGAAAAAAGTGTTCTCCTCTCCAATTGCAACGTTGCAAATCTCTACCCATTTTTTTTATTTTTAATCATTTTTTTTAAAAAGAGCCACGAACAGTTTTTGTAGAGGTTTCCGAGAAATTCCCGGAATGATTCGAAATAAAATCACAAACAATTTTGACGCGATATTTCATTTCATTCTGTTTTCTTTTTATTACTTAAACCAAAGTAAATTTTACGCGAATCAAATTTCAGAATCGCTGCATCGTTTAAACATCGTCCGAGTTGCTGGCGTCGTTGCAATTAAGATATACTTATATTTACCCTTCAATTGTGGCAAAAACCGGGCACGGACCGTCAAAAGAAATGACGCGTGGTCCTAGTTTTGCGGCGATTTCATAGCGTCGCGCAAACCAGGGAAGGGAGCTCAGTCGAGTGTCGAGTCATCTTCACAATGTGATGCGCCTTCAATCCAGTTACGGCAATGTGCCTATACCTTTGGTCAAGTAGTTATCGCAATTAAGTCGCGCATTGCGTTTGGTGCAATGCGAGAAGTATTCATGCTGTCTTGTAGGCGCCAATATGCGTTTGACGCCGACCGCACTGTTTGGCGCAATGCGTAAAGTCTTCCTACAGTCTTGCAGGCACTGATATGAGTTTGGCACCGACCGCACCGTGTTTGGCGCGATTATTCAAACTCGCGTTAGGATAATCGCGGCATCGAAAAATGGGGCTTAAAAGGCCCATGTTGTGTTTCGACGTCGTATGAGCAGTCCAACGTTGCCTCGTTCTCCCGATAAAACATTTTTTCTGAGAAAAGTTACAAAAGTTTTCTATGTTCGCTTTTTGAGATTGAATTGGACCATTAAACGAGTTAAGAATTGAAGCACTCTTATACATGATTCTTCAACAGAATTTCATCCAGAACACGATTCGTGCAAGAAAACTACTGAAATCAACTTCTAGATAAGCTATTAATGTTTTTATTGTCCATTGGTTACGGGAACTGAATTCAGCGTGTGTAAAGCTTGAGCTTAGCGTAGATTGTTGTTCGCCATTTTCATATTACTGAGACTGTCATAGTGACGTTTGGCGTGCAATTTAACCCTAGTAAATTATTCTTTCTTCCATGAACGGCAAGGTTGAATTCACCCTGGTAAAAATTGGCAGTAGAATTCGTGTTCCAAAATACCATAGACCTACAGCCGGCTGTAAGATTTCCAATAGCTTCTATAGCCGGCAACACAATTTCTTATAGCCTTTTATGGCCGATGACGACTAAGCAACAGCCTGGCAATAAAGTGTATGCTAAACGTTACTAATTACGGATGCTAGGACTTAGTGAGTTTTTGGACTACCGCACTCTTTATGGGCCGCAGTATCTTGATTCAATTTGCTAGGAAAGCTCCGTGCTTTTGAGGGATGCCTGCCATTCCTAATATGTTGGAGCGCCTTCAATTTCGTATGATACTGTGCAATACCTCTGATGTGAAATAGTTGCTTCAAGCGCCGCGGTACGCTGCGGCGCGAAGCGTCGGGCGGGCAGCCAGCGCTGAACGCGCATTGGCGCCTACAAACCTAACAGGGATACTTCACGCATTGCGCAATGCGTGAAGTATCCCTGTTAGGTTTGTAGGCGCCAGTGCGCCGCCGCTCCGCTTTGTGTTAGGCTCTAATATTTAATCTCGCGGAGTCAGCGTTTTTCAACTCATGACTTTGAAATGTTTGCACACTCTGTATGGATTATTCTCATTTTAATTGATGAAAAAAAAATATGTAGTAAAGGAAAATATAATGTGCGTTTTGTAAATATTAGAGTGATTCCGTACAAACTTAAAGATTTACAAAGCACAAGAATTTCTACACAATTTCTTATAGTCTTTTATAGCCGATGGCGAAAAAGCAACAGCCAGGCGATAAAGTGTAAAGCCCGGCGATAGGAACTATAGCCCGGCTGTATAATTTTTTATCGCTTCGTGTAGCCCGGCCGTATGATTTTTTCCACTTTCTACAGCCAGCTATATGATTTTCTATCGCCCTCTTCAGTCGGCTATAAGAACTCCTATGGTATTTTGAAACGCAGCTCCTATCGCCAATTTTTACCAGGGATTCATAAAAGACGTTATTACCACAGTTAGGAGTTAATATAGGGTCATCCTCGTTGCCTATTGGTGTTCACACCGCGAGCTTGCAATCTTTGGATCGAAGGATTGTGGAATTTTTGTTTACTCATTTTTTTAGATTTTTTTTAAATGAGAAAGAGGCTAACTTTATTGCTTGAAATACATACAGAATATTCTGCTGAAGGAGAAGAAACATTATGATAATTTTAAATAAATTGCGTTGAGTGTGGCATAGGGAGTCTGCTTCTGCAACGTCACAAAAGGAGATCCGTGGCATCATCTCTGGATCCGCCACTGTGGGGCCAGCAATTTTGTAGCCCTTGGTGGAGGCTACTTAATTTTAACTTTTCCATCGCATTTGTAAGGCTCAACGCTACAACTATTCGTACTTACCGGAGTGCGAGAGGTATCACGCCGCATTTGAAGGCGTTTTCCAAACAGCCAAAGTTTGATATCGGAAGAGGTTCGGAGCAAAAAATCAATGGAATGACTAATCTTTCGGGCTACAACAACACGTCTATGCACATCTCGTTTTAATTTTTTATTCGTAGTTTTTGTTTATGTTAAGAAAGGAGCCTGAAATCTGCGCGCTTGGCCTACTACTTAGGCAGCCGATTCGGCCATCGAATCGATGAAAAGAGGTTGTTCCATCCCCCATTAGATTTGGCCCCCTATCAGATATGATCCATCTTTTCAGGAGTGATACAGTAGCATGCGAGACGTTCAAATATGGCGGTCATTTTGACTTAGGCCCCCCCAGAGAGGGGGGGCGGGGGGTCAAAGTCAAAACCTTCAACTGCCTATAACTTTTGAGCGAAAAATCGGATTGAGTTGAACTTTTTTTTAAATGAAAGATCTCAAAAAGATCTATCTGCTGATACCAGAAAAATTGAAAAAAAGTTAAATTTAATGCAAATTTTTAGCAATTTTTCAATTTTTTAGGGGACAAAATTTTCAATTTTGTCGTGTTTCGGCACCGCGCAATGACTCTACTAAAACAAAAACCAGTTTTTTAGATTCTACACTTAATTTCCTACAAGATGCAAAAAACCGCATCTTGGGGAAACGTTTAGATCGCGAGCTATGGCTCGTCAAAGTTAGCCCCGCGCTGAGCGCGCGCGCCCTGCGCTGTTCGCATATCCTCTGCGCGTCTGCCACCGATCCTGTTGCCCCTCCTCCCCCTTCCTAAATGCAAATTAACATTCTACTACCCAGCTTTCGTATATATCTGCGTTATAGGTACGTGAAAATTTCAGCAAGTTCGTGATTTCCAGTGGAATTGATGCTTTATTTCCCCCCCCCCCCCCAACCCGGCCACTGGCACTGAAGTGTGCCCCTGCCAACAACGAAATCATTTTATATTTCTCAAAGCTATGTGGAGAAAAATCGTGCGAAATATTTTTTAATTCCTCAGCAGCCTATTATGAATACCCATAATAATGTCGGCCTCTCATGAATGGTAAACGCTCAATACACCGAAAAGTGGTTGGGAGGTGGGATAAAAAATTACCTCAATTCGATCTCGTAGTCACAGGGTGCTACATCAGCAAAAACATGAAACAAGAAAATTTATATATTTCTTTTTTGCACAATATTTGGAGCACAGTGGCCGGGGTGGGGGGGGGGAGCGAAATAAAGCATCAATTCCACTGGAAATCACGAACTTGCTGAAATTTTCACGTACCTATAACGCAGATATATACGAAAGCTGGGTAGTAGAATGTTAATTTGCATTTAGGAAGGGGGAGGAGGGGCAACAGGATCGGTGGCAGACGCGCAGAGGATATGCGAACAGCGCAGGGCGCGCGCGCTCAGCGCGGGGCTAACTTTGACGAGCCATAGCTCGCGATCTAAACGTTTCCCCAAGATGCGGTTTTTTGCATCTTGTAGGAAATTAAGTGTAGAATCTAAAAAACTGGTTTTTGTTTTAGTAGAGTCATTGCGCGGTGCCGAAACACGACAAAATTGAAAATTTTGTCCCCTAAAAAATTGAAAAATTGCTAAAAATTTGCATTAAATTTAACTTTTTTTCAATTTTTCTGGTATCAGCAGATAGATCTTTTTGAGATCTTTCATTAAAAAAAAAGTTCAACTCAATCCGATTTTTCGCTCAAAAGTTATAGGCAGTTGAAGGTTTTGACTTTGACCCCCCGCCCCCCCTCTCTGGGGGGGCCTAAGTCAAAATGACCGCCATATTTGAACGTCTCGCATGCTACTGTATCACTCCTGAAAAGATGGATCATATCTGATAGGGGGCCAAATCTAATGGGGGATGGAACAACCTCTTTGGTTCCAGCACGACATTCTGATGGATGATCCGTCCAATCATCTTGATTTTAAGCTAATGCACGGCAGTTCGCCGCAAATTACGGTCGTGCGCAAATGCCGCATATCATCTTAAAATCAAGATAATAATTGGACGGAATTTTTAAAATTAATTTACATTCAAAGTTCATGAATCAATATTTTTGCAAAAAAAAAAACCTATTGATACAAATAGCAATGACATGAAAACAGTAGGTGTGTGTCCAACATTTCAGTTATTCTTCACGCTATTCCAACATATTCATGTTGGACTTTTTCTTCTTCTTTTTGCTTTTTTTGGAGTCAACCCCCGGGGGAAGGGAATGTAGCTCCTAATTTACCCATTCAATTTTACCATCACCAATTAGTTGATAATAATTGAATCTCATTGACAAGAGTGAACCCCATACCATGGCATTGCGACTCCATGCGTGGAAGTATTCGATAAAAGTAGGCAAGTATCCAGGTCGTGGTGTCCGTGGATGTGCTTAGATTCGCGAGAGCGAAAACGGGATCTGAAGTTACATAACCCTACTTACGCCATGCGGACACCCATCTGCACCTATCAATTCTATCGGCTCTCTCATTACCTCTATCCGGCCGAGTAGGCACGTGTTCACATCGCTCCACGGGCTTGCCAGCTCTATCACCGAGCAAATAAAAAAGCTATAATTCAGGTCTATGATCTATGAAAGATCGTTTTCGTTCTTCTCATCTCGGTTTCAGCCGATTTAAACGCAATTCATCCCTGGAGTGCCCTCATAGGGAGAGTATGGACAACTTGATTTATGTAGCTCTTAGGGCCCAAAAGGGCGACAATCCTAGTAAAAATTGGCAGTAGAATCTGTGTTCCAAAATACCATAGACCTACGGCCGGCCGTAAGATTTCCAATAGCTTCTATAGCCGGCTACACAATTCCTTTTAGCCTTTTATAGTCGATGGCGATTAAGCAACTCACAGCCAGGCGATAAAGTGTATGCTAAACGTCACTAATTACGGATAGGATGCTAGGACTTAGTGAGTTTTTGGACCACTGCTCTCTTTTTGGGCCGTAGTATCTTGATTTATTTTGCCAGGAAAGCTCCGTACTTTTGATGGATGCCTGCCATTCCTAATATATTAGAGCGCCTTCAGTTTCGTATGATACTGTGCAATACCTCTGGTGTGAAATAGTTGCTTCAAGCGCCATGACACGCTGCGGTGCGGCTGCGGCAGGCGGGCAGCCAGCGCGAAACGCGCCTTGGCGCCTACAAACCTAACAAGGATACTTCACGCGTTGCGCAATGCGTGAAGTATCCCTATTAGGTTTGTGGGCGTCAGTGCGTCGCCGCGCGCCGCTCCGCTTTGTGTTAGGCTCTAATATTTAATCCGGCGGAGTCAGCGTTATTCAACTCATGATTTTGAAATGTTTGCACATCCTGTATGGATTATTCTCGTTTTAATTTATGAAAAAAAAAATATGTATTGAAGGAAAATATAACGTGTATTTTGAAAATATTAAGGTGGCTCCGTATCAAACTTAATGATTTCCAAAGCACACGAATTTCTGCACATAATTTCTTATGGCGAAATATGGCGAAAAAGCAACAGCCAGGCGATTAAGTGTAAAGCCCGGCTATAGGAACTATAGCCCGGCTGCGTAATTTTTCATCGTTTCGTATAGCCCGGCCGTATGATTTTCTCCGCATTCTACAGCCATCTATATGATTTTCTGTAGCCTTCTTTAGCCGGCCATAAGAATTCCTTTGGTATTTTGAAACGCAGCTCTTATCGCCAATTTTTACCAGGGAACGTGCAAAACAAAAATCAAATCACTAGAAAAATGCCGCTACCAACCTATGCATTTGAAAGATGAATCAATATGGCCGACAGCGCATTGTAAACAAGCGTCTTTAAGGATCAAGACTTTTAAACTGAGATAATGTATACGAAATCAAAATTGTAAACGTGCTTTTATGATTTTTGATCAGTGTGCCTACGACGGCTGGTAAGTAAACGCTCCCGGACCTCCTCACCTACGCTGATGCTTAATCCTCACAGTTAGTGCAAAGTAACGCTTTGAC
>NW_017547904.1:11280-48204 GCF_001854935.1 Bemisia tabaci
GGGCTCCAGGGCCGGATTAAGGGGGTGGCCACATGAGCCGCGGCGCCGCGGCCCAGGGCGGCAAAATTAGGGGGCGGCAAATTTTGCACTTTTCTTAAATGCAAGTATAAAAAAATCGGATTCAGAAACAAATTACAAACAAGCAAAAGTGACAAAATCTCTCATTTCCTGAGAGTACATTAATTTCTAATCTTGTCGTCTTTCTGTGATTCAAGAGACAGCACCTTCAATTAGTCGAGTTAAGACTAAGAGAGAAACCGAACACAGAATTTGGCCTGGAACGGCGCGGCGCAGAGAGCAATGATGACGAGAACTTGAGATGAAAAGGAGAAGCCCTCGGCGCGGCGGTCGGCATGAACACATATTAGCGCCTACGAGACTGCGTGGATACTTCACGCATTGCGCCAGAGACAGTGCGATCGCTGCGGATAGCAACGGGCGGCGCGAAACGCGAAGCGCCTACATAAGACTGCGTGAATACTTCACGCATTGCGTGCAGCAGCGGTCGGCGAAAAACGCATAGCGCATACAAGACTGTAGTAATACTTCACGCATTAGGGCGAACACAGTGCGGTCAGCGCGTTATTAAGCGCGTCACGTTAAAATTATTAAACCACATTTCTGGTTGTTCTTTCATAATTTTTTCGTTCATTTCATATAAATGGAAGGCCTTGTCCACACAGAGATGGGTTTACGGAAGTTAATTCTCGCGCCAAATTCCGTGAATTTTTGCTAGTAGTGTTGACAGGGCTTTTGCAAAAAATGTATCCAACACGAGTAAACGCGTCTCATGCACCTCTCCTCCTCCAGCACGTTCACTTGATGGTTTTTATTGATGTTTCAAAACGAATGAGAAGGGAGCGGCAAAATACAGGCGGCCCATGGGCGGCGGCAAGTCGGTAAATCCGGCCATGGGGGGCTCTAGTTAGCTCTGAAACAGACTTGCCTGTGGAAAGCTCCCGATACTTAATTGGATAGTTCCTTGGATGTTGATCGTAGTGTAAAGAAACGAGCCACCGTTTTGATAATGCGTATACCGATATTGTGTCTATATTTCTCTGAAAATCGTAATTGGCATGGAAAAGCGGCAATGGTGGCTCACTGAGAGGTTCCGTTCCGGAATTTTACGTAATGGTGTCTTACGTCACTTGCAAATTCCATAACACTTTCTAAAATGCCGCAGACTCCTCCGAATGAGATTTCAGATGGAAAAAGAACGGCTCGCTACATCTCTACTTTCCCCCGATTCCCTAAAATTGGGATAGAAAATGATCACCAGTAAAAACTGTCGCGAGAATTCAGGGGTGAAAGATCTCGATGAGTGATATGCAGCTCCCCTGGCTGTTGCGCTTGAGTAAAATTTTGCTGCGACAATTTTGTTGGATACCTTACGTTGATCAGTCCGTTATGCGTTTGAAGAATAATAATAATAATAAAAAAAAAAAAAAATCGGCGTATAGAGAAAAGGAACTATTTCTCTTTGAAGGAAAAGAGGGGTGCACGTTGAATACAGTCGGGAGAGTACCACATTAACAGTGAAGAAGAATAAAACGGAACGTGCGGACCCGTTTGTCTCCCATATTCTTGGTACTTCACTTTTTGCGGAACAGTGTCTGATATTGCCCGCATGAAAAGTGGAAGTTCAAAAGCTTTTGTAGTGCATACTAGAAGTAATTGCACATACGTTATTTCTAAATTAACCCAAAAAGTGTACCTAGCCCCTTATTGCGGAATGTGGACCAATTGCACTTATAATGCAGGTTTTAAATTGACACGCTTCATAAGTATACAAGAAGAAAAAGTGACCGAGATACTTTTATGATTATGACGATATTAAAGCATATCCCTACTTCATCGCTTTTTTCGCGGTCTTTTTGACCGGGTGCCCATGCATGAAATTTGTCTTCAGAGGCGGATCCAGCAATTTGACAACACCGGATTTCCTCAATTTAAACTCATGCTAAATAATCGATTCCCCCAAATCGTCCCCTACAAGAATCGATACGTTTCCATATGGGTTTAAATGAAGAAAATACAATGATGCCAATTTGATGAATTCGCCAATGGCCTCCTTATTAGAGAACTGTATGGATGAGATCATGAATGAATGAATGACGTTGATGCGGGTTATAGACAAGAAAATAAGAGAGGAGGTGAAAAGCCTTACACGACATTAGGTGAGACCGACTCCTGCGATTCGCGAACTTTCATCTGAGCAAATTTTGATTAGAATAAATCGCTCGTGCGAGTTTTTCTAGATGCGGAAACTATGTAGAGGGCGAGTAAATTGACACATCAGCTTTATTCGAGGCTTCTTTTGAGTTTTACGTAACGCAATTTTCCCCCTTCCTCTGTCAGTCTCTCACTATTTGAAATGGCCAAACTACGGTTACAACATCACTTGTAACTATTACATAATGCTGACTTAAATATTTTCTCCCAAAAATATGACTTTCTTTCCTTAAAAATTATTTTAACAAGACGAAGGAGAGGAACAAAAAAGAAGGTGGAACTCTGAGCCGGATTGAGGGAATGGCCACATGGGCCGCGGCCCACGGCGGCAAAATTAGGGGGCGGCAAATTTTGCAATTTCTTTAAATGCAGGTACAAAAAAATTGGATTCAGAAAAAAAATTACAAACAAGAAAATGTGACAAAATCTCTCATTCCCTGAGAGTGCATTAATTTCTAATTTTGTCGTATTTCGGTGATACAAAAACCTGCGCACCTTTAATTAGTTGAGTTAAGAGAGAAACCAAACACGTAATTTGGCCTGGAGCGGCGCGGCGCAAAGAGAAAGGATGACGAGGACTTGAGATGAAAAGGAGGAGCCCTCGCGACGCGGCGGTCCGCATGTAACACATATTAGCGCCTACGAGACTGCATGAATACTTCAAGCATTGCGTCAAACACAGCACGGTCAACAGCGGTCGGCGCGGCGTGAAACGCACAGTGCCTACAAGACTCCATGAATACTTCACGCATTGCGCCAAACACAGTGTGGTCAGCGCGGCACGACGGCCGCGGAAGTTAAAATTATTAAACCACATTTATGTTTGTTCTTTCTTAATTTTTTAGTTCAATTCTTACAAATGAAAGGCCTTGTCCCCACAGAGATAGGTTTACGGAACTGAACTTTCGCGTGAAGTTCCGTGAGCTTTTGCTAGCAGTGTTGACAGGGCTCACGCAAAAAATGTGTCCAACACGAGTGAACGCGTCTTATGCACCCTTCTCCCTCCGGCACGCCCACTTGATGGTTTTTATTGATATTTCAAAATGAATGAGAAGAGGGCGGCAAAATGCAGGCGGCCCATGGGCGACAAGTAGGTAAATCCGGCCATGGTGGAACTCTGAGTTTCACCGACGATTTTTTTGCAGGAATGGGGCAAAATTTCGGAAGGAGGGCCCAGAAAAGTCTTTTGCTTGAATCCAGCATACATTAAATTGCGCAAAAATTGTATAATACTTTGAAAAATAAAAGTTCAACCGATTTCTTGGGAATTCGTAATTTATCGAAGGAAAATTGGCAACGTTCGAGTTCTCATTAGACGTTTTTACTTATCGCCTCAGTATTGATAACTGTGATAACGCTTTGATTCAACTATTCCTGCTCTATGCTACCATACTAAGGAAAAACGCCGCATGAACATGCGAGAGTTGCCAAATTTCCTCCGGTTAAACGTTTATTTTTGCGAAACGTTATGGAAATTTTTCCTTGAAATTTTCAGGAACTTCAGATGAAATTGCGAGCAAAATCATCTAAAAAATTGGAAGGAAAATATTGATAAGTGGACATGGAAATTCGTGTTATGATCAAAGGAAATTTGGCAACGTCTGAGGGCTCATGCGGTGCTCTTCCTTAGCACGACTCGGACATCCGCGCTGCATGCTAAAAATTGAAGGCGTTTTGGTGATTCTAAGCCGTAAAGGTGTTCCCGAAGCGACGCGCTGCGCTGTCACGACTGCGTGGCGGTGAGATTTTCAGATTTTCTACTTATTCTGATTCGTGAAAATGATGCGAAAATATCCTTTTCTGTATCCTCTTGCCATCATTTTTTTCAGATAATTTCATCTTGCTGCATCATGGTGTCGGCGCGTCACACGCTGCTGCGTGCACCGTTTCAAGGATTAGAGTGACAGAGCGCCTTCCATTTCTTCATAGGCAACACGCGCGTCCATAGAGTACGAATAGTTGTATCAAGGCGTGATTAACACCATTGAATGTGGTGCTTAATTGTTGACCGAGGTATTCTGGTATTAGCATGGAAAGTCCCGCCGCATGTCCCATTGTCCCGTAGTGTCTTATTCTATCCAAAAAGCCGTTCAAAAAATTGGATTAAAAAATAAAAAAATCAGCTCGTTTAATGCTAATATCCTGAAGTTGCTCGTTCAAAGAAATAACAACCTCAATCATTTTTTTTTCTTTTTTTAGGCGCAGTTTCATCATTTGAATGTTTCTCGGGGATTAAGACCATCGTTTACACTATACGTCATAACTCAAAGCGATCAGTGAAGAAAGAAAAATCAATGGAGTTTTCAAGAAATTACATTGACTATTTTTCAAAGACAAAATAAAGTATGACAGGAAGTCTACAGTGGCGTGGCGTGCTTTGCGATATGCCATTTAAACCTATGGTAAAGAATCGATTATTAAGGTGTTCGCTCCGAACAACCTGCTCATCGATCCTCTTTTCTATGGGTTTAATAATGGCATAACAATCGATAAATCGCAAAGCACACCACTCCACTGGAAGTTTACAACGTCGCAGACGGAGATACGTGGTTTCGCACCTCACACTGAAAAAAAAATCTCGGTGTATTTACCAAGAAAAGGGTAAAATTACCAAGAATTCAGGGTTCTATTTGATCCCAGTTTTTTCTTGGTAAAATTACCATTTAGGAAATCGGTAATTTTACCGAGAAATCTCGGTAAAATTATTGAACTTTCTCGGTAATTTTACTGGACCTCGGTAAAAACGCCAATATTTTTTATCGACTGTGGTAGAATTACCGAAATAAAATGGCAAAGTTACCGGGAATTGATTACCAATCAAAGTGGTATTCTTACCTGAAAACAGGGCCGGACTGGCTAAGGCAGCTAGGCAGCGATCGCTGCGTAAGAATTGTCGGCTCAGGGGCCCCGTCGGGGCCCCTGAGCCGACAATTCCTGAATTTTTTCTTCAATGAATGAAATGAATCCATGAAAAAGTGAAAAATCCTTGAATTTATTCTTCAATAAATGAAATGAATCCCTGAAAAACCCTCGTTTTTTCCAGTCCTTGAGGGTTTAACTCATAACACCTTCTCTGAGGCCCCTACGGCCGGAAAAAGGTAACCTCAGGGGCCCCTGAAAAGATGCCAGCAAGGGCCCCTCAGCGATCGAAAAGTATGAGCTTTAAGGGCCCTGGAGCGGCCCTCGAAGCTATATTTTCCCGGCCTCTAAGGGTTTTTTACTTTAAACAGCATGACTCTTTCTCTGAGACCCCTATAGCCCGAAGAAGGTCACTTCTGGGGCCCTTGAAAAGATGTCAGCAGGGGCCCCTGACCCTGGGCTCGAAAAAAAAGTTTCACTTTCAGGGGCCCTTCCGGGTCTCGAAAGCTCTTTTTTCCGGTCTTTGAAGGTTACTCACTTTAAAATGACTTCTTTTTTGAGACGCCCCTACTGGCCCTGCAGCCGGGAGAAAGTAACTTCAGGGGCGGGGCCTCTGAAAAGATACCAGCAGAGGCCCCTGCGTAAAAGTTTGAGGAGGTTATGTGCTTCTTTATCAACAAGAGGAATCGCCAAATTTTTCAAAAAATATCTGAAAAATAGGTGACATTTTCGGAGGCGCTATTTATCAAATTTCAATGCGAAAAGAGCCTAAAACTTCTATTTTCAGGGGTTAAATTTTCAAAATTTTCCGGGGGAGGACCCCCGGACCCCCCTCAATCCCTGGGGGGCGACCCCCCAGACCCCCCATAAGGGCCCAGTTTTTACGTCAGGGGCCCCAAAATCCTAGTGACTGCCTAACTTTATTTACGCCAGTCCGACTCTGCCTGAAAAAAACAGTAAAAATACTGGTTATTAGGTAAGCTTACCAGTCTGTCCTGGTAAAATTACCAATAATTGGTAAAAAAAAAGTGAGACGGTAAAAGTACCAACGGACCTTGGTAAAAACGCCGATAATTTTTTTTCAGTGAGTTAGCGTTGTATCGATCTGGGTCAAAAATAGCGGCAGAATGCGTCTCGGGCATACTAGATTTTCAAAATTTTCTGGGGGCCCTACGAACCCTTATCTAGTGGGGGAGTGAGTGCGTGAGTGCCTCCCACACTTCCTATTCACGACGTTCATTACAGGGGGCGCATGACAAAATTTCGCCTTGGGCGCCGAGTATATTGAGATTGTCCCTTTAGTGTAACACGAAGAAGAGGGGGAATAATGAAAAATTAAATCAAACGCGGAATATTTCGTCCTGTCCTTCGGGCATTGTCAACCGGAAAAAAGAAAAAAAAAATGCAAAAAAAAAGAAAAAGGGGAAAAAAGAAAAACCTGACTCCTAGGCATGAAAGCGAGATTGCTCGTGTACATAATACCAACCGATTAAATATCACAATCTCTCTCGGGCAGCGAAAAGAAATTCGGGTCGACAGTTCACTTCGGAATTCGAATGGACATACGATTGTTGTCTGAATCTGGAAGTGGAAAAAAAATGAAGAATTGTTTACGCGTGCATAAAATGAGCACTTGCGTTATTTATACCCAATTATGTAAGTGCAACCATGAATTATTGAACCCAAGAAGAACTGATAACGGAAAAAATATTGCGGGAGATGCTGTTGATACTAAGTGGGCTCGGGGAAAAACTGAGAGATAAAGATTCCTACAGAATTGCCAGTCCTCCAACAAGGAAAATATGCCACTTGGAGGCTAAATCTTAAGATTTTCAGCACGAAATATCATTGAATTTGGCTCGCGAGCCACACATTGAACGGGATGCATGCTTCTCGTTTTTTTCGCAAAGAAGGAAAAATTTACTATCGTAACACTTCGGGTGAAAACGACAAAAAAAGTCGGTGATTAAAATAGCATTATTAGAGAAGCGTTTGGTTGTCATATTAAGTAATCATATCCACGAATTATTGCTCTATTGGAGGCTGTTTCATTGTACCTCGGCAATTCGTTACTGGACGCATTTTTGCCGAGCGGGACCAGAGACAGGTGGGGAAGAAGGTAAGGTATGTGCTGTTAGTCGAGGGCCGTATAAGCATGAATGGGAATTAGAAAGCGCCAGTGACGTCAGCAGTGATGAAGCAGATGTAACTCATTACGATGACATACTCATACGACGACCGCGCCGATTTGACCCATGAGCCCTCTCCACAATGCTCTTTTGCCATTCCCACGGCTCATGAGTGCTGCATTCTGTTGGCGCTTAGTTCCTCTTGGTAGAATGTAAAATCCCGCTTTTCCTTTTCCCCAAAGGACATCACGCCCACTTTTACATTGTTTCTTATTTAACTTTCAAGCGCACACCCCATCTTTCCCACTTGTCTATACTGCTGTACGTATACGTGCTGAGGAAGAACGCCGTATGAACATTCGAGAGTTGCCAAATTTCCATGGATAAAATGTTTATTTTTGAGGAAAATTATGAATATTTTTCCTTGAAATTTTCAGACTCTTCAGACCAAATGACAAACAAAATTATCTGAGGGATTGGCGGGGAAAAATTCAAAAAATTCCCTGAAAATTAGTGATTTGCCGGAGGAAATTATGCAAAGCTTGAAGGCTCAAACGGCGTTTTTCCTTAGCACGGCAGTATAGTTCCGTTCAGCAGAAATACGCCAAACCATTCGACATTAGGTACTTATTAGAGTACCTGTATAGCGAGAGTATGGACAGATGTGAAACTTCGAAAATCCATCAGGCCTTCACCGAAGCTTCTACGAATAAAGTTAGGGCCCAGAAATGCAGCCAACCTATGAATTTCAATTATTCAGAACGATTTACTAATACTATTGTTACGAACCCTCGTTTATTAAGCACGTGTTTGACTCAGTTTTTGCATAAATTTACTCAATTTTGCGGAAGAACGCTCATTCATGTACATTCTTGGCCATCTTGGTTAGAATTGGAACCTGCAGACTGGCAGTGAAATTTTGTGCGTTAGAAGTTGGTTAGAAGTTGTCTCTGCTTCTAACCAGAGACAAGAGACCCTCCACTGGCCTCCTAGCGACAGGTGGAAGCTTTTACTTTCGGGGTTTCAACAATTCCTTATGGACAATTATGAGCGAGCAACAGTCATCACCATATTTTCGGCTGTTGACTTACCTACATGGTCGATGATGAGCTTCGGATGACGTCATAAGCCAAACAACTTTCCCAAACGTCGGCCATTTTCGGCTTGTTTGCAAAACGAAACTGCCAACACGTTGTTGAACATCAACCATGTAGGTAAGTCAACAGTAGAATGCTGAAGTCCCGAAAGTAAAAGCTTCCACCATAGCCAAGTTACTAGTGGAGGGTCTCTTGTCTCTGGTTAGAAGGGTGGCTGCACTTTTGGGGCCTAAGCCCTCCATGAAGCGATCATCCATACTCTCGCTATACAGGTACTCTAGTACTTATCAACCGGTTGAAGCACGTGGCTCGGGAGACTGCTAACTTGGCAACCTGGTCCCTGGATTAAAAATACTGAAACTGACCATGTGTGAGCTGAGAGGATCTTATCGCGGCTCGGCGACTCGCAGTAATCCGTTGCGCGGAGCTGTAAACTCACGTCACGTCGCGTCGCCCTTCTGTCACGATCTCATCCAAAAGGGCTCGCTCGATTTGACCGGAGTTTATTATTATTTTTTTTTTATTTACATATTTCAATTTTAAGTTCCGGGTATATTTCGTGTTCCTCTTTCATTTTTCGTTGTTCGGTGCTGGCGTCACTTACATGAACAACGAGCTTCCGGAGAGAGTGTGTTTCTTGGAGTTCCATGGGAAGTAAAAACTCCGACCTTGTCGCCAAGTGAGTACTTACTTCAATCATCGCTCTCAGAGTAAGCGCGGCTAACGGCATATCGACGGTGAAACTACCAAACCACGTATCTCGGTTTGCGACGTCGCAGACTTCCTGTCATACTTTATTTTTTAAATGAAAAACTACCTAACGTCTAGTCTTGAAAATTTCTGTGATTTTTCCTCTTCGTGCGGAGAAAATTCTGTGAAAATTTCAAGGAATGATATTGATTTGGTCTGCTTCAAAAAAATAAAATGCGAGCGTAGATTTTTAAACACCGCAAACGAGATACGTGGTTTGATAGTTTCACCGTCGACATATTACGGACCACTGCGTGATTCTTGGCCGCGATAAACCCAAGTAGCACGGATTGCAATAAGTAGCAATATTACATTGTAAAAATATTACAATTCCACCGAGTGTTGTGTATGTTGCCTAGCTCCTATTTGAAGGGGTCCCATTTATTGAAACTTATCGCAATCAAATTGAAATAAGTTGATATTTTTCATTGCATTGCATATTGCCTATCTTGCTGACACATGGAACTCATTTTATTGATTGTTTAAAATCGACTAAATGATGTAAAAATATTGCAAATTGATGGTAAAAAAATCGCAATTTTATTGACTTCAAATTTCAATTTATACTTTCATTATTTTCGTTGCACTAGAAGATATGCTACTTGGGAAACACCCACCTGCGGCGGGCTGATTATTGAAATTGATGGACCAAGCTATAGACAAAGATGACTAAGTGAAAATTAAGCAATCCTATTGGTGGAAGCGAGTGGCTGCAATAGAGGAGGTACCTAAGTAATGAACTGACTATAACGGCAACCCACCCACGAGGCGAGGGACCCTATAGTTAGTCCATCATTTCCCCCTTGGTCTTTGACTATCACCCGTTTCAACCAATAGGATAGCACCATATTCATCCCTATGTCATCTTTTTCTATCGGTTTGTCTATCAATTTCATTGATCAGCCCGCTGAGTGGCGCGGTGCACAGTGGATCGAGTCAATTAGAGAGGTCGGACATGCAATTTTTGACTAAAACCGCAAATTTTTGTGTTTATTTCGTCTCATTTTTAATTTCGACGGGTGCTAGCTGTCGAAAATGTCATGACAAAACTAGTTGAACCACTTTTGGAAGCTCAAAGTTTTGTATGAACGGAGTTAAAAACGTTTGAAGTTTCCAAATTTTGTCCGACCTCTCCTATTGACTCGATCCACCGTGCGGCGCTCCGAGACTGTAAGAGCGCATCAGACCTATTGTAGTTGCGTGGCAGTAAAAATGGTGGCCCACCATTGGTGGGTTGGCTTACTCGTTTTTGACCGACAGATATCAGAAAAAAATGGGCTGACATCAGTAAATTATTCTACTGATATCATTGTAGAAATTAAGAATTCTGCTTATTTCCAAGTAGCACAGTGCGATGAAAATATTGAAATAACTTTGCAATTTTATTATATAAAATTGCAATTCCTTTTTTTTACCATTACATTGCATTATACTTACATCATTTGGTATTAAAGAAGTGCCGATTTTCAACGAGCAATGAAATGGATTTAATGTGGAAAAAAGGTAGCGGCAATTCATAATGCAAAAAAAAAAAAAAATCAACTTATTTCAATATTAATGCAGTAAATGTCAATGAGAGGAGCCCCTTCAATCAGAGAACAGGCAACATACACAACACTCCGATAGAATTGCAAGAAGTTATCTTGTTATTGCAACGTACCACTCGGGTTTCAGTTTACTTCTTTCCTTCATTTCCATGTAAACACACAGAGGTGTAAATGGCATTAGATGCTAAAGCACCGCTTTAAAATAAAATTATCTTACTACTACTACTACTACTACTACTACCTTCTTTCTTTCCTTCTTCTTATCTTTCTCTTTCTTTTGTAAAGAGGTGTTTCTGATCAGGGTGCCTCCTTATACATAATGTGTAGGTAATTTAAAAATTTTCACATTCTGTAAGCTACCTTTGTCTGGTGTGGCGATGAAATTTTGAGATATCGGAATCGGATATCGCAGATTGTGCAACCACTATCAGCCTATATCAGATGAATATCTTTACATTATTATTTCCTCATTGAGTTGCTCAGTGGCGTGGCGTGCTTTGCGATAAATCGATTGCTCTGCCATTTAAACAAAAGAAAAATAATCGATAAACAGGTTGTTCGCAGTGAACACCTTAATAATCGATTATTTATCACAGCTTCAAATGGGGAACAATCGATAGAGCGCAAATCACGCCACGCCACGGTCAAAAACGAGTACGTATAGAGAGTCTACTGATATTACAGAGCTTTAACGTGCATCAGTGGAGTTTCTACTGATATAAGTAAAGATGCAACTAATGTCAGAAGAGACCCAAGCGGAACCTGACTCCAGCGGAATTCTTTACCTACCATCTACTCACTTACTAAATGTGTACGAATTGAATGCGTTCATTCCCAGAATAACAGCTCGCTATCTAAAAGGTTAATAATAATATTAAGGTCAATATTAAGGTGTTTTTATAATATTAAGGTCAAGCTCTTGCTTGCACTTATTTGAGGAGTTTTCGCGCCTATCTTTGAATGCTTCAATAGGAATTAAACTCTATTTTTGAGCTCTCATGAAACTGCCAAAAATAACATTTTGACTATCAGATCCGCACTTTGAATGATTGTCGGGAGAGTGCTAATAATGGACAGCGGAATGAATCATGCCTAAAGCAAGAAGATGAATAAACTAGTTACAAAGGAAGGGCAGAGATCACATTTTCCTTATGCAGCTAACTAGCACTTACATTTACGGTGCTTTTAAAGAAAGAAACTTTATCTAGGTAGGTAATGAAAAAATTGTCCGGAAATCACAATGATTCTCTGCCTGAAAATGCAAATTCGGGCTTGCTTCTGGCTGTTAATAATAAACAGAAAGAAATAACCGCACATTTGAGCGGGAAAACCGCGCCAACCGCATTGTATTTGGCGCAATGCGTGAAGTATCCCTTCAGTCTTGTGGGCACTATGCGATTCATGCCGACTGCACTGATTTTGACGCAATGCGTGAAGTATTCATGCAGTCTTGTAGGCGCTATGAGTTTTACGCCAACCGCTGCGCTGCTGACCGCACTACGTTTGACGCAATGCGTGAAGTATTCGTGGAGTCTTGTAGGCGCTAATATGTGTTTCATGCTGACCGGCGCGAGTCTTCGTCATTATTGCTCTCTGCGCCGCGCCGCTCCAGGCCAGATTGCGTGTTTGGTTTCTCTCTCAACTAGACCAATAGAAGGCTCTGTCTCTTGTATCACCGAGAGACGAACAAATTAGAAATTACCATACTTTAACTCTCATGAGATGAGAGATTTCGTCTCCTTTCTCGTTTGTAATTTTTTTCTAAATCCGATTTTTTTTACCTATATTTGAAAAAATTGCAACATTTGTTGTAAAAAAATTTGCAGCAAATGCTGCAAAAATTTTCTTCTTATTCCATTTGGAAATCCGCGGACCCCAGAGTATTCCATTTAACATCGGTGTAGCCTTCCTTGCTAAGGTGCATGTTTCTTTCCTTGGTAGCTTGATCCGTTCTTCCACCCTGAGTCAACCGCACTCCCAAGATACTTTCTTCTACCCCCCCCCCCCCCNGGTATTTCGATTTCAATATTTAATGGTAGGTAGGTACATATTCTTGAGACGATCTTTCATATTGGAAAACACAGAGAACAGAAAAATCATTTTAAAAAAACCAAAAAGAGGGACATTGGTTATAAAAGACCCCAAGTTTGGGGCAAAAACCCGAAATCAAATTTCAAAAAGATGTTGGCTGCATCTCCACCCTAGTAGCAGTGGCTGTTGAGAAAAGTTGTAAGACACCCGTAAATTTTAAGCGAACTTAAAATTTATTTCAAAACTACTTGAAAATAACGAGAAAAAAAAATATATTGAAATATTCGTATATTTTGAGGCATTTTTCCCATAAAATTGAAGAAAGATTTCAAGTAATTTTTTCACGTAAATTTTAAGTAAAAACTTTTTTTTTTTTTTTTTATAAACTTCCTGCGGGCAAAAACCATTGAGTACAAAACGAGGGGGAAAAAGTGGTGAACAGAAAAGTATAAAAGGAAAAGTTGCAGTCCATAAAAAATGAGGATATTATTGATTTTTACCTACCTACGTAAATTTTACGTTTTCTTTTAATTAAAATAGGTAATACTATTTTTTTATTTGAAAGAATTCCCCAAAAAGGTTTCCTAAAACGAGTATTTTTACTTAAAATTTACCAGTTATTTACATTTTTTTAAAACTTTTTACTTATAGAATTTTTTTAAGAGCCATTCCTACTAGGCGATTTTGGACGTGTTGCCGTCATGCGCCTCTATGCCTCCAAAAAAGTCAGTGGGTATAGGTAAAGTATTTCATCGATATTTCTGGGACAAATTTTTCAAGTTACTTAATTTGATGGCACGAGAACTCATGCAGTTCCTAGTAATCGACCCAGAAATTCCAAGACAGCAAAATAATGTGGTGAACGGGGCACAGAGGTGAATAAATATAATGCTGAATCGCATAAACGCACGGACTTAACATGCGACAGAATGACACCAATTGCTAAAAGTAGATAATTTTCTGCAGTCAATCAGCAAAAAGTAATCTCTCGACTTACAGACCACGTCCAACTGCATTTATCTGACGCACCCATGCGCATTCACCTACCGATTTCATTCCGATTTCCTCGAGTGCCGGTTGAACCGAGTTTTGGGACAGTGCGCCTTGATTGTCGGGCCACCGAAACACGTTGTAGTACCTAAGAAGGAGAGGTACTCAAAGGGATTTGATCATCCTCTCTCGACTCTGAGTGTCTTAGTTTCTCTGTGCATCTTCCTTTGTTTATTACCCTATTATCATTTTATCTGTTGTGAGCAGTTGTAAGTTAAATTATTATCTCTTTTTCTCTCAAATTACCACCTTATCGTCTTGTATTTTATTTTAAAGTGTTCGATTTCTAGAAGAGATTGTTGCTTCGTTACTGAACACGTACATATCAAGTAAATCTTGTTTATTCCGAGCACGCCGGCCTATTACATAATTTTCAATCAGCATGGTGCATGTGTTTTTACTTATTCTGGATATAGATGTGGTGGAGTGAGGAGTGTTATTGAGGTTTCACTTTCAATGGTATTAAATTTTTCGTATTCCACACGGTCTATTTCGCCGGAAACCTTTAGGTTCTAAATTTTAATGTTTGCCTTTATCATGACCAAAAGATAAACGGTTCAAGTATGAACCTATCATCTTGATCAAATCTTGTCATTTCGTAGAACTCATCTAAGTACTTGAAGAGCTTTGTGACTCTTTAAGTTATGTTACATAACTAGCTATCTTGTTGACCTCTCTGTAAGCTTTATTTTGTGGTCTGTCAGTCTCTCAGGGGATGCTTTTTCTGATTTTAGAATGGACACAATCACGATGGCTGACGATCTAATTTGCGGTGGGACTCCATACATTCCAGATGATGGCATGACTGGACAGCAGTTGATGGCTGATGGTGCTGGATTAACTTACAAGTAAGCGCATTTCTGAATGTCTTTGGCTTATGTTGGCGTTATGTAAGAAATCCAGAATTATTCCTTTTTTTTATGTCAAAATCTTCTGATGCTACAGGATGGTCCATCCCATAGTGCATCTACAAACATGCCGCCGATGAAATGATTGTGTTTGATCATTATAGATTATTAACTTAGTCATGCCCACATTTTACTCATTGAATGCAATTGAAGTAGACTCAAGCCCTCTCTATCCTTTGCTCCAATTAAGTTTACAATGCACTATGTAATTGATTTCTTGTCCTAATATGAGAGGCTTACTTACTTAAGGTAATTCGTCAAGCTCCAGTGTTGTGATCAAACTGGGATGCAACATATTGCATTGATTAGGTAAAAAGTCTCAGCAGATTTTGAAGTTTGAGCATAAGGAAGAAAAATAGCCCCTGCGCCTAAGTCTAAAGAATCAATTGAAATCCAAACGTTGACCAAATTTAGAGAAATGACACCAGAATAGTGTTAGGAAAAAAACCTTGCATTCGATACAAAAATTGATAGCTGTATTGAATGTGAGGTTCTTTTCCTAATACTATTCTGCCTTCATTTCTCTGAATTTAGCCGTTTTTGGGTTTAGAATGATTCTTTCGACTCATACGCAGGGGCCATCGTTCTTTGTTTCACAAAAAATTCAAAATCTACTGAGATTTTTGACCTAATCAGTGTGTTATATTGCACGTCAGTTTGACCCTGTCGCTTGAGCTCGACGAATCACCTTAATGACGTTTAGACAGATACAGATCATTTTGCCTGTGTCATGGAATCAAGCACAAATGCTTGATACTTTTAAACTGGGCGTAATTAAGAAATCCTACCGGAAGCTAAGTTTCTGTACATAAGCGGTTCTTAAAAGTGGTGATCAAGATCATCTTTTTTGGTTTACTTTAGTTAATTATATAATGGTGAAACTTTCAAACCCTGCATCTCGTTTTCAGTGTTTAAAAATCATTGCTCTTATTTTATTTTTCTAAAAGAGAACTAATCAGTATCATTCCTTCAAGTGTTATTAGAACTTGTCTAGCGCCGACAAGTAAAATCAGGTAAATGTCAAAAATTAGCAGTAATCGATCGGAGTTTAAAATTGGAGTTAGTTATCGATTCAAAAAGTAAAGTGTGACCGGAAGTCCGCAGCATTGCAAAGTGAAATACATGGTTTGATAGTTTCACTTCACTGCCGATAAGCTTTTCAGTGATGTATGGAATGCAATTTGTACAAATACAGTACTAGAAAATACAGTATACACTACCAAGGAAATGGTGTTTAAATTTCTTCTCATACAAAGCTTTCTTTAAGAGGCAAATCAGTCGCACAATATGAGGATAAATTTTCCATAGTTGAAGTAAAGTAGTCATTAATTAAAATAGAATAAATTTACTGAAGTACTCGCTTTTTTTGACAAAACAATTTCGTTCGGAAAAAAACTAATCTCTATCCTGTATACTGTGCTTTTTAAGGCGTACCACTTAAGGCCCTACACCATCTCCACCACGATATATATTTTTTAAGTCTATGTCTTACTTGTTATAAATTGTAGAAACTTAGGCATCCCATTATCTTTTGTTTACTCTAAATTTTTTATTTTCTCAACAACTTTTGACCGGCAAGCAGACTGACAATAAATTTTCTCCCCCCAGTAATACTACATTGAACTTTCGTCCAAGCTGACTTCTAAGTTAGTGATGTTGACCTGGAATCTTTTCTTGATGTTAATTATTAATGTAACCCGTGTTATTTCTTTCAGTGATTTCATCCTGTTGCCAGGATTCATCGACTTCACAGCTAATGATGTTGTAAGTTTTCTTTATTAATTAATTAATGTATTCATAAAATCCGCTTAATTACACCTGAAGTGGCTAACTTCCCCCATATCCTTGAAGTTTGTAGGGAAACTTTGTGGAAAATTAATGAAACCAAATTTTCTAAAGTAAAGATGGGTATATATGAGAAAAAGATAGATTCATCGGAGGCTCCTTGGCTTGTACGGGCACTACCTCTGGTAACCATTTTGATGGTACTCTGCACCTCTTCCAATGGATTAAGTAAAATACAAGTTATCTGAACTAGATGATACTTTAAACTAACTTTTCCACAGCATTGATTCTTATAATGTTAAAATATTTTACTCTCTATCAGTGTTCGAAACTCACGCCAGCGCGCTAAATGCGCTTAAGAAATCGGTCATGGCCCCTAAAAAATTGCCCCCTCCTCCCCCGAGTCCTCAAAAAAAGAAAATCCTAATTTTTCTGTTAGGTGGTTTTTTTTTATTTCTCGACACACAGCAGTGGATTCTAATTTTCCACTAAATGCGCCATGATATATAGGCAAGAAGTAAATTTTTCCCCTTAAATATCTTCAATGGCCCCTAAAAATTGACCTTGATGGGCCACATGGCACCCTAAACTCAAAGGTGAGTTTTTAACACTGCTCTCTATGTGTGTTAAGTTCTTTTATTCATGTAATTTTTAAGCACAATACATGCGTAATACACATATGTAAATACAAACGATTTTCATCCTTTGTTTTCTCTCTTTACCAGGATTTAACATCAGCTCTCACAAAAAAAATCACTCTTCAAGCTCCATTAGTTTCTGCGCCAATGGACACTGTTACAGAATCAGAAATGGCTATTGCTATGGCGGTGAGTCATAATTTTTTCTAGTTTTTCTAATGTGAAGATACTCTTTTATATACAGCAAAAATAAATTTAATTTTAAAGTGAAGCTTTTCAAAATATTTTTATCTAATTAATCTCTGTTGAAAGTGAATTTAAGTTCACGAAAGCTCTTTATATTTTAGATTAGCTTAGCCACCATTAAATATTTATGTCGATCAATCAATGCAAATATTCAGCACAGCAAAGTTCATCCTACCTACTAATTATTCTCAACTCATCACAATTTACACCATGTTTTCAATTCATTTTCAGAATGAATGCAAAAATTAGTAGTACATTCCTCCTTTCATTTAACCTAATATAGAGTCCACACCAAATAACTTTACACGCTTCTAGAGTATGGCAAGAGATCAGCTACCTACAGTTTGTACAAGAATCAAGTTGGCGAATCTCTTTTCATATTCCAAAAGTGCGTAACGTAATCTGGTGTGGACTTGAGCTGAGAAAACATCTTTCTAAGTTGCCAAAAATCCAAATTTATCTCAAACAGAAAAATATTGCGTCAACAAATTTTATGTCATCACATGAAGAATTGACGGCCCTTCCTACTTCCTTATACTTGAGTTAGTTCTCTGTTTCTATTTATAACGAGAGGTCATGCATCCTAATTGTACTTTTTAAAATGAACAATGCTAGCTGATTACTAGTCACCTTATTATCAGTGTATCTAGCTTTTCTAATCTGAGCAACAAATTTTTTCAGCTCTGTGGAGGAATAGGTATAATTCATCATAATTGTACGCCTGAATATCAAGCAAACGAAGTGCTAAAAGTCAAGAAGTACAAACATGGATTCATAAGAGATCCCATTGTTTTAGCTCCACATAACACTGTAAGTCCTACAGCTTTTATTTTTCAAGAAACTGATTCCTCTATCCTATTAGGAGTGTGTTTTTTTCCTTTACTTTTATCTTAATTTTACTTATGTACTATATACAAGTATTAGGAAATGTTAGAAGTATGTCAAGTTGTCTTTAACAATCAGTACCATCTTTTAGCAACACTCCAGCTGGTAAACAATTTTATTTATTTCATAAAAAAATGCCTCATGGTAGTTTCGAACTTGAGGCACTTATCCTGATAAAGTATCTCCTGAAACGCCGAGATAGGGTCGAAGTTTTGCTTAGAAATGCTGAATTGCAAAGTTGCCATTTTTAAAGTGAAAACCTTTAAAAATTTATAACTCCAGTGGCTTTCAATTCGTTTCAATTAACATGTTTTTTAAAATTTTGCTGTTGAGAGATTTTTGATGGTGTATAGGTATTCGGGTTTAATTAGCACTGCAGCCTGATTGTTGATATTTTGTTTTTGTTGGGTAGACATAGTTGACTTAGGTTGAAAGGCGGAGTGTGATTGGTTGGCGATGTCTTATCGCTGCTTTGTCAAGCCTATGTCGGGTGGAACTCACGACAAGCTAAAGGCACCTCTTAAGTTTCCGATAGATTCCACCTGACAAAGGCACGATAAAGCAGCAGTAAGACATAGCTGACCAAACACGCTCTGCCTTTTAACCTATGTCATTTATGTCTACCTGACGAACACAAAACTTCAACAATCAGGCTGCTGGACAGCATTGACCTTGGCACTGACAATTTTTGGTTCACAAAATAATTTGCATACACTTTTCCACAATTTTCAAGTCAACTGGACCTGAAAAAAAAACTAATCCAAATGTAAACTCAATTTTCTGCCTTTTTAACAAGCACAAGATCCTCAAGGGGGAATGGTATCCATTGCAGAAGTGTTAAACTATGTACCTCCGTTGCGGTTTTCCAAAATGTTCGCTCCTATTTTATGATTGGGGGAAAAAAAACCACGGAATTTGTTAAGAAATTATGTTGACTAGTTTTCCAAGAAAAATATTAAGTATGGTAGGAAGTCTGCTACGTTGCCAACAGAAGTCCATGGTTTTGTACTTTGGCCTTAGATATCCAAGATATGAGCAATATTCCTCTGACGTGCTTTTTATGCCTGCTTTCCAATTCTCTATTTTATTGTTATTTCTCTGTTTTCAGGTCGGTGATGTGTTTGAGTGCAAGAATGAACATGGTTTTTGTGGTTTTCCCATTACTGAAAGTGGAAAATTAGGAGGTAAATTAGTTGGAATTGTCACCTCGAGAGATGTGGACTTTTTAGATATTGACAAGCATCGAGATGTCAAATTAGCATCAGTAAGTTGCAATTTTATTGTTAATTGTAGGAATGGTTGATTTTTTATCCAAACCGCAGAATCAGAAGGAAAGAAAGAAAAAATTTATTGCATAAAGGAATGATAAGTCAGGAAAAAGTCAGTATAGTGAGACTTCAACGAGATAAGCTTTTAGTCAAAGAGTATTTGAAGATAGTTCAGGAGTCAAAATATTCAAAGTTTTTGAGACTGTTAGTCTTAAGGCACAGTCATCATTTGAAATTGCTATCTTTCAGAAAAATTTTAAAATTTAATTGGTAGTCCTTTATTTTTTACCACTAGACTGGTACGAAAGCTGCATTTTAATCAGTCAGTGCTTCAATGAAAATGACAGATCTTTGACAAAATTGATGATCATATAGAAAATTCAGCTGCATCAATAAAACACTGTTTTCATAACTGCAGTCAAAAACAGTTTTCAATGTTAATCGATAATTTTTCTAAAGCTCCCATGAATTTTTTTTTTATTTTTTTTATATTTTTTATATATATATATAGATTTGAAACAAAAACTTTTTTTGAAGTTTGAAGAAGATATTAATAATTTACTGTAAAAGTCTTAGTCCATATGTCTTTGTCAATGGCTGAATGCGGAATCTGTATGTCTTGTTATACTCGGATGCTATTGTTCCATCATTACGTATGTACTTTTTAAATTTGAAACAAATTTTTGTACTTTCATAAAAATATCTATGATTTTCCCCTGCAATTTGAAAAATATGCCATGAAAATTTTAAGTAGTGAAGCTGTTTTATTTAACTGTGAAATAATAAAATCGAAAGAGATTTTTAAATATTGCACTCCAGATGTACATGGTTTCCAAGTTCAGCCCATTGATATTTTACTCTAGAGTCCATGCCAAATTAGTTATGCTCTTTCAGAGTGCAACAGAGGATCCACCATCTTGATTCTTGTATTTACCTCCTGTGCTAAATCGGAGACGGCTGATCTTCTGTTGCTTTCTAAAAAGGGTAAACTAATTTGGAATATTATGTGGCACCTGGCTTTGTTTGGAGATTTTTTTTAATCCATGATACTTTTTCATAGGTAATGACGCCATTAGACAAACTAACAACAGCTCCATCAGATGCAACATTAGAACAAGCCAACAGAATTCTAGAAAAGTCTAAAAAAGGCAAGCTTCCTCTCGTGAATGATGCTGGTGAATTGATCTCTCTCATAGCTCGCACTGATTTGAAGAAGTCTCGAAACTATCCGTTTGCGTCGAAAGATGAAAATAAACAATTAATTGTCGGTGCAGCTATAGGCACCCGAGATACAGACAAATCTAGGATTCAGTTGTTATTTGAAGCAGGTGTTGATGTAATAGTAATTGATTCGTCTCAAGGTAACTCTGTGTATCAGATAGACATGATCCGTTACATCAAGAAAGAGTTTCCAAAACTTCAGGTCATTGGAGGCAACGTAGTGACAGCGGGTCAAGCTAAAAACCTGATCGATGCTGGGGCTGATGGTTTACGAGTTGGCATGGGGTGTGGTTCTATTTGCATTACGCAAGAGGTCATGGCTGTAGGAAGACCGCAAGGAACGGCTGTTTATAGAGTAGCTGAGTATGCACGACGATTTGGCGTACCTGTCATCGCTGATGGTGGTATCCAGAACATCGGACACATCATGAAAGCTTTAGCCCTGGGTGCATCTACTGCTATGATGGGTTCTCTTTTAGCTGGAACTTCTGAGGCTCCTGGCGAGTATTTCTTCTCAGATGGAATTCGTCTGAAGAAATACCGAGGTATGGGAAGTTTGGAGGCCATGAACCGTAAGGATGCAAAAGGTGCAGCCATGGACCGCTACTTCCACAATGAAATGGATAAACTGAAAGTGGCACAAGGAGTGAGTGGTGCTATAGCTGATAAAGGCTCTGTTCTTAGGTTCTTGCCTTACTTGCAGTGTGGTCTGCGCCACAGTTGCCAAGACATTGGATCACGTAGTTTGTCAAGTCTTCGAGCAATGATGTATTCCGGTGAGCTCAAGTTTGAAAGAAGAACGGTGTCTGCCCAAAGTGAAGGAAATGTTCATAGCTTGGTTTCATATGAAAAACGGTTATTCTAGGACTCGGCAAGCACTTCTTCCCTCAGGAAGAAGTGAACTGCTAATGAAGGGAGGATCAAGATCTCTACCCTGAAGGATTGAAAAACTAACAACCAACTCTCACTTTAGTCTAAAGATAACTCTTTTACGTAAGAAAACTTTAGAGAACTCCACATTTTTTTATATTTAATTGCATAATTATGTCCTAATTAAGAATCAGTTTGTCTCGGTGTGTCTACGATGTGAGCAGCAACGTTCTCCCCCTCATGAAAAAAACTGTGTTATGCAGTGCTCCTGATTTTTAGTTAGTGAGAGTTTAACAATTTTCCTATTGACAAGTTAAGTTCTGTAGCTCCAAGCACAATGAAATTGAAATTCTCATTGCATTTTTGGGTTGACTTTTTCTTCTTTTTACAGTAGAAATTGGTGCATCTTCATCCTTACTCTGAAAGTCAACCAAAAAAATTTAGCGAGAACTTGAATAACATTTTTATAAAATCCTTCTGTCTTGTAAAGTCACCAAACGTTTTTTACAAAGATAGAACGTCACGGAGAGGGAAGTCTCATTAAACTGTTCGCATGATAGTTTTCCCAGTATCATTGACTATAAGTGAGGGTTAAGTTCCTAGTTTCACCAACCCTAGCAGTAAAATTAAATCACTGTACAATTCAGCTGGACATCCTCAACTTTCATTCAGCTGACATATTCAGCATTCATTTTTTGCATCTTTTTTTATTCAGCAAGTTGAAAACAAACGAAAAAAGAAATTTTGTTGATACAATTTGATTAACGAAAGTTGATAGTCTCGGGAATTGCTGAATATAGCATAGTCGTCCCATCACAAAAGGCTTTGAACATTCAGAATCCGTGTACCACTCCCACCGCTGGTACCAGGATCGTTTTTCCAGGCTTAAGACCTCAGAAAAGTGCTGTGCATAATAAAGCTTTTGCATATTACTGTGTCAAGCTTAAAAACAATTTTCTGCTTTCATAGCATATTTTCAGGCTGTTCTTTCAGTTATCCATCCGTACTTTAGGTTGCTTTTTAAGTTTTTAAGAAGCTTTTACATCATCAACGTGACATCCTCTTGCCCTAAAAAGTTTAAAGGCTAAGTTGCTATAAAGATTGAAGTAACTAGGAACAAATTTTACTAGTTCACAGAAATGTGTACTTATCTTTTGGCCACATTTCTTGCTGCAAACTAAGGTTTGATACAAATAGCCTCAGTGAGGAGGTGTCTTGAATTCGATGTCACTTACTTGTAGTACTTACTTTATTCTAATTTTTATTTTTAAATGCCCAGCTCCACATCCTAGTTCAATGGAAATAATAAGCAAATACATAATGATGACCAAAGTGCAAAACTACGTATCTTTATTGCTATTTTTCATCATTTCCGCTCCCTTTTTTTCCCTTTTCTTTTCTTTTTTTTACTTAAAACAACCCAACTTATGGATTGAAACTTTTATTATTATTATTATTATTATTATTATCGAATATTCTGCCAACAGAAGAGGAAAACTACAGAAGTTTTCAAGAAAGTACGGTGACTGGTTTTACAAAGTAATGTTAAATTGAGAGGAAATCTCCAACTGTTGCAAACAGAAATACATGATTTAGTACTTTGGCCATCGATATTATGCATTTCTTTTTTGAAGTTTTCACTGAACACAAGGTTTAATTTCTCGAAATTTATTTCATGAAGATGTATATATGTGGCTCTTTCTCTCTATTATCTGTTCGGTTTACTGCCAAGTAATGATTTTCTTCAGTAAAACGAGCTGGAGCTGCCTGTGTAAACTTTTTATATGAATGTTTTTTGTCATTAAATTTAATCATCGACCTTAGCCCTAGTCAAAGGTCAGCGTACCTTTCCTATGAAGGGAGAAAATCAAACAACTTCTCTTATTAATGTCAGCGGTATCTCCACCAAAGAGTTGTACTTCTATTTCTGGTGCCTATGGATATTTGTACAGCTAAAGTTTAATTTTCAATTCAGTGTTTTTTCTTTTTTTTTGTTCATTTTTTTTACATAAAAACTCTTTTAACGAGGAAAAATAATATTAAATTTTTCCACCATTCCGGTAAATGTACATTATGTTACACCCTTTTTAACTTCTTTTATTTAGCATGAATGTTGTTGTGCTAAAATATCTGAAAGTCAAACTTTCGATAATTTTGTTTAATCATGGAAAAAAAATTGAAACTCAATCCGGTTTGTCTCTTCAATGAAGCAAGTTTATCCCTCTTTGATGTGAAAAAATAATTAATGATCCCTGTGTGTACACGTTCTATTGATCTAATCGTTTTTCTTTCAATGATAATATTTAGTGCTTGGAGGTCTTTCTGAAAAGCATTTCACCAACAATCGATTTTCTCTCGCTCTCTGCTCCAACAAAAGGAACTAAAATTTGTCTTCCACTTTTGTCTGTAAAAAAAAAGTTGAATAAAAGTCTTTGAAAATCAGTCAAGGTTAATTTTCTCCTTTCCTCTTTCAGTGAACTGAGATGACAAGAAATTTTAGAAATCATTTTTGCGAAAATTCTTACATAAACTTTATTGAATCTTTTGGGATCCATCTTAGGGTCAAAATTCTTCTAAAAACATGTATACCTAACTAAAATTTGAAATGTTTAGCCTTCTACCTAACCCAACCCAAAGTTGATGTCAAAGTAATCAGCAGTTCCTTTATCAACCGCATTCAGAATTCGTCTCCTTCCGGTCAAAGTATCACAAGCACCATGCAGTGTTTAAAAAATTGCGCTGCCATTTCATTTTTATACAAAGAATTTGTTGGTTGAATCTGTTTGAAAATTTCACTGTATTTTCTTTGTGCTGCGGATAAAATACAGTGACATTTTTGGACAGCTTCGTTGAACAATTTCTCTGTAAAAAAATAAAATGGCAGCAGACATTTTTAAACGTTGCATGGCGCTTGTGATACTTGGGCCGGAAGGTGACGAATTGATGTAAGTCAAGGACCCTGCATGGAAAACCAAAGGATTTGGCTTCCGCTAAATTTTGTCAGTACTTGATATTATGTTTTTGGCAACCTCCTGAGCAAGAAAAGTTTTTAGAATGGAAAATTCTACTTAAAAATGTCATGAAAAGCAGGGTGAAAAAGTCAATTCCTCATCATCCTTACTTTCCATGGCATGTACTTTCGTATGGCAAGACCTCTTGTTCCTCCAAAAAATGGTTCTCTCTGTCTACATGTAACATTACCGTTGCCAAAACTGAGAAAGAAAAGTAAAAAAAAGAGAGTAATTTCTTAGGTTGAAGCACCAAGAAGGATACCTATCATGTCCCATGTAGAAAAATGTGCCAGATGAAAAAAAGCCTCATTTTGACGTGAGGTAAACTTGAGCTCTTAGGGTTAGGTAGTTTGTCCCTGAGACACCCTCTTAAGGATACAGAAGTTTGAGACGAATATGATGTAAAACAATTTTATTTAAAAAGCAAGGATTTTTTTAAAAACGGTTTCAATTGTGAATGAATAAACTTACATAATAATTTTTTATTTTACACAAGGTGGGTAAGTATTTTCCTAATTTCATTTAGGCGGCAAATCTGGCGCAACTAAATCATAGAGTTTTTCACCAAGATGTGCGAGTTCTTTCCCAGCTTCAGTGTGTTTCAGATAATACTGAGGAATGACTTCTTCTCCATAATAACTGCCTACAAGAGCTGCAGCCATGGATGCGATTGTGTCTGTATCACCACCTAATGATATAGCATATTCGATTGTTCGCCTCAGTGCATTGTTGGTCTGAAATGGGTTGAAAGAATTATTCAAAATGTATGGACTTACAAACAACATATATTTACATTCAGATGAAGAAATTTCAACAAAAGTTAGGAGTGATTTGAATTTTGAAGAAAAGAGAGTCTTCATGTTGTGTCAGTTGTGCTATCTTACAGAAAAAGTTGACTAGTGTGGGGAAATAACTTACCTGTATATGTGGAATTTTCTGAGTGGATCGCAAGAAACAGAACAAGGCTGTTGGAACCGAATTCAAGGCATCTACGTAGTGCCCAAGACTACTGACTACCTCTTCATCTGAGACATTTTTCAACCGACATTCTTCCAACAATTTTTCGATGATATTGATCCTGTTCCGGTAATACCAATTTTTTCCAAGATCAAACCCATGACTGAAAATAACAAAAAAGAAAATGAGAGGTACATTCATCTTGCCAAATAGTAATTTTTTATTCAGTTTTACTGATCTAGGACTTCTTGTAAACAATGATCAAAACAAACCACAAGCCCCCAAAGTTAATACTAAGAAAAAGTCAAAAGTTTGGAAGTCCAGAGAGTGTCCCTTCTATTGACATGGCCTTATTATTCTATAGTTGTTTTTTTTAACACTAATGGGGGTCTAAGGTTTTTTTTTACTTTTACATTTTTTGTTTCCTTGTTCAGATGGGGGTTGAAATCACCCTGAAACGTCCCAGGCATTCTGTTTTGTTTATGGCCTCCGTTTCCCATTTTCTTGTGTTTTGTTTCGTAAGATAGTCAAAATATATGGTGTATCTACATATATGATATTTTAGTCAAGGCTGGTAAAACAGCCATAGGTACAACTCATAACAAATATTTGCAGAGGAATTATTGATTTGAAACAACACTTCAGACACTACCCCCAATGGATATCATGCACTGTCTCGACTGGCAACTAACATTACTAACTTCAGTTACGTCTTTAGACTTATTTCAGATTGTTTTATAATAAATTATTTTCTTGGACACATTATTATTTGGAGGGATTATTTTTTTTTTGAAGGGGTGGGGAAGAGGAGAATATCTTCACATTTTAAGATCTAGCATTTCCAGGATCAGACTACTTATGAAATTGCTCTTATAACCACTACATCTGCCACAAAAATTGTTGTAAAAACTGCCAAACTCACATCATTTTTAGCGCATTACAGACGTTTTAAAAGAAATAAAAGATTGTTGCCTGCTCAAAGATATATTCTATTTGCTCAATATCACGAATAAATAAGATTAAATCAAAAATAAAAACTGACTCATCGTAAATTGTCTCCTCAATGGCTTCAATTTTTTCCCGTAGGTTCTTCAAGAAAATTTTTTCATCTAGCTTCTCATCTGGATCCAATGATAAAGCTTGATGGATAGCCATGCTCTGAAAAAAAACTTGAACTTTAGACTAGATATAATAAAAAAAATTGCACACTAAAAGAAAGACAGAATTCACATCAAACTTTGATCTGTTTTGAATCGACTGAGTTCTTTCCATTTTTCCCTGCCACCTGCGCCCTTAATATCTAGCTAACAACAGTGCTATGCTTCATGTAGCCGCAAGCATTGTCTTACTCTAAGTACATCTGGCACTGAGCTCATTCATGGGAGGTTAAATGATCCGCAACAGAGCATGATTAACATTATGATTACCTGAAATAGAGCTCCACTTATAGCCAAAGGATTAGTGTGAGTGAGTTTTGTGACACTGGTCACAGTTTTGACGAGTAGATCATGGCTATTGTGACAAAAAAGAGCGATTGGGGCTACTCGCATGGCACCACCATTCCCGTAAGACCCATCTCCGTTGTACTGTTCTTTGGCAGGGTTCCAAAGGTCATCAAGAGAGGTCCGCCATTTAGTAAAGACCTGAACTACACCCTCTCCATATCCTCGATTTGGCTCCTTAAAATACACATCTGTGAACCTGAAGAGAAGAAAAATATTTACTTGCAGGTTGTTACTACTCTTAAGGCTAGATTTTTCATCGTCAACTGAACTGTGCGACTTTTTTAGCCAATTTTTTTTTTTTTTAAATGCTTCAGAAGACTTTGAAGTTCAAGGAGCAACTATGAATGCAATCCATAATTAATACACTCTAATTCAAACGACATCGTGATGTAATTATAATATGGAAAAGGAACCATGGCCTTGTAGAAAATGTTAAGACCTCTTTATTAGTTGCTTGAGCTTTTCTAGAGTTTTTTGTTGTCAAGGCATGTAGTTGAAAGTAAAATAAAATACCATAACCGATATTATCACAATAAAATTCTAAACCTGAGGTCAAAATAAAATTTTAGGAGCAATAAGCAGCAGTATTCTGCCTTTCCCCTAAATTTTGGGAGCCAACTTGGCACTGTAAAGCCCACTTTTATAGGAGTGAAATTACTTTCCGTGTCAGGTAAGCTGTTGTGCTCCGTCTCACTGGCTCGTTCTCATGCTGCGCTGCCACGCTGAAACATAGCATTGAGAACGCTACATCTGCTTCATGATAGCGAGTTTAAATAAAATCGGCAGGGTGCATTGACTATGAGGCATATAGCCTCCTGGGGACGCAGAACACTGAAAAGCTGAATTGGATAATATAGCCTGACATTTGAAGGCTGATCACAAATATTATTATTTCCTTTTGATAAGTAGCCTAGATGAAAAACCAACTTCTGATTTATTTGAAAGAATAATATCTCCTCACCTTTGAGCAATATCATTTTCATCAACTTTTTGGTTTTCCACTAGAGATTCTGCTATACTCCTCGTCATTGCAGTATCATCTGAGTAACGCAGAGGTGCGGCTGAAATGCAAGAATAAAATTTATATATTTATAGGGTTATAGTAAAACAACAAATGAGAGGCTTGGAGTACAGGGTCCATAAGTGCAGTTTTTGAAAAAATTGAGATAGGCATTAATGATTTCAAGTAAAACTAGTCATAATGGACATCAACGGTGAGACTACCAGATCGTATATCTCAGTTCGTGATGTTGTAGACTTCCTGTCATGCTTTGTTGTTAAAATGAAAAATAACTCAATGTCAATTCCAGAAAACTTCCATGTTTTTTCCTCTCTACGCTGAGAAAACTCTGTGAAAGTTTCAAGAACTGATGCTGATTTTTTCTCCTTCAAAAAAATAAAATGGAGCGGAGATTTATAAACACTGCTAACAAGATAGTGGTCTGGTAGTTTCAGCGTCAATATGCTGTGAAACATTTGCTCCCAAATTCCAATTTTTAAGCGTCAAAAAGTCAGTTTGAACTGTCCACTTAAAGGATCCATGCATTTTTGAAACTTCAAACTTGCATTTCTCAAAAAAGTAAAAACTGCTCTTATACGCCTTGTCCTCCAAACCCCTCAAATGTCCACTTAAGTGCAGCTCTTTGGCTTTGATTTGTTTCTAAACTAAGCTATCTCAAAATTTCAATTTAACCAGTAAACGAGAGGCATACTGAGTTCATTGAAAGGAATCTCAACAGCTATGCATCTAACTGGTCTACTTAAGATAAAATGGACGCTGGACTGTCTATCCTGTATTCTTCAACGGTAGCGTACCTGGTTACGGCTCAAAGTCAGCCTTCACCTTTAGTTACGCTCGGAGCTCAACCACACTTATTCCTCTCAGGAGAGATTATAGATTACGTACCTATGAGTAAATAATTATCATCTCCAAAAAGAATAGGGATTTGGACAATCAAATCTATCAAAAAGAAAAATGAACATGGATCTGCTCATTGAGAGAACGAGTTTCTAAATTTTTAATAGAAACGGCAAGTATGAATGAAAATTAATTTTCTACTTGCCACCTTTTCTCCTACCAGAATTTTAGTCAGATGTGAGAATCTGACTCCCCTATCAGTGTGACACTCTGTGCAGACTTCTTGCTAAGTGACTAGTACTTAGTGGTATGATCAAAATAGCAGTCGAGAGTACAATCAAAATTGCGTCTCCATCAAGTGAACTTGAAATTTTCAACATACCTATAATGGAAAGGTTAATATCAATGGATTAATTTCAGTATAAAGAACTTACGTTTTGCATCAGGTTGATCAAGAGCGTTTAAAAAGTCGCTCAAATCTCGTTTCACCACTTTCTCTTTACCCTCAAAGGGTACGCCAAGACAATCGCCCAACACAACACCAGCAAGGCATGCTCGAAATTTGCTCTTAAGCACTTCATTAGGCACGTTGTACCTAGCCATCATGAATTAATAAAAAATTATCAATAAACAAAATTTAGGTGTTGAAATTAAAATGAGCAAAGGTTCATGAAGTTATGAATCTGATAACAGCATCTTTTCTGGTTTTTTCAACTTGCGTTGGGGGCAGCTATTTCCCATGTAAATAAAGGGGAAGTTACAGATACGGCGATGAGACTCAAAATCGAATACATCAGATAAAGAGAAAAATAATAACTAAATAGTTAAAAATATGGTAGTAATACAAAAATTAGGGTATCTATCACTTGTAGCTCGCACGTGTTATTGATAGCTGTGATAAGAACTATTGTTGTTCAGCTGTGTTGCCACAAGTCAACACCTTTTTTGTGGTCAGCAGCGAGTTGGCAACAGCTACATTGTGTTTATAACCTCTAAATCATTCCGGGCCCATCGCCCATGTTCCGGGCCATCCCAATATGTAAATTTTTAGTATCTTCTATCTTATTGATATGTTTCGGTTCTGCTGGCTCTACTTCAAAGTTTAATTTTTGTTTCATCGTTGAAGTATGCGCTGAGTAACATCACCGCTATCCAGTCTCCAAAATATCGCTGTGGGAAGTAGCTGAAAGGGTGGTGAAAGACACCATTAACACTGTCTCGGCTTTCCATGTAACTTGCTCCTCCTCTGCCCTTTTCTTGTGAGCAGTCAAAGTATATTCATCATTCGAAACTCCTTCGTTTCTACCATGGCTTTCGTTGCCCGTAATTTAAATCCCAACAACATCTCATGTGCAACCAATGCTATCAATGCCGGCATCTTGAAGACCATGAGCGGGACAATTCTACCATCTAGAGTAAGTTTGTAAAGCATTTTTGCTCTGTAGTTTGTTTTTCCTGTTTAAATTGAGCTACTAGTGAGTCTTGTTTCTACGTTAGTAATATTCGAATAGTTTTAAGAAGAAGTGCTGAAGGATGCAATGCCTTGCGAATGCTCCCGTGCAGCAACACTGAACCTAGTTTGTTTTCACATACTGATTCCTCGTGTGATGATGTCTGCAACACTTTGTAATTTAGCTGAGTGCTGAATTACAAAGTGTTGCAGACATCATCACACGAGGAATCAGTATGTGAAAACAAACTAGGTTCAGTGTTGCTGCACGGGAGCATTCGCAAGGCATTGCTGAGTGCTGAGTGCAACAAACATGATACCAATGGAAAACTCTGCTGCATCTAAACAGTGCCTATCTGAAGGCCAATCTCAACATTCAGTTTTCGGGAGTAGAAAGAATGATCCAATTACGAAGATCGTTAATTGAAACATGTTTCACTCTTCCTTCTAATTCAAGAGCAGATTGATCATTAGTTCCTTGCACAAGCTGAGGTAGAAATCAAATCCATTGTCGACAAGTTTTGAACACTGTTGGGTAGGTGGGGGTAAAAGGCCGCATGGGGAAAAAGGCGGCACCCGACTTTTTCCCTGAAAATTTTTTAGGTTGGCACCAGGACCGTGTCAGTTATGTTGGTAGTGGTGGCGCTGTTGTATTGGCGAAGTTTCGGACCGAATGGACGTGTTCCCTTCAAAATATGAGGAGAGTTAATTTTTCGTGAAAAAAAATCGATTTTTCCAGTTTTATTTTGGTCAATTTCAAGTTCTCTAATTGATAGAAAAACTCGGACGAGCGGCAGAACACCACTTCATGAGTTATATTGCCGATTATTTTAAGAAATGTACTGTAGAATTGACTGACGCCTTCAGTAGAAAAAGTGTCTCAAATTCATTTTTTCTCCATCTGCAATGTCTGAATATGAGATATAAATCTGTGAACTGCAGTCAAAAGTGTGACATATAGATCATCAAAACTTTGTTTCATACCCAGTTCTCTCTTAAGCATGGATACATATTATTCAGTTTTAAACTTGTTCATGTGTTTTATTTATTTCTAGAACACTTTCGTACTCCGCAGAAAAAATCCGGCTCCACCAGGCAGAATTAATGGCAACAAACGAGAATGGTTTAAGCTTAAAGCAATATACAAAGAATATATTTTAGTAGAAGACACGCAAACTAAACGTCTCGCAGATAAGCAGTTCGTTTTGAAAACCTTCGTTGAAGGTAAAAAGACTCTTCAAATTTCTACCCAGCAACAAATATAGACCTTCTATTGGCACTGGCGGTAACCCTCACTTTCGAGGTTTTAACTTTTTCTGCAACATTCATCTGGCCCCTTTTTTGGTCATTGAGCTTTAGGTTAAGTATTGTGTCCAAAAATTGAACCAAACCATGGCTCTTCTGTCATAAAATATTGCTTGAAAATTAATAAGAAAAGTTTCATTGTGGAAGTGTACTTGCCCGATACCTTTTAATTCCCCTGCTCATTTTATGTTTTTGTACAGTTGTACATACTCATAGATCTCAGAAGATCAATGAGCATGAGTGAAGTTTTTGGGTGTTCACATGTAAACATGTAATAGGATAATTTAGACGGAATTGAACATAGTTGACTATCAAAATCAGGTGAGTCTGTTTCCAAACAGTCTCGAACAGTTTACTTCAACTGGGCATCTAGGTAACATAATTTTAAAGGTTCAGTGGTGTAGCTTCGAAAATAAAAAAGTCAATCTTTGCCAAGAAGCGATGAAGGGTCTTTATTTGTTGTTGTTTCTATCAGTTCTTTATTGAGCATATTGTTGCAACTGTGATTATTAAATTTTTCATCCAAAACAACTGTTAATTGACTTTATATTCATGAAAATCTCCAACAGAAAAAAGTCCATTTATTTCCTTTTTTCTCGGGTACATTTATACTTGTAACTATAAAAATATTTTGTATAGTACATTTGTTACTGTTCAGTAGTTTACTTGTTTTAGTAACGGTATGGTGCTGAAATTAGTCCCACCCTGAATTTTTGTAACTCCAGAGTTTTTCGACAGCAGGAGTCTCTATCTAAATAATTTAATAAAAATTATCGGTTTTAACTGGTCACTGAATTGCTTTCATGAGATATTGTGCTGTAAATGTTGGTTTGAAAGCTGAAGAGTCATTTTTATGAGTTTTTTTTTCAAGGATGTTTTTGAACCAGCGCTAGGGAGTATTAGAGTGATCTTAAGGTTGATTGACCTCTCTTATACTTTGACAAATTGCAGCGCATTATTGTTTTGCACTCTGATCTATAACCATCACTATTCCAACAAGAACGTAAAAAATGGCCATTTTAGTCCTTCAGCACCTCATTTGTTGCGATGTCTCTCTGAAGGGTTTCAGTGATCGAAACCTGTAATTATTATTAAATGTTGACCTTCTACAGTCGTATAACCCTAAGTTATAAAAATTCAGGGTGAGTTTGATATCAGCTTTTAACCACACTTCTCCTTTTTGTTTTATCATATATTTGTAAGTAATATCACTAGGTATCACTGTCTACCCACTTCCCACTAACCTGTGAGAAGAGCTGCAGCATTCTCATTCCGAAAAATTTATCTACCCTTAAGCTGCCATCACTTTGCCGTCAAATCAATTACATGACTTGTAAGGAGAAACTGGTATGAAAAGTTTCTTCATACTTACCTAGTTTTATGTGTAAATTATTGACATCAACAAGGAATCTTCAGTGTGTTTTTCGTTGAATAAAAGCAAGAAAGATCATCATCAAAGTCAGAAACGAATCTTAGAATTATTACAGAGGAAACTTTGCATGCTTCGATGATCCAATGTATTTCAAATGAACACCTCTAATAATGCTTATCTGTTATCATTAGATGTAGGACAGAAAGGTGACATTATTTGGATGCATCCTCTGAGAGCCTATGAACGATTGGTTCTGCCTGGCTTAGCTGACTTTGGAACTCCAGAAAATATTGCAGAAGCCTTAAAATACAAGAAAACAGAAGAAGACATCAAATATAGTACTATAACTGCTCCAGAGGTAAAATAACTTGCATTTAATAAAAATTTTCTTCATCTGATCACACAAGTGCCCTAAAGTCATTTTTATATCATACTTAGGGAATCATAAAATACGTAATGTGAAAAATCGGATTTTTTACCACCCCTCCTTGAAAGGCACCTGTAACACAGGCAGGTGAATAATCTCCACAAAAAATTCACTGAATGTTCAGCTCCATCCCCCTCTCCTCAAGTAAGCATTTTCTAATGAATGTCAGATGATAAATTGCCATCTTATGTTGAATTTTCATCTTAGATTTTCGAAAATCTGGCACTACTTGCCCAGACTAGCTTTATGTAGAGGAATTTTGAACGCCCCCTCACCTCTGAAATATTTGCGTAATGTAGACTTAAACCTCGTACCTCTTAACGCGCTGCATATTTTATGAACAGCACCTCATGGCACAAATAGGCTTTAAGCACAGTGAAATTTTGATGATTTTAAAACTATGGGACTTTAAAACATCTCAATCAAAGAGATTTTTTATGTAGTCCAGTCCTTTGAATCAAGTCAGTCTACCGAAAGAAATAATTCAAATCCCAAAAATTGTGTAAAATTAAAATTTGTTCTTGCTGCAACCAATTAGTGTTACCTTTTAAAGGAAGTGGATTTTGTGTCTGGCTGTAACTCATTATTTTTGGGAACTTCCAGAATTCCTGTCTTCCTTTTGAAACCAAGTTAATTATATCTTTCACTTTATTGTACCTTCAAAAATTTCACCTTTTTGACCCCCGTTTTATTCCTTATTTCATCTCATTTTGAAAAAGTTAAATTTATAAAGAAAACATGTGCCTGAGCAACATACGGTAGAATTTCAATTGACGAGGTGATGAAAGTGGGAGGTTTTTTTCTCTTTTGAGACATCCTCGAAAAACTGAAATTTTCTCCTGTACCGTAAAGAGTTTTGATCTATCAAGGGTTAATTGTGGGTAATTTTTACCATTTAATTACCATCCTTGTATTCTTTCAGGTAAAGAGAATTCTTGAGGTTCACACAATTTTGAAAGTCACAATGAACAAAGAAACTCCCTGGACGATGGAACCCTGGCATATACGAGTGGCTTGCCGACAAGCCAACATAATGTTGGGTAGTAATGATTGTGTTCAATTTCCAAGAAAAATTGAAGGCCCCAATTTAGACTGGGAGGCAAAGGAATTCTATGTCATCATAAAGGTAAGTCAGTCTCTTATTATTGTCGGCAATTTCGCTTTATTTCAAAAATTAGTTTCAAAATCATCTATAATTTTAGTATATTTTCACAACACCTGTCTTTAACTTTTTTGCCTAAAAAACACTCTCGAAACTTCTCATCGAACATGAAGAATTGATTAGGTGCCTACCAACCTAAAGTGTATTCTCTAGTTGTGCTTCAGACGAATTGTGAACATTCAGTGTAGCACATTTCTCTGTCCCTCACTCTCCTTTCCACTAAGTAGAATGCGATATCTCAGTCCACTGTTTGTAGTAGCACATATAAACTATTGAAAGATCTGTTCGTTGTTCTGCGTACCCACCGCCCAGTCAATTTATAGTTCCGTCAAGCCGAATGAGCCCTTCGGACTGAGACATATTGATGAATAATGGAGAAGTCAAGACCACTTTCCGAAACATGAAAGCTGAAAATACTGTATGGTTTATTGCATCAGTCCTTATAATTTCTGTGGTTCAGTTTTGACAGTTGACTGATTTGAAAAATGGATACTGGAACAGTCTCCTCTGATTATCTACTGTGAGGCAGTGCTAGCAGTAAGTATGTAGCTACAGCAGGCCGATTAGTAAGAATTTTAAGTAGCCCGATAAGACATCGAAATGCGATATTTTGCATGGTAAAGATACTTAGGGCTATGTCTTGTCTTGTCGCGCTGACATAGTTTCAATAATCGGCCCGCAGGTCTCCTGAGACATGGTGAATGCTGCCATAGTAGGGAAGAATGCTGTATGAAGCATGACATTAATATAAAGATAGTAGAGTTTGATGTCTATTGCAAGGACATATTTACAGCCTATTGAGGTACTGCATCCTCTCCTCAGTGACCCGATTATCAAAACTATGTTGGCCTTGATAAGACAAGACATAGCAATATACTGCATTTCTAGGCCTTATTGTGCTGCTAACAACAGTCTATTTTCAGGCTGCAGGATTTACAAAATTTAAGTTCTCTTGTGTCTAATTACGACAAAAATTGTTTAGTCCGCATGCTTTTCACTTCAGCACGGCAAAACGGGAGAATCACCTATCCAAGCTGGAGCTTATTTTAGCTTTATGTCTCCTGTCACTCTTAATTGAGTTATTTTAGAAGATCAAATTCTCTTCTTCTTACAGATAAACAATTTCGAGGAAGCAAAATTGAGATGTCGATTACACCACTGGAGTACATCTCCATTCGATAGACTACCTTGGGAGAGTGATTTTTGGGATAAAAGAGCAGAACCTATCTTCCCGGAGGATGCCGAATTGTTATCCAAAATGCCTCTTCCGCCGCCCAAAAGGGTGGTCAAGGATGATTGGGCTTAAGAAAGTTCTAAATGGTATAGTTTTGTGAAAACACTCATTTTTGTTACTTGCTTTATTTGTTTATTTTTACGATTGTAATATAAAATATGTCCTAAGTCAACAGCAGTAATTTTTATTCATGCCATTTGAAATCTTTCGTTTTTAACGATAACCTTTCCTATTTTCAATATCCTTTTGGAGTTTTGCCTTGAGACTTTAATCTGTTCAATACTATTGAACAAGAAACACAAGGGAACCACAGTTCCAGAGAATGTCTATAATTTCGTTGGTGAATGACTAAATCCTCAGACCAGGAAGTATATAGAAAAACGGTAGGAGTAGAATTATGGTGTTCTGAGACAATTGTGTTCTAAGTTTTAAAATGGTGCCAGTCGGAGGTTCGAATTGTTGGGCACTTAATTTTCGCATTCAACAATGCGAGCATAAAGCCTGAATTCATAAACGTGAGTAATCTGAGAAACGTAAAGAACTAGGATTTTCCTTCATTTTTGCGTAATACCACATTACATACCGTACTTACTCCTGACTTCTGGCCCTTTCTTTCACAAGATTTCCTAGCGTAATTTGTTTGGATGTCTCCGACAGATGTTTTTTCATCATCTCTCGTACCTCTACAGGCCCGCCACAAGGGGGGGGGATACTGAGTCCCTGGTACCGGGTCCCGGAGGGGGCCCGTGAAAAACCCCTCCGAATTCGCATGCAACGCTTGTTTCGTAAAAAAAAGTGAAAAATTTACCCTAAAAATTTCGCAAAAGGTGAATAGGTTTTCAGAAACACGCTGGGGCACTGTAGAATTCTTCTTAAATTTTCAAAGAAGTATACTTCTTGGAAAATTTCTATCTATTTTCAAGATTTTCAGTACAGAGGGATATTTTTAGTAACTGCGTTTCATTTTCTTCCGTCGTCAGATGCTAAGAGTCTCCAGTCTGGGCATCCTCGACTTCAATGGCTCATGGCTCAACTCCCTTGCCATAGACAAACGAAGGGGGAGTCGAGGAGGGCCTGGCCCTCCTAGAACTGAAAATAGTATTACATGCCCCCCCCCCCAAAAAAAA
>NW_017547904.1:85880-125120 GCF_001854935.1 Bemisia tabaci
AATTTCTTCAAAATTTTGAATTTCAAATTAACGTAATGCCATGGGAGTTGTAAGTTGGACGATGGAAGCGTTGCCGTCTGATGTCGGTTCCTCCTCGTGGTGGACGGTGGAAACGAGGGTTTTACCCTCGGCTAATCGCCGACAAAATAGGTGCTGGTTTTGGTAGTAATACCCAGGGGTCGATAGTATAGTCAAATTACAATGTCTCATGCCCCCCTTCCCAGCACCTTTCATGAATGAATAAAACACTAACTGATAGTTGTTGACCATTCTTTTGCATGAAAATGAAAAGTTTCACATACGATCTTCTCACTGCCGCTCCTCCCTTTTTTGTTTATCTCTCGCAGGCAAGTAATCGTGACGGACAAAAATTAGCTCATTTGTGCGAGTACTGAAGCGTGAAACTAGAAACAAGTCCATTGCACATTACTTAAAATTCCAACTTGATTCCTACTTTTTTTTTCGTTGAATCCATTATTTAAAGTTCTGCAATTTTGGAGAAACACCAAGTTTTTTGGCAAACTTTCTCGAATATCCGATTTAAAAGACAAGAATTTGTATATTTTCCGTATCTCATTAGCTTGAGTTTCTATAATTTACTTTTTTATTCCAGAATAAATAAATACAAATGCCACGAAAAGACAAAAGCGAATATATACCAATCGATTACAGATGAAAAATTTAGATTTGTTCGGAGTTAGTCCAAAATGACTAAGCGTTTGATTAAAAAGCATTTCTATAGAAATAAGAAAAATAGAAGAGTTACTTTTCATCTGATCGTATCAATGATCTGCGACGAGAAACTCAATATTCATGTTTGCGTATTGGAGAAAATTATCCAATGCAAAAGTTATAGGTGCTTCAACTATTCTTGACATGACGAGGGCGATTTGTACTTGGAAAAGCCGACGAGATACTTTATCAACGCTTCTGACGCTGCACTTTTATGTACAGGCGTGATTAATGTTGTGTGCTTTATGTTTTCTTGTTATTAGATTATAAACATACGCCTTTGGCTAGTTGTAAGAATCTGAATTTTTTTAGTTCCAATTTGTATTTACTTTTATAATCTCGCCAAAAAAAAGAGTTGTACTTGGAAGTGCATAATTAAGTATCATGCTTACGATAAATGGTTGTCACACCTCCAAAGTACATTTCGACGGTGAAACTACCAAACCACGTATCTCGTTTGCGGTGTTTAAAAATCTACGCTCACATTTTATTTTTTTTGAAGTAGACCAAATCAATATCATTCTTTGAAATTTTCACGGAATTTTCTCCGCACAAAGAGGAAAAATCACAGAAATTTTCAAGACTGGATGTTAAGTAGTTTTTCATTTAAAAAAAAAGTATGTCAGGAAGTCTGCGACGTCGCAAACCGAGATACGTGGTTTGGTAGTTTCACCGTCGATTTAGGGCGCGCAAATCTACGATGCATGTAGAGGATCAACATCAACGTCGTAATGTGTTCCGTTAGAAAAAATTCTAAAATTCTATTACCTAATCTTCCAGCACATCTTTAAGCCAACTTTGGTCCAGGGCCGGATTTACCTACTTGCCGCCCATGGGCCGCCTGTATTTTTCCGCCTCCTTCTCATTCGTTTTGAAACATCAATAGATCGTATTCGATAGTGGTTCGTTGTATCGTAGGGTTCAAAACAATAGGACATAACCTCAATTAATAATTTTTAGATTTAATTTAAAAAAGTTGAAAATGAGAAAATTCCGCACAATTTCAGTTTTCATTGCCATTTGGTACTCGAGAGAATAAAAATTCGATCATAAAAGACCCATTACCTCAGATTTCTGAATTGACTTGAACCAAATGAGAAAATAACACTAAGAAGAGGCCCGAATACTGTATGTAACAAAATGGAGAAATTGTGCTGGGTCCACACCATTTCGCGGGGAAAAACGAAGCCGAGAAGTTCCAAAAATTAAAATTAGAGTCAAAAATAAATTTCTTTAACTCTAATGAGTACCANGGGGGGGGGGGGGGGGGGGGGGGATTGATTAGCTCAGGCAGTTTGCATTGGATTATTAACTTGGAACTTCTCGGCTTCGTTTTTTCCGCGAAATGGTGTGGACCCAGCACCATTTCTCACCTTGTTACATATTGAACCAATCGATATCAATATAATCTCACCTGTGTGATTTATCGAATACGATCTATAAAAACCATCGAGTGAACGTGCCGGTGAGGGAGGGGTGTAAGAAACGCGTTTACTCGTGTTTGGCAAATCACAAACAAAAGTTCACGGAACTTTGCGCGAAAGTTCAGTTCCGTAAACCCATCCCTGTTTGTACAAGGCCTTCCATTTATAACGAACGGATAAATTATGAAGGAACAAACATAGGTGGTTAATAATTTTAACTTCCACCACCGCCGCGCCGCGCCGACCGCACTGCGTTGGGCGTAATGCGTGAAGTATTCATGCAGTCTTGTAGGCGCTATGCGTTTCAAGCCGACCGCCGTGCCGAGGGCTTCTCCTTTTCATCTCAGTCCTCGCCATCATTGACCTCTGCGCCGCTCCGCCCCGCGCCCCAGGTCAAATTGCGAGTTTGGTTTCTCTCTTAACTCGACTAATTAAAGGTGCTGCCTCTTGTATCACCGAGAGACGACAAAATCAGAAATTACCATACTATTACTCTCAAAAAATAAGAGATTGTAATAAATTTGTAATTTATTACAAAATGTAATAAATTTGTAATTTATTACAAAATGTAATAAATTTTCTGAATCCGATTTTTTTTCTCTTTTTTTGATACCTACATTCAAAAAGATTGCAAATTTTTCCGCCCACTACATTTTACCGCCATGGGCCGCGGTCCATGCGGCCACCCCTTTAATCCGGCCCTGCTTTGGTCGTCAACTTGCGCGGTGGATTTGCTCGCCTTAAGAACCTCATCTACTCCGGAGTTGACTCCGGAGCATGGCCGGATTTACACATACGCTGCCTCGGGTGGTGGCAAATTTTGATTTAACTGATGGAAGATGTTGAACACAAGTGGACGTATTTCTACTAAACAGACCTATGTGCAGGTGAGACATATAGGGTGTGCTCTAGAGAGCTGCATAAGAAACAATGTAAAAGTGGGCGTGATTCCTTTTGAAGAATTGGAAAAGCGGGATTTTATATTCTATCAAACAGACCTATGTGCCAACTGAATGCGGTATATATGAGCCGCGGACATGGCAAGAGAGCTTTGTGAACAGGGCTCATGAGTTAAAGCGCACCGTCGACGAGCTCGTCGTAGTAACGCGTATCGTTCGTTGCCGCTGACGTCACTGGCGCTTTATTATTATCATTCACTCTTACGCAAAGAGAACTAACGAGCACACCCTATATTTCTCACCTCCACATAGGTCTGTTTGGTAGAAATACGCCCAAGTGTGCGAATTGTTCTAAAGCCTCCGCATTTTTGAGCACCCGTTAGGTCTTTGCAAAAGGGTGAACATATTGCACTGATCAATATTTTGGTACCTACATACATTTTTCATCTACAGTCACTTTCTGCAACATGATCATCTCAACGAGTTCATTAAAATGCTACATTTTTGAACAGACTATTTCCACAGAAAGGTAAAATGGCATAAACAATTAGCATCTAGCTTAAAGATCGCAAATCAGGGGAGAATGTGTGCCAAAATCGCTCAGCTGCACAGGCAACAAAAACGACTGAAAATAAAAACAAATTTCTCAGCCCCCACAATTCTATGGGCACGTGTATACAATTGGACGTATTTCTATCAAACAGAACTACGTGCTTTAAGAGATGAGCCCTGAGACCCATAAGAATACATGCATTACAGGGCTCACGTCATAATGCACATAGTTCCGTTTGACAGAAGTACGTCCAATTGAGTCGCAGCAGCAGGGTTGAGAACGATTTGCACCCTGCTTGAAAACATGTTGGCCCACAATAAAATATCAGAATGATACACCTCAAATTGGGGATAACGAATTGACAGTTTTGATGATAAAAATGACAAGATATGACTATGCAATGGTGGCAATCAATTTGTCTAGTTGTAATTAAGAACCTTGATTAAAAAATGTTGATACTAAGCCAACTTCAAACCGTTTTTGCTTAGGGGCTCATTCAGATTAATGAGCGGAAAGTACATGGTGAGTTATAAGTAGAAGACTTGAGCTTCAGAAAAAAATCAAAATTTTGTTGAACACCCTTGTCCCCACTATATATTTTGTGGAATTGATCTTCACTACAATGAGTTGCTTTAACAAATTTTATTTCAGTACAGTTTAAAAACAATGAAACAAAATTGATGCAAAGTACAAGAATCCTTATACTCTACACTAATTCAACTGATTGCGGAAATCAATTTTGAAGAAGTCACAATGAATTCCCATCAAATCAATTGCTTAAAAATGCAAGTGAACGCTTGCTCTAAAAAAAAACTAGGCCATTTTACAGCCCATACATATAAAAAACCGCCAACAAAAATATAACATTAGGTCTAAAATCTTTAGGATAGAATGGTTAACGATAAAGTAAGAATTCCCTAGAGATGAAACGAAACGGTAAAAAAATATTGAGAATCTTTCAGTTTATTCATTAGATGTTAAAGAAGATTTTCTTCAATACAGTGACAGTCTATATTATTTCGATGTACACTTACATTATATTAACAATGTAAGACAATTCTTTTCAAGATACACTCAGCTTGTCCAAAAAGCTTGATTCGGACTTCATACGTGAATAAATTCACTTCAATCGAAAGAAGTGGCTCCAAAACGATTAAAACTATACATTGTTGATATACTGTAGGTTACAAAAAATTTTAAAGACACGCCAATGGTAGTTCAAAAAAATGACACAAGAACGGTATCAATTTTAAACTTCACTAGCCTTACACTGTTATGAATCTTAAACTTGAACAGCAGGGCCGGATTTTCCTACATGCCGCCCATGGGCCGCCTGTATTTTGCCGCCCCCTTCTCATTCGTTTAGAAAAATCAATAAAAACCATTAAGTGAACGTGCCATCGGGGGAGGAGTGCATAAGACGCGTTTACTCGTGTTGAACACATTCTTTGGGAAAGCCCTGTCAACACTACTAGCAAAAGGTCACTGAACTTTGCGCGAAAGTAAAGTTTCGTAAACCTATCTCCAATGGACAAGGCCTTCCATTCACAAGAAATGAACGAAAAAATTATGAGAGAACAAACACAAAATTTGGTTTAATGATTTTAACTTCCGCCGCCGCGCCGCATTTGGCGCAATGCGTGGAGTATTCACGCAGTCTTGTAGGCGCTATGCGTTTCACGCTGACCGCAATAACCCGCACATGTGTTTGATGCAATGCGTGAAGTATTCGTGCAGTCTTGTAGGCGCTAATATGTGTTACATGCCGATTGAGGGCTTCTCCTATTCATCTCGAGTCTTCGTCATCATTTCAGCCTAAGTCGCGCCCTACCAGGCCAAATTGTGTGTTTGGTTTCTCTCTTAACTCGACTAATTAAAGGTGCTCTCTTGTATCACTGAAAGACGACAAAATTAGAAATTACTATACTCTCAGGAAATGAGAGATTTTGTAGCCTTTTCTCGTTTGTAATTTTTTTTATTCTAAATCCGATTTTTTTTATACCTACATTTAAAAAAATTGCAAAATTTGCCGCCCCCTAGATTTGCCGCCATGGGCCGCGGCCCTTGTGGCCACCCCCTTGATCCGGCCCTGTTGAACAGTCCAATACTGTCATAAATTTCACACACCCTAATGGTGTTTCTAGTCATCAAATTCAGATGCCCCGACATAATCACCTATCATAAAATCCTTACATCTTTATGGTATCAGATGGCAAAATAAGCTTACTAGTTTCATACTACATATTCGTCATCATTCACATTATTAACTTAAGGGACTTGAGTTGTCTTGCCGTATCAGCAAAAATCAGCACTTAAATTTATTACTCTATATAAAGCTGCCTCACCGGCTCGGAATTTAAGCGAATACTACTTGTTGATTTCATAATTTAAAATGAGCTTTCAGAAGATCAGTCCAAGACTACAGAACCTGAACGGTTCATGGACATAGCCAAGGCTATGAAATTCAATTACGAAATGTTCAGCAATAACGATCTAAAAGATGATGAGACGTTAAAAAGCTGTGAAGAAAAACTCACCAAAACTAACTCAAATCGATTTAAATATTCACTTTATTTTCCTTCCTTCCTCCGAATTCCAGAGACGGATTGTTGGTCGGAAAGCACCAGTTAGACGGAAAAATCCGCCAATTCACCCAAGAAATCTCCATAGTAGTGTGACTGATCCTAATATTTTTTCAAAGAACACAGTCTGTCAAACACCGTCCATGGCACCTGTCAGGCAAGCCTCATCCACAAAGCGTAAGTTGCGCAAAGCCCAGCCCAGAGCTCTTGCTAGACGGAATGTTGATCGGAAAGCACCAGTTAAGCGGAAAAATCCCCCAGCTCAACCAAGAAATCTCCAGCAACGCAGCAAGAAGAAAAAAGAGCGTCCAAAAAACTGGTTAAGATGGAGGAAAGGAAACTTCATGCATGATCCTGAGTCCATAAAGTTCACAGGCTGTGCAGAATTACCTGATGAAATTCTCAAGTTAGAATCACCAGTTCTTCTCTTATTTCTTTGATGAAACTCTGAAAAACTAATTGTTGCAGAAACCCTGAGATGTTCAGTGCAGAAAAATCCCGACAAACCCTTCAGAATGTCAGTTCATGAACTAGAAAGGTATTTAGGTGTCTGTCTCAAGATGGACCTTGTGCATTTACCTAGTGTGCGTGCGTATTGGGATCCGGATATCGATATGATGTTGTGCGCGAATGTATCTCCAAGAATAGATTTGAGGAAATCCATAAGTTTTATGATTTAAATTACTCAACTTTTGCCATTCCACCAGGCCATGATGGTCATGACCGCCTTCACAAAATCAGACCATTCATTGAGAAAAAAATTCCTATCCATTCCAAGAGAGGAATATCTCAGCATCGATGAACAGTTGTGTCCATCAAAAGCTATGGCATTAATTAGACAGTATACACCATTAAAACCTAAGAAATGGGGTTACAAAGTGTACTCTCTTGCGAGCATGAGTGGGTTTGAGTATGATTTTGAAGTGTATACAGGCTTGGAAAATGACCCTAATCAACGTTTTCTGTATAATGGGCCAGATTTAAGAGTCAGTTCAAATACTGTAATTCGTTTGCGCAGAACAATTACTCCTCACGTATACCGCACACTGCTCTATGATAATTATTATACTTCACTACAGCTTGGGGTACACATATACCAGAAAGGTATACTAACTTTAGGAACAGTCGACAGGAATCGATTGCCAGGGTTAAAGTTACCTTTAAAACCAAATTTGAAGAAACTCAAAAGAGGCGAATCCAAGAAATGTGTGGCACAATCTGATGGGCTTCCCTTAACGTGCACACTGTGGATGGATAACAAGCCAGTTACCCTCCTCAGTACGTACATAGGTACCGAGCCAAAAACAACTGTAAAGAGTTACAATAGAAAGAACAAAGCCAGGGAAGAAGAACAATGTCCTCAAGCTAATATCCAATATAATAAGCACATGGGTGGAGTCCATCTGATTGATGTCCATCTTGCTCGCCATCGGATCAACGTAGAAAGTTTTAAAAAGTGATACACGAAGCTATTTTATCACTTCCTTAACACTACTGTTGTCAATTCATGGGTGCTTTACCGGCGAGTCTTAACAGCCAGCAAGGCAGCAAACCCTCCGAAACCAAAGACATTAGAGGAGTTTTGTAAAGACTTAGCCATCACTTTGTGCAGAATTGGCACAGAAGCCATCCCAAAACGCGGTAGATCATTGACACCTGGCCAAGCTGAACCAGCGAAAAAGAGACAAGGCCCTGCAGTTCTAGCTCCCCCAAAAGATGTGCGGCTAGACAAGATTACTTATTGGCCTTTAATGGAAGCAAAGCGTAGATTATTCCGTTTCCCTGGTTGCAAGCTGAAGACCAATTACAAGTGCTCTAAGGGCAACAAGAATCTGTGCATTGTGAAAGACAGAAGTTGCTTCTGCTCGTACCATTCTGCTTAGCTAAGAGGCAGAAGAAGCCTCGGTTGATTTTTTCTTTCCTGTAAATATGTTCTTTAGATTTCACAATTTATAAAAAATTAAAAGTGGTGCCAATTTAAAATTTAAAAATTTTTAGTAATTGCCGAAAATATGGTATTTTGCCCCGTGCGAGTACGTTTATTATTAAATTCACCATAAAATCAAGGGAAACTGCATCGATGCATCATACTGGATTATTAGTTATATTTTGACACATGGATGGCTGTCACATGCCGAAGGATTGGTGAGTCTTCCTCTCTTTTTCATTCCATTTCCCTTTCTTTTACTGCATGGATGGTTGTATGAGGAATAATCAAATTTTAGGCTCTCTTATACTTAAATATTGTTGTTAGATTTTTTTCAGTATTTTTCCATGTTTTAGTAGGCCAAGATACACATGAAAAAAATTATTTTGTTAGGAAAGGAAAAATCATGCATCCAAGGGTTAATTTTCTGCTTGACTGCTTTCTTTTTCCTGTGTGTCTCATTTCCTAGCTGTCATCAATTTAAATAGTCAGCATTCGACGTTTATTTTTTATTTTTTTTTTGGGGGGAGTTTTGTGGCTTCTATTCCTTTGTTCAAATGATGTTTATTTAAATAGTCAAGTTTGATGATTGGTGTTTTAACCATTGAGCCGAGAGGACTGATGAGCCAATAAACGTTCAGTGCAGATATCTGCCGAATTTTGTCAAGTGTACAATAAAAAGTAATGAGAACATGTAAATTTTGATATTATTACATGACATCGGACAACACTGCTTAAGACCATTCTAATCAAGCTCTAACTAAATTTTGAACTGATTTTTGCAGTTTTGTTGTTTCTTAATGCAATAGCTCCAGACCGAGAGTGCAGCTCAGAGTGCAGAGTAAAAGGCAGGGAGAATCCACTTATCCTCTTATAAAAGTAACTCATATTGAGACCTCAAAAGAACCCTCATAGAGACCCTCGTAGGAATTATATCTTGTGGGTATCAGTCCGGATACACAAATATTGCATGAACCGTTCATGCAAGCCACAAGTGAGCAGCTTTTTCATACAATGATTCAGGACCCCAAATCTTGACACCCTAATTTTTTCCGAACAAGATGCCCCCACAGAAGGACTGTAGAGCATTTAGGACAACATCCCTCAACTGGAAGCATATGCTCATCGGAAGCTTCGTGCTCGAGAAACTTACTTGCTAGGCATACAATATGAGCATTGAGGTCACAGTCTGGATGCAAACATGTAATCTGAGACTCCTTCTCTACTTCATCGCCACACACGTCACAAGATAAGAGGGAGAATAGGTCTTCCTCTGAGCTACTTGTCTTCAACTGCTTTCGTACGATGGGTCCATTTGTAATGCACATGTGTAATGGAGGAGGACGATATACCTGAAAGTAAACATCAAATTATGACAAGACAAATTCATGGGAATGTTTTATAGCAAGTCATGGTGCTCACTTTTTGCTGTTTGATGCGTCAAATACCCACTCTAGAAAGCAAATAATGGTGACAACAATTTTTCCCTAACACTTTCGTCATTTTCCCTGACTGTGGCAACCCTGTAAAAACCCTAAACCCTAGACTTGATGTTATAGCTATTATAACCATTTTTTTACATGAATGGATCCCTTAATAATCATGTCAAGAATTCAAAGCATTAAATTTTTTCCAAAATTGCTGTTGGCTACATTTCTATAGCTCTGAACTACAAATGTACGTATGTATCAATTTTCTACCAACCAATAATTATCTCATTGGTTTTGAGAGTCAATATTGCAACTAATTTTTGAGGTATAAAACCAAATTTGTTGTGAAATTTAATACTCTATTTGAACTGTCTCTTGATGAAAAATAACTAGAGATTGGTGCAGTAGATTTTTAGGGGTGGGTGGGAGGCCGAATCTTGTTCATTTCATATCTAGAGAGGATTTGAGGCAATCCAGCTGAAATTTGTAGGGTTTGCAGTTCTTACCAAGAACTAGATCGGCTTTTATTGCAATCAGCGGAGCTAATTACAAAAAGCAACTTAGGAAGGGGAAAGCAGCAGTTCAAAATAGCAGAGGAGAGGAGGAAGGGGCATTCATCAATTCCTACTAATTTGGACCAACAATGGGTCTTATCAATAACATCTAGAAGCGGATACATTTCTGGGAGCAAACTATCTTGAGAAAGAGAACATGATTGGTACAAATCCTTTTTGATTTTCAAGAAGATTGAAATATTGAAACATAGTTTAAAATAAAAGCTATTCTTAGATGAAAGTTTTAGAAATATCTCTACATATTCATATTCCTTCGAGATAAAAAAATCACACTTTTGGACAGGGTAGCCTGCAGGTACTGAAGAAATGTACCTGAAGAGATCGCTCAAAGTCTAAATTCAGCCATCGAATTGTTAGTGGTAGACGGTTCCAAGGACACGTGCTTAGCATCTCTGCAAGAACTTTCAAACGGAAATCATAGCATCTTTCACGGTTTGTTTTCTTTTTCAGATGTCGAAGCCTTCTGGAGCGATGAGGGTTTTGCCATGCCCATTCAAACTGAGAGAGAAAAAATTGACTTTAATGTTCATGATTGTCACAGAGTAAGCACAAAATATTAGTTTTATTTACCTACCTACAATTCAATTTAAATAATTGACACTGTGGATATATCCATAGTGATATTTTATCCTCTATGGGCAGATTACTAAAATAGAAATGTTTTTTCAATACAGCACTCCTGCAGATAAAGTCGTTCAGCATTGAAAGTTTTGAAAAAATTGAAGTTGAAAGAAAAAATTATGGGTCACTCAAGGTCCCATGAAAATAGAATAAAATTAATTTGTTACTTTCAAAAGTTTCAGTTGGTGTCAACTGTAACATTCCTTTGAAATTTTCTTTGAATATTGCTGAACATGTAAAGAAAATTCACAGAAAATCCCCAGAAAAAACTGTTGACCTTACTTGAGTGACTTGATAACTATAGTTGATTTTAGTGTTAGTAGTAAGACCTGATTGCAAAAATCTATCTGTGCCTTAGAACTCTTTGCACCTGAGGATGCTTACAAAGTTTAAACTTTTTAGAAAGCACTAACAATAAGTAATTTAAACAGAGAACAAAAGATTTCCCTATAGCAAGTTTCTGAGATTAATGCTTCTAGAACACTTGGGACGAAGAATAAAGAATAAAGATGAGTGATAACTGTTTCCACACACATTTTCTTCTTTCCAACAAATTATGGATTTCTAAATTTTGGATCTTGATTGCCAAGTAGATGAAGACTATCTGAGCAGAGCTACAGACTCAAAGTCCGAATTCTGATGGGTCATTGTCAGGATTTTCCACCATTTTTGTATCCCTATTTATAAACTTCCCTGTTAGTTCATTTAATCATTAAGGATGGCTGTATTCTTCACTTTTTCTTCAAAATTCCATTTTTTTCAGTTATCTTCCAACCATTACCCTTTATTTAAGGTACGAGACTTGCAGCTGATAGCTTCATAGATTAAAGCCGGCCAATCACGAATAGTCTTGCTGTCTCACCACCCGTTACATCAGTAAGGCTATATAAGCGTTTGCTGCCTATTTTTCGAGATCTTTTCCACCCCAGACCTGCATATGCTCAGCGTCGCTCCCTCTAAAAGTTCAGACAGTTCGGGCAACTTTTTGCAATATTCTGTGATTCTGTGCACTGTTACTTTTCAATATAATCCAGTTCATTTTTGGTCTCCAATTTTTTTTATTTATTTATTTATTTATTCTCTCTTTTGAGCGTCACACATTTATTTTCTTTAATTTGATACATTTTAATGCCAAAACTTCATTACCATTCATATTAGTAACATGGTGCTGAAACCACACTGCATATTTGCAACAGTCATCTTTTGAAACCCTCCCCTCCCTTCTAATAAAAACCACATAAGATAGAGCAGTTTTCTTCAATTATTTAAAAGATTCTAAAAGAAAAAATTATTGTGAAGAGAACCTGCACAGATTTTTCAAATCCTTAAAATGTATATACTTGACTGTATTTTAAGGGGTACATGATTTAATTTTAAATATTTACCCGCAGTGCAGAAATATTGTTTGGGAAGCCATGAATTATGAGGACCATCTCCCTGAAAAACAGAGTTATAGTATAAGCAAATAATAATGATGAAACAAGATAATTAAACTATTAAGTAAAACCATTTTTTTAACAAAATGTTTCTCAAGGTATGTGATAATTTTTAGAGAAATGTAAGCCTTGCTGTAGCAAGAAAGCCATTCCGTCTAAATTTTGTAATAAAGAACTATTATTTCGGAGCAATTCTGACTCAACCATAAAAGCACCTATCTGCATAAGGAAATAAATGATACATATGACCTTCCTAAACTGAGCCAAAAATAGTAGTTCCATAAGGTAAAATGAAGTTCATTTATCCACTCATGTCATCAATTGAATTTTTTCAAGGAAAAAAATGGCCAGGTGACCTCCCTCCAGCCTACCTTTGCAGACTATCACTTTTCGGTTGTGGGTTGGAACCCAATTGTAGTAAATTGACAATGAGCTGAAAACTTTAGGTGGATTATTTTTGTAAACACTGTCTGAAAAAAACAAAAGAGCTATCTATATCTACCTTCATATTCTGGAATTGGGAGCTAAAAATACAATTTGAAATGATGAAATATCCTTCCTTGAAATTAGATCATGAATTTAAGTGATGCAGCGATTGATTCACTAAGTACTGCTATCATTCACGATCAGTCTTCAATTCGCCACCTTCCAAGTCATCACAATTGCCATTAGTACTTATGCACTGATTCCAAACTTCTGAAACTTTTTCAACTTTTTACAGCAAAACTAATGAGCGGAATCACTTGAAAATTGTTGCTAATTTTCCTTTTATCATCAAGATTCATCCTTGAGGTTTTAAAAAAGTATGTGAAAAAGTTTAAAAGAAAAAATGAAAACAATAATAAGATGTCTGCAAAATTGAGATGTTCGCAATATTAAGATGGCATCATAGCATCTAAGGGTACATCAACGGTGAAACTACCAAACCACGTATCTCGGTTTGCGACGTCGCAGACTTCCTGTCATACTTTATTTTTTAAATGAAAAGCTACTTAACGTCCAGTCTTGAAAATTTCCGTGATTTTTCCTCTTCGTGCGGAGAAAATTCTGTGAAAATTTCAAGGAATGATATTGATTTGGTCTATTTCAAAAAAATAAAATGTGAGCGGAGATTTTTAAACACCGCAAACGAGATACGTGGTTTGGTAGTTTCACCGTCGACATGGCGCTTGTGATACTTTGGCTGGAGGGTGATGAACTTCCATCCACAAATTCCATGGAATACTTACTAGATAGGTATTGAATTTGGAATACCTAATATATAACATAGGTACATTAATGATCATCTAGTTTCTCCATGCAATAGGGTTCCTGTAGTGACAGAGGTTGAAAATTCTCAGGAAATCTCACCATGGGCCTCGATTGCTCGTCCTTTTGGCTCCACCAGCATGCGCTCCTGTATTATGTTGCTTGATTCTCCGATTAGGATCTACTGTGAATCCAATGTAAGTTCTGCCTTTAAACTTGGGATTGGTGCAGTAAAGCAGATAAACTCCAAAAAACTCCTCAATTTCTTCGCAAGCCATCACTGCTAGGTTGCAAGCTTCTGTGAAACATTAAACAAGGTCAGTAAAAACGGTTGGGAGGCTAAAAGCTCAGAGGATGCCTCCGTGCAGCAGTTAGGTATTGGGCATTGGCAAATTCGATTTGAATTGAAATAAGTAAGTAACTCCTGGAGGAGGTGAAATGACAACACAGAATGGAATAGAATACGTACTGCCAGTAGTAAGGGTGAGAAATGTGTAGGATCCTTCTTCAAAGTTGGCTTCATAACTGATTCATAGAATAGGTATTCGGTAGCTTTAATTTTCAGAGGTGCAAACAATGTGGAATCGTGGGTTTGGATAGGAAAGGGAGAAGTAAATTACGCAGTCTTCCAGGAAAGAACTCTCTCCATTTTGAAGTATTTTAAAGTTTATTTTTAATTAACAGCTGGCGTGTACAGTAGACGGTTGTGGTGATGTTCAACCGCCACATTCATCCATGAGGCAGCACTGCCCTACCGCTACCGTGACATCATTTTAAATAAATCCCAGTGCACTTGAGATGAGACAAGAAAATGCATCCTTTTGTTACTGAGCCATGAATAGATGTTGAAAGTGGATTTAGAAATGGACAAATAACTCACCATGCCACGGCGCAGAAAGGATTAATTTCTGCTGAGGATGGAGGGATGGAGAAAGCTATGCAATAGGGTATGGTTGAAAGAAGAATTCAGAGATGGTACCGTTAGACAACAGCAATTTCTAACACGTGGTAAAATGACTAAAAATAATTGAATGGAACAATTTGGACAGTTCTTCGCATCACGTCAAGTCAATTCGGACAGGTATCCGAGTAATGTCCAGAACGCCGCACGCCGCTCTTTGACTTATCAACTTACTTATCAGTTATCAGTTTGAGTTTGTTTACATTTTAATGGAGGGGAAGGGGAGAGGACCTAACCTAACGAGAGAAGATCCAAAGCTGGCCCAAAGGATTAAGCACTTTGAGAAGGAAAGAGGCGTTGAAAAGTTGCCACGAGCGCACTGCCGTGACGTAGAATCTACGGGGCCTATTAGCCAATGAAAATGAGGCAACAGCAAGGCGCAGACACTAATTCATGCCTTACATGGTCCAATATCGTCACGGATCCGGCGGTACCCATGGTGTGGCGTAGAACATACATTTCTTGATTTCTTCGTTCTCCGATCCGACAGAGTTTCTCGGAGTTTCTCCACTATCTTCGACTTTTCTCCATCGGCTGCGCAGTGCGCTTTGCTGCATGTTTGTAATAGAGTTCAAAAGTGTCTAATCATCAGCTTTCACAATGGTAAGGAATTCTCTGTTCCCTTGAATTTTGTTTGATTATTTTCACATTAAAATCACTCTTCCTCCGTAGGTGCTCTCAGGGTTCATTGGTTACAGTTATATTCAAAATCACAATTGAGGAAGTCATCCTTATTCTTACACACAACAGGGCTCTATCTTTGGGATCTCAATTTTTTGTGACCACCGACTATTAGAAGTCAACATTTATTTAACGTGGGTTCTGAAATTAGACCCTCAACCGTTTTATTTAATTTTTTATCTAGGTCTAATCAGGATGGACTGATAACAACAGAGCTGCTGTTTATTTTTCAGAGACGATACTCTCAAAGAGCTCCACAAGATACGTAGAAAAGTTTTCTAATCAAATGCGAGTAATGCACAAATATCGAATCACGTTGAACGTGCGTCCGGCTTGGTTTAGTACAGGCGGAGTGAGACAAGTCTCTCAGAGCCCCATGATGGGCAGGCGAGGAATGGGAGAGAGCGTTCGTCCCAAGCACTCGAACAGACTGCAGAGAGGCAATGAAGAATTCATTCGCACGCTCGGCTGTTCACAAATATCTTGTTTAGAGTCCATTTTCAGACCAAATTCCCAAGAAGAAAAGTTTTAGAACATACAATTGTACAACCGAATAGCATTGTTTAATTTTTCCGAACTAATTATTTACCGAGGAAAAAAGCCTCACAATTCGACAAAATTTCCCTTGAGCCGCTACTATGTGGATGTGTGCAATTGGGACACACAAACTCATCGATGCAGGTCGGTGTCACCACTCATCAGCATGCGAATTTTTAAAAGTTTTCTCGTCTTCTGTAACACAGGATGCACGGTCTACATGTTTCAATGTCCTTGGAGAATGCTAAAAAATGGTCAATATTTGCAGAATTATTCGCTCTGAATGCCATCTTACACACTGAATATCTACATTAATTTGAAACATGTGCAAATGGTCTGCATTTCTGTTTGGTCTGTGATTTAGTTGGCGATCCGAAGTTGTGCCTGCCAAACTGACTGCACTGACTTTCTCGCTTAGAATATATGTATGTACGTTAGCATCAAAATTCTGCATTTTCTTCAAACTCTTGCGTTTTTTCTGAAAATAAAATTTTTCCACTCCTCATAATTGGTAAATGTTGGTAAGTACTGGACTGGGAAAAATTGTTAAATTTTAACGATTACAATGCACCCTAGAGATACGTAGGTAATAGAAGTTTATCTAATTTTATGTTAGTCACCACTCTAAATATTATGGAATGGATCTGTGGTTAAGTGTATTATGGTATATTTCTGCTCAATGTAAGTTGGAGTTTTCCAAATTTGACTTATTTTGATTTTGTATTTTCAGTCAATCTTATCTTACAATGGTGGAGCCGTTGTGGCGATGAAAGGTAAAAACTGCGTTGCCATTGCCAGTGACAAGAAATTCGGAATACAACTTCAATTAATTTCAAAAGAGTTTCCTGTAAGTTTAACCATCATCTAACTCAGCTCTTTTACATTATTTCATTTTTCATTTTCGTGATAAATCTGAATTAAGTTTTTATACGGGACATATCCTCTCTCCTTCAAATAGCATCTTTAAAACCTGTTCTAAATTGCCCGGAGGTATTATTATTAGCATAGCTGCGGGCTTCATTAATAATAAAAGGAAACTTTTAACTCTTGAAGCTTTAAGATCGCAAATCAGAAATAAAAAATTTTCCAAAGCTCCACAATTATTGTCAATCTCTAGCTAAGTAAACATTCAGATAATTCGGACACCCCTTTACATCATTGATAACCTATAAAAGTTATCCTTCCTCTGCTTTGAGAGAGAATGACGGTGTAATCCAAACGACGTCCCTTCTACTACAATACGAAATGTCTAGGTAGTTAGGAAAGTTCAGGAATTAAGTCAGAATTCTAAGTTGAGGGTAGCCAAATTAATCATCCAGCAGAATATGAAAATAAGCATCACATATCATGTTTCCTCATCCAAATTTTATGTAAAGCACTATTAGCTACGTTAATTGGAGCTTTAAAATACTGGTTGAACACGTATTTTTGCAATCCGAATCAAGAGATGTGTGTTGGAAACCCTCATATAAATATCGTCACAACACAAGTATTCAACTGGAAATGGGTTAATGTCTCTTTGGTTCTACATTTTCAACCGAGAGCTGAAACACTTTTAGTCTTTGAAGTTTCTGTGGAATCATCCTAGATTCTGAGAAAAATATTCACAAAATTTCAAGTTTCAGTGCTGCTTTGTTATCATTTTAAAAAATAATTCATTGGAGAAAATTACTTAGGCAACACCTGCTTGATTTCTGGCTGATTTCGATTAAATCCATCCACCTACAAAATGTTCTCCTGTTTTTCGTTAAGTCATATGAACTTGTTCATTTCCATTTTTTTATTGTTCACAGAAAATATTTGAGATGGGCCCACACTTATATGTTGGATTACCTGGACTAGCAACTGATACTCAGACTGTCCATGCAAGATTAAAGTTCCGTCAGAACTTATTCGAACTGAAAGAAGGCACAAGGATGTCACCGAAAGTTTTTAGCTCAATGGTCTCAAATATGCTATATGAGAAAAGGTGCGTTTTTGGTATTATGACTAATTTATTTGAAGCTGATGCTATCTTCTTAAAATTTTCTGTTGTGCCTTTTTTACGGAAATGGACTGATGGTTACAGGTTTTGGCTGTTTAAGACATGATCTTAAGTCTTTGAGTCATGAGTTCAAGTCTAATCTTTGAGACATGATTGAGTTTCTGTAAACAAAAATACATTTCATTACTCTCTTTTGAATAATAAAAAATATAAAAATCCTCTTTGGTGCCAAAGTATTCCCTGTCCACCTGTTCGGGCCACACTCTAACTTCATAACATCGCGGCGGTTGTGCCCAGAGGTAGATAGATGAGATACGTCGTGAAGCAGTACCTAATTTGCGCCTGACTCTGCCACCATTACAGCTGTACTTACACATAACTGGACCCAAAACATTGGCTTAATCATAGTTTTCCAGGAAGGGAGCACTTCTTCCAGAAATAGCCTTTACTTAGCCACACAAAACTTGATATTTTAGCTCCGAAAGTTGATTAATTGCGCTGAAACTCGGGGTTCATATACATTAGGATACAAATGATCCATTCCTGCAATTTCCAAAAAAGGGCACTCATTATGTGTATGTGCACTTTTTCTGGAAAACTTCTCATTTATGATGCTTGTTGCTATTGGAGCATTGACATAGAAAAATTATGGCTCAAAATGTAAGGTAGGTTTGAAGATTTAGATAAATTCAAAGCAGTTGATGTGTTTAACATCTCTTTTACGTAAAGAAATAGGTTGTAGCACTATCATTCAATAGTGATTGTCATACCCTCATCCTTTTGCTCTTTTGTTTCCAGGTTTGGCCCATACTTTGTAGAGCCTATAGTGGTAGGCTTAGAACCAGATACTTACGAACCGTTTATCTGCAACATGGATTTAATAGGCAATGTATGTTTCCCTGAAGACTTTGTTGTAGGAGGCACTTGTGAAGACCAGCTCTTCGGTACATGTGAAACAATGTGGGAGCCAGATCTAAGTCCTGATGATCTATTTGAAACGATATCTCAAGCCCTAATGAGCGCATTCAATCGAGATGCTGGTTCAGGCTGGGGTGCTGTCGTTTACATCATGTAAGTTTATGTCATTAAACTCTGCAATGTCTACAGCCCTTATAACGATTAACTTTTGCTATCTAAATATTATCATTAAGCTAGGCTATGCCAAAAAAGTTGAGGCTCTTTTAGAAAGCGACGGAAAATCCACTATCAGGATTCTTTTGAATTTACTTTCAATGCTACAGTAAAGACTCCCGATCTTTTGTGGCAGTCTCAAAGTGCGTAAACTTATCTTGCCTTGACTCGGAAAGCACAGCACTCACGGTTACTTACAGGAATATTGTAAACTCAGCCTTTCTTTAATTTATGACCTGAAAGGGGTTTTATCTTGTTTTTTGCTTATGCCTGACACTCTGTTTTGAAGCAAAGAGAGAGGTCTGCTACGGGCTGCACTGCCACGTTCAGGTTTTATTTTATTTTCAGGCTCCCTTTTGCTGGATTGATCATATCTACCTAGATTCATTTTGGCATAATCATTGAGTTCCCATTCCTGTCCCTCCCTAAATTCACCTTCAGCTGAAATTTCATGTTTGTCTTTGAAAAAAGCAGTAACTAACCCTTATTTTTTGTCTTCTTCTTTCCAGAGAAAAAGATAAGGTCACTACAAGACATCTGAAGACCCGTATGGATTAAGTGATCCAGAAATTATTTTCTCAATTTTTTTTTTTTAACCTACCTTCAATAACATTTTTGTACAAATATCATTTTTGTTGAACATCTATTTTATAATTTTTTATATCATGCCTTTTTTGCAACCTATTCTCACTCAGATTTTTATCATTTTTTCCCTATAAATAAAATCATTCTGGTAAATCATAATATTGCTAGCTATTTTTATTGATTATATCCTTCTCTGTGCATTGTAAGCCTTCAAACGAATTAAGGGTTAGTCTTTTGAAAGATATCGAAGGAACTATTAATTTGAGAATTAAAGAAAAAAATCATTAAATTAGAAGTTTTATTTATAAGTGATAGAAATTTACATTACTCGGCAGAAGATACCTAACTTTCTTAATGAGATTTAATTTTATTTTTTTTCATTTCCATAAACAGTACAGCTACCCTTATTTACAATGATTTTAAGGGGGGAGGGCTGATTTCGAGGAGATTAAGCAAAAATTTTCTCCTCCCGCCGCTTTTTGGGAACTAAAACAGTTCCTGGTTTGTGTTGAGCATCAGGATGATTCAGCAACTCTGGCGGACATTGTGAGACTGGACTAGCTACGATGACTTGCTTTAGATCGTAGAACAGAGCTGAGTCGTCTTTTGTGAGGAATGAAACGGCTACACCAGTTTTGCCAGCACGCCCTGTACGCCCAATACGATGGGTGTAATCTACAACAAAAAAAAATTATGGATTTTATGATATGTACAAGGAACAGCACTTAAGTACACAAATTTTTTTTTTCCATCATCATTTGTCAGATATCTAGAAAATTCCTAGGTATTTTATACAGGGTGATCCAAAAATTTATGTCGCATCACTGATGTAACTCCTAAGTTTTTTACCCCTCTTTAGGAAGACCCCTTTAAAATTTTGAGGGCATCCAAAAGTCATTTCCTTTGACTTGTGATTGCTCACAAAATTTCAAGTCTCTATCTCATTTTGTTCAAAATTTACATGGAGTGGTGCCTGCTGTGAGACTTAAAGATCACCTTAACTGCTTGGTTCTTTTTAAGATAACATATTTTTTTCATGTTGAAAATAATTAAGTTTGATGATATTAGAAAAAAATAAGAACAAAAATAGAGTTGAAAAAAAAAATTGAGACCATGAAATGTGTTGAAGTGTTTTTAGAAGGATTGATGAAAGTTTATTTTCCTCTGGAACTAAAACATCCTCAAAATTCACGTTTCATTTGAGTAAAGTCCACCACTCACTGAGTGACTTGCACATCACAAGCACTGTTCAGTGACTACAAGTCATAGCAGATGCATATTCCAACACTGGGCACACCTCATAGAGGGGACTTGTAACGGGGCCAAATAAAACGGAAACCACGTAATTCCCAAACCCCGAAGAAAATCAAACAGTTGGATGGTGATAGGGTAAATTGTACATTTGACGTTGATGGACTCTTTCTTAAACTACTGATTACGTCAAACTGCTGGCAAATAAAATCTTAGGATGACGTTAGTGACTTTACGATGATAATAGCAACTTTAGGATAACAGCGACTTATGAATGACGTTAGCAACTTATGAATGATGTTAGCAACTTACAGACGATGTTATCAAGTTCAGGATGATGTTAGCGACTTCAGGATTATTTTAGGTTAGAAAGGTGGGTAAGGTAGGTTAAAAAAGGGTTTACAAGAAATAATTGAGAATCACCTTGACAAATTAAAAATCAAGTTGAAGATAAAAAAATGTATTGCATTTTGATTTGGAGTTAATAGGTTAAAAGAGCGCTAAATACAAAGAATGAGATTTGCCAGCAGTTTGACAGAGTGATGAACAATAGTTGGAGATCCATCAACGCGGAGTTTACAATGTATCCTATCTCCATCCAACAGACTCCGATTCTCTTCGGGGTTTGTAATTTACCTGATTTGCAGTTTATACTGTCTCACAAGTAACAAGCAGAATTTCCACAATCCATGCTTTCATCCGCAACAGATAAAGGAAAACGTAACTGAAAGAGAATGTGCTCTTTTGAAATTAGACCAATTAATTGTGCTAATGCGAGAAAATTTTCATAACTGCTAAAGAGGGACCGGTATCTGACCAAAAACTAAATATTGAATACTTGGAAAGCATGAGCATATGAGAACATTGACTGGGTCCTGTGAGTGGTGTGGGTTGGCTAATGGATATATTAGAGAGGAATCACCCCCTAATCTATTTTGATAAAAAAGGAGCAAAACGGGGAAGGCAAAAAGTCACCATATGATCAGAGAACATCTGTAGATAAAGCTTAGCATTTAATCTTCAACCTCAGGTTGTGACCGTTCCAAAATTTCCAAAAATGCTTTTTTACAAAAGAAAATTAATGCAGCTTTGTAACTTAAAGTATTGAAATACCTTCGATTGACTTGGCCATGTCGTAATTGATAACCATTGACACATCTTTGATATCAATACCACGTCCAGCAACATCAGTTGCCACCAGAATATCCTTAGCACCCGTCTTCAAAGAGCTGAGAGCATGCTCTCTCTGTTCTTGACCTTTACCTCCGTGGAGTGTACAGGCATTGAACTGCAAAACACAAATGAAAACATGAAATTACTGGGAAGAGTTCACCACGAACATCAGCGGTAAGTTTTATTTTGATACCAACTTTTGGATCATGCATGCTGGTAACAGGCTGCCTCTCTCAATAGAAGCTCGGGAACATCATATGTGGCTTTGCGATTTAGTCATTAATTTCAGGGTGGAATCTTGTAAGAAACAGAGATGGTGCCAGCGATGATCTTGTGATGAGTTGTGAGTACAAAACTGGCAAAACCTCGCAGTAGGAAGTAAAATAAGTTGAATTGATTCTTGAAACAATTGCACTGCTGGCAAAAATATTACTAGCCGGCTCATTGTTGAAATCGATAGACAAAGAGGACATAGGGAGAATGGAGCAATCCTATTGGTTGAAATGGTTGGTTCCTATAGACTAAGGGAGAAAATGATGGACTAACTGTAGGGTCTCTCGTGGGTTGCCGCTGTTTAGTCTATTTTCTACCTTTTCTGTCCATTGCAGCCACCCACTTCCACCAATGGGTTCCCTCCATATCCCTTTTGTCTTCTTTGTTTTTCAATTTCAACAATCAGCTTGCAGGCATTTGTTTAAGCGGGTCTTGGCTAATTTTGAGAAATGCAAAAACGTACTAACTGTAAAATAATTTCTCTAACACAAAGTTTTTGGCTTCCTAAGTTGCGACGGAGAATTTTGCATAAAATCGGATTCCTATTTTTCAATTCCTCAAGCTGCGAGTGAACCAGTCAATGTTGAGACCTGGGTCTCTGAGGAGAATACAAAATGAACTTACTCCAAGCTTTTCCAGACCCTTAGCAAGGACATCAGCTCCTTTCTTCTGGTTGACGAAAATAATGACAGGAGGCTCAACACCTCTTTGAAGGATCTCCATTAGTTTTTTACGCTTGTCACTTTCGGTGACTAAGTATACAATTTGTTCTGTTCTCTCCGTTGGTTTACCAATGGAACCAATGTATACAACTGCAGGGCGTCGGAGGTATGTTCTTGCCAAGCGTTCTACAGCAGGAGGCATAGTTGCAGTAAACATCACAGTCTAAAACAAAACAATCCATTACACTAAGTTTCTTTTCAATGAGAATAGAAACTAAAAAATTTTGAAAAACTTGCACTAATTGTATCTTTGTCAAAACAGTATTAGTGAAAAAATCATGACCCAAAAACTTTCCATCATAATATGAATGTGAGTCTTCAATAAAGCATACAAATTTACCAAATCAACCAGTCATGACGTACAAAATGTGGTTGTATTAATTTAAAATTTAGATAGGTGAAAATTGATGTATCCGCTTCAATAGAAGAACATCATTCCCTTTGGTGCAAGTCCTAGTCAAATCAAATCATGCCTAGTGACGGGTATGTTTTTAACATATATCGACAGTGAAAAGTATGCTCATGAAAAGTATTTTCATGAAAAGTATCTCGGTTTGCAACTTTGCAGACTTCCTGTAATACTTGGTTTTTTAAAAAGAGAACCACTCAACATCAATTCTTAAAAATCTTCGTGAATTTCCTTCTCTGAGCAAAGCAAATTCTGAAAATATCAAGGAATGATGTTGATTTTTTTACTTAAAAATAATAAAATCACAGCACAGATTTTTAAACACTGCAAACAAGATACATGGCTTTGGAGTTTCACCATTGATCTTTGCTTCAAAAAGGTTGCAGAACATATTCTTGACGAAATTTATTACATAATATCTCTAATTAGATTAAAAAATTAAATTAGAGACGCATAGCAAGATACTCATGTCATTTTAAGTGAAGAAATAACCAAGGAGAAAGAATTATGAAGATACTGACCTGTCGATATTTTTTCTTTGAGAAATAATTGGCTAAAAGTTTAGATTCATCTTCGGCATCTTCATTATCTGGTTTCAAATTTGTGACGGGCATGTATTCAAGAATTTTTTGAACATCTAAAACCAGACAGAGCAGCGATTAGAAATTTTTTCGATGACGAATAATTTATCACACCTAGCTTGAAAAAATTTGGGCGAGATTTAGATAACCAAGTCCAATTTACACTATTCAACTTTACATTCGGCAAAAGCGAACGAAAAGTTGAACGGAAAGTTAGACACAATGGAATTTTATTCAATTGCTGTTGCCTTATGATGTCATCAAGCAGAAGTAAGGCATCTTCTTCAGCTTTTGGTTCGCAAAGATCCCTCTGCAAATGTCGCTTGATAGATTTCATTACAAGTTGAACGAAAAGTTGAAGTTGACATCACTTTCAAGTTTCCATTTTAAGTTTCATCTTTTCATTGAAATGTTGTGTTCTCATGTCAGTATCACATGATCCAACTTTTCATTGACAAAAGCCGAAGAGATTTTGGAATGAATAGTTGAACAGTGTGAACTGGGCTTTCATGAGAAGGGTCATTCATAACACAGAAAGTTGTTCATAGACAGGGAATGTGGTAAAGTACTATGAACTGCAGGGAAACTCTGTCAAACTGTGCCGCACAGGCGAGAAAGGTGTAAATTTTACCAGCTTAAGTGGTGCTTAATTTTTAACTCACCTGGCTCAAAACCCATATCTATCATTCTGTCAGCTTCGTCTAATACAATATAGGTACACTGATTTAAAACTAAATAACGATTTTCTAGGACATCGATCAACCGTCCAGGAGTAGCTATGACAATCTGAAAAAAAGAGAAAGACTATTAAGAAAACATATTATGGGAACAATAATTTGCTATTGATGTTACATTTTTTGAGAATGAAACTCCCTTCCCACTCTTCATTTGCTTGCAATAATCAGTATTAATACTTGCTGTTCGAGAAATGGTGTGCGACTCGAAAAAGTAATAATGAATTCGAACACATAATGCTGAGCCCATGAGCATATTTTAGTTTTAGCACTACATCATTTATGTGACAAAGAGGAGATATTGTGCACCTAGGCAAAGCAAGAAATCAGAACGATGTTGGAATAAATATTTACAGACAAATATGCTGATTTTACAGAGGATTCAAGAAAACACCCTCAGTATTGTACTGCCGTGCTCAGCAGATACCACAGACCGCTCCAGATTTAAGAAGTATTTACTGGACAAGGCAATGAGTCACTAAACCATGAACGGATTTTGACTTAGGTACGTATAAATTTTTCTGGGGTTAAAAGATGCGTAGATCTTGATACGTACATTAAAGACGCAAAAAATTGACTCGGAAACCGAAAATACGCGGTTCAAAAAGTGAGACTTTTCCGCAGATTTCAAACGCCCTGGTTCCGCTCCAAACCAAATGATGCCATCCGGTACCAATCAGAGGCAAGCAAGAGTTTCTACGACTTCTGTCAAAAATCTCCACCCCTCGTATATGAAAACAATAAGAAAGTCGAAACTATATTTTCAGAATCAACTAATCTAATCCCATTCATGTTATATGTGGTTAACAAGGAACAGTCCACATTGAAATACGTAACATGAGTGGAAAATCAGACGAGATAGCGATTCGACTACCGTACTTCACTGCCATCATTTTCCCGCCGTTCTGGCGCGTTTGAAATTCTTCGGAATCTTTAGACTTTTTAAAACCCGACTTGTCCAGGATTTTGGCTCCAAAAATGCACAAATGAATCACTACGTAATCTGTTCACCTAATGCTTTTAGAATATTAAATAAAAGAAACAAAGTTTAGTGACCCATTAAAACTTAAAAAGCCTCGGCATGTGCATTTTTCATTCTTTCAGGTTACATGCATTATACCCTATAAGAAGTATCTTGCAATAACAAATTATGTAGGTTTGAAAGATGCCTTGTTCTAGAGTAATTTGTCTGTGAAACTCGCAAAATCCAGAATTAGGAGCCGCGTTTCTTGTCTTGATCGGTAGTGTAGGTCTAAGTAATAGTATAGAAGATTGATATTAATGATAATAATAGTAAAAAACTTGAATGATAATTCACATAGTTTAACTTTTCATCCGACAAAAGCGGACAAAAATATGATGGAAGGTTTGAATGCAAGAAAATTTAATTCAATTACTGTTACCAAAAGGCATTCGAGCATCTCTATTAGCTTCTAGTTAGTGAATATATAGCTTCGGCCTATGTTGTCTGGAAGATTTTGTTTCAACTTTCCATCAAATTAGTGGTGCCAACTGGATGAAAATTGAACAAAAAGTTGAAAGGAAGTCTCGTTCAATTTCCCATTCAACTCTTCTACCAATTGTTGCGTTCTCAAGTGAATATTGTTTGGTGACATATTGTATTGTGAAGTTTAACTTGACAAAAGCTGCAGAAAAGTTGAATAAAAAGTTGAACCAAGTGAATTTGGCTTAAGAGATTGTTCAGGGAAATGGCTTAGAGGCCCATGCAATGAACGATTCTATGAAAGTAATCAATTGCTTACTTCACAACCTAGACGCAGTCTAAAACCTTGTTCTTCACGAGAAAGACCACCAACGACGACAACAGTCCTTATACCGAGGGGCTTGCCAAATTTATTGGTTTCTTCTTCAATCTGCTGTGCCAACTCTCGGGTAGGTGCTAAAATGATGGAATAAGGACCCTAAGGAAAATATTAAACAAACTGCATTTAGATAAATGTTAGTACATACTTGAAAGTACTAATTAATCTAGACAACTTTAACAGTACAAAGCGCGAGTAATTTGGTTTATTCTAACGATTGCAATTTTATTTACATCAATGTTCCGTTTGGAGGTTAACTGGGGGAATACATTTTCCAAACATTCTTTCAAGCTTGATATTTTGTCAATAAAAATGATCCACCTTTTGGAGTTTTGATAAATTGGAGGTATTTATTTATTTCTTTTGTTAGAAAAATTTTGAGAAGAAAGGAGACCTATGAGAGGGGGGGAGGGGGCAGTATTTTTTGTGTGCTGTAACTTGTTGGAGCAATTTCCTTCTAACAGATAGTCAAATTAAAGTATAATAAAAAAAAAAAATTACCTGATCAGCGTCTTCCAGTCTTTCTATTTTTNTTCGGCCTATGTTGTCTGGAAGATTTTGTTTCAACTTTCCATCAAATTAGTGGTGCCAACTGGATGAAAATTGAACAAAAAGTTGAAAGGAAGTCTCGTTCAATTTTCCATTCAACTCTTCTACCAATTGTTGCGTTCTCAAGTGAATATTGTTTGGTGACATATTGTATTGTGAAGTTTAACTTGACAAAAGCTGCAGAAAAGTTGAATAAAAAGTTGAACCAAGTGAATTTGGCTTAACAGATTGTTCAGGGAAATGGCTTAGAGGCCCATGCAATGAACGATTCTATGAAAGTAATCAATTGCTTACTTCACAACCTAGACGCAGTCTAAAACCTTGTTCTTCACGAGAAAGACCACCAACGACGACAACAGTCCTTATACCGAGGGGCTTGCCAAATTTATTGGTTTCTTCTTCAATCTGCTGTGCCAACTCTCGGGTAGGTGCTAAAATGATGGAATAAGGACCCTAAGGCAAATATTAAACAAACTGCATTTAGATGAATGTTAGTACATACTTGAAAGTACTAATTAATCTAGACAACTTTAACAGTACAAAGCGCGAGTAATTTTGTTCATTCTAACGATTGCAATTTTATTTACATCAATGTTCCGTTAGGAGGTTAACTGGGGGAATACATTTTCCAAACATTCTTTCAAGCTTGATATTTTGTCAATAAAAATGATCCACCTTTTGGAGTTTTGATAAATTGGAGGTATTCATTTATTTCTTTTGTTAGAAAAATTTTGAGAAGAAAGGAGGCCTATGAGGGGGGGGGGAGGGGGCAGTATTTTTTGTGTGCTGTAACTTGTTGGAGCAATTTCCTTCGAACAGATAGTCAAATTAAAGTATAATAAAAAAAAAAAAATTACCTGATCAGCGTCTTCCAGTCTTTCTATTTTTGGCAAAGACTGAATCCACATTAGCAGAGGAATCAAGAAGGCCAAAGTTTTACCTGACCCAGTTTCTGCCACACCAATGATATCTCGGTTCTGTAAAAAAAGAGTAAGCTATCATTTCAAAGTGGGAGGGCTACACTACTTACATTACTAGTAGTAGCAGTAGTAGTAATATGAGTAGTAGTAGTAGTAGTAGTAGTATTACTACTGGACCCCATGGGAAATCTCATTTTTACTTTCGGTGAATAGATAAAATAATAATACATATGTAGTTATTTCAAGAAGAATAACAAAATAACATACACTTTTTAGGGAAAATTTGAGGACAAATGTACGAAAATGTATATGTTGTTTTACAAACGACAAGTGATTTTTATGACAGGGCAATAATGAAAGAAAAATTATAAAGATCTTTTCACCATGAATACTTTTGGCCAAATTTTTCCTCCTGAAGAATCATCTAAACCAAATTACTACACAAATACTGCAAAAATTGAATTAAAATTTGAATAAGTAGACAGGGTGTCTACTAAAACAGGCTGGCCACTAATCAGTACTTTAGCAGTAGTTTTCAGTACATTTCCAAGAAATTCAGTACCTCCTTAACAGAAAAATTCCGTACTTTTTCAGTACCTCCAACAGACGAAATTCAAAAATTTTCAAAAATATGAATTCCCCGCTCAAATTGCTACAAAAATTCAAAAGACTTCGGACTTTCTTGCGAAATTTCTGCACTTTTTCAGTACTTCCAGACCGCCCTTGAAAAATCAGTACTACTTCCAGACTTGTGGACACCCTAATAGAGCAACCAAAGACCTCTAAATAGGCCCTCATTCAACCTTGAAAAAGGAAATGAACAAAAGTTTTTTTTTTGCTTCCAAAATATTGGCAAATATACCTGTAAACCAATAGGAATGGCTTGTCTCTGGATTGGAGTGGGTTCTTTGTAACCGATTGTATTAATAATATCCAAGAGTTCAGACGGAATGCCAGATTCCTTCCAACTTCGAATCGGATCTGGAATTTTACCACCTAAAAACATAAAAGCAACAATCTCTTTGAAAACTTTGGAATTTTTAAAATTCTTGGTCATACTTGTGCAACAAAATTAAGATCTCTAGCTCTCCTCTGGCAAATCAGGAACATAATAGAGATTTATATACACTCTAATACAAAAAGCAATATGCAAAATGCAACTTGTTCACTACGATGGTGCGGCTACGTTACCAGATGCTGTTCCTAAAACATAAGTACAAAGCTGATTTCCAATGGCCGATCATTAAAATTTTAATGCACTCTAAGCAAGTTTTACAAAACTTAAAAGAATGATTCAATGGTGAATCAATTGATGATTTTTGAATTTGGAAGAATTTTTCACCACTCATTAGACATTAGTCATTTGCATTAGACATTATGATGAGGGTACAAGTTCTGCATAGGAAATCAAAAAATACATCCAAATAACCTTTAAGGAGAAGAAATGAAAATTTAAAATCAGATACTACTTGCCCCTTGGCAATGTCATGATAAGTTAATTTATGGGGTAAAATATACTCATAATTTGAAACTAAAAAATCACATTCTTAAAATTATTCGAAACATTGAAAATAATTTTTTCTTCAAAGTGGTAATTGATTTTTGATCTGAGAAGTCAATAACTAATCATCAAGGGCCTAACCGAGTCAAATATTCTACATTCGTCTCTACTTTAAGGCTACTTTATGATAGAGGGATGCCATTTTACCCTGGGGGAGATTCTTGAATCTAATCCATGTCTTAGTTGGATATTAATTACATTGTAAATTTATATTCATGTTGACAGCCATGAATGAGTAATTTGTTAAGTTTCCTCTTTAAATGAACTATCTTACGTTAAGATTTGACTTTCACTGTGGCCTTTTGACTGATAGCGTGATAGGTATTATTTTTACAATAAATAAATATAATAAGGCCTGACCTTTGATGGTGATATTGTAGTCCTCTCGAAAGATACGCCAATCTCTTTCTGTCATTTCAGTTTGTGCTTTCTCTGTCCAGTGTCTGTCGTCCCATTTCTGCTTGTCTTCTTTGCGCTTGACTTTTTTTAGACGAACTCTGTCAGGAAAATGATGAGCATTAACAGGGGAGCGATAATATTCTTTGAGAGTTAGCTGTGAGACAGTTCTTTCCTCGAAAATCAAAGGAAGATAATGCTATCAATGAATATATATTTAGTCATAAGTTATTATCTAAATATGTTCCTCAAAGAATGATTACATATGTGATTTGAACTGAGCCTAGACTGAAATTAATTCAATTTCCCTCCATAATTCGTATTTTTCATTCTTCTGGTTGGTCTAAATATTTATACTGTGACTTCATATTTAAGTATTTTATGGAATTTTTCAAAATCAGAAAAACATTTCTGTAAATAAGATCTAAAAAAAATTGAGTTTCTTTCAATCTAATTCTTCCATAAATTATGGTCCCACCAGAAAAAGAGAGGCCTAAAAACTGCCAGAAAACAATAATAAAACTGGTACTGCAATTTGCCCCATTGGTCTCGACAAATTGCAACTTTGTATTTTGCAAGATTTACGCTTACTATTATTTGATGTTCGAATACAGGGTGAAAAAACCACCGTTTTAGACTTTTATTCAGTAATTCCTCTACTGACTGCTCGAGAACACCTCATCAAGTAAAAATCATCGCTAGATTGAAAAGGTTCTTTTACAACAGGTTCTTCAACAGATATGATGGACACAATTGACAAGAATCTGAGCGATAGAGGAGTCTATTACTTACTTTTCTTGCTCTTTTTCTGCTTCTGTTCTCCTCCTTTCCAACAAGTCACCATAAAATTTTGACTGATCTCGTTTCTGTGCTTTTATGTCTATGCCTGCTATATTACCGCGTCCATAAAATTGAACCTGGTAAAGACACATACAGACCACTTTATTGGAGATCCTCATTATATTCAATTTAATGACCATAAAAAATTGTCTCTTTCTTCTTGGACAAAAATACTCAAAACAAAATTCTGAAAAAATTGTGTGGAAATTATTGAGGCTTTTAGAGTACTACAAAAGAAACATTTGCTAAATTTATATCTTTGAAAATGACAAAGAATTTTCGAATTTTGGAACACAGTTAATTTTCACAGAAATAATTTCTTGAAAATTCTTTTAAAAATCTATATCAAAAGAAAAAATACTGACACAAAGCCTGAAAACAATAAAATAGAAAGAAAAAACTGGCGCTCTAGGTTGGCATATATTTTCGTGATCTACGACTCATGATCGGTGCTCTCCACAAGGTCTTAGGTCTGGGTCCGACATCATAGGAGAATGCAATAGTGTATTTTCTTCGGAAAATACACTAAAAATACCTTGCGCTTAGTCTTGATCAGAAACTTGATTAATCAGGCAAGTTATCATAGCTAGAGTTTCAACCTAAAAGGAGTAACAATACCTCAATAGGTCTGTTGCACACGGGAGATACAGTTGGCTGCACAGAAATTTACGTTTAAAATAGCACCAAAATCTTGTTGCACAAAAAAAGTCAAGAATATACTCTAAGGCGCACTATTAGCACAGTCCATATCACTTACTTCCAAAACTGCACCTGCTGGCACTTTTTTCTTAATGGACCACTAGACAAGGTACGAATTTAAGCATTCTGATATATGTTTCTTAACCAGAATTTCACATAGAACACGATTCACGCAACAAAAGTTACTGAAACTAACTCCTTACGAAGATATTAACGTTTTTATTTCACATTGGTTACGAGGAATTTGCACTGCCCGCTCACAAGAAACTCAAAGCTCTACGTGAGGCAAATCGCGCACTACAACGGTTTCAGCAAGCTTCTCAATCGAGCAATGTTCATTTCCCACCATGTGTTGTTCAAACTATTAGCAATTTGCTATAACTGAGCCAAAGCGTCAAGATTGAGGTTGCTAGATTTTTATATCGCAGAGACTGTCATGATAACGTTTAGCACGCGATGTGAATCACGTAGAGCATTGAGTTTTCATGAGCGGGTGGTTTGAATTCACGCATCAAGAATCAATAAATATCTTCGTAAGGAGTTGATTTCGGTAATTTTCGTTGTGCGCAACGTATTCTACGTAAAATTTTGGCTGAGAAACATGTATCAGAATGCTGAATTTCATACCCTGTCTAGTGGTCCATTGTGGCGATTAGGTTTGCTCAGATAGAGATGTAAAAAAAACAATGAAAAGATAGGTCTCCGTATGATGCATAATCCTGCTCTGTTCCATAACTTAGCAGACCTACTGATTAACATGCCTCTAACCGACTAATCGACTGCTTCACCAAGATTTTGGATTGGTTGATAAAAAAACAGCATGGATTTCTTAAATACCTGGTGCCGCTCTTTGTACAAATTGTTGTAGTCAATTGAAGTATCTTCGTTTGCATCCCAATCAAAAACAAACTTCCGATCATTCAGTCTCCGGACTCGTCGCTTCTTCTTCACAAGGCCAAGGTAACGTTCTTTGATTGCCTCACTTTCTCTTTCTTTATCTTTAGAGACCTCCTTGTCTTCTACATTTTCTCTCTGCCTCCTTAACATGAAAACACACACAATATTAGAATTACGACAAACATTTGAGTGACATTGCAACTTACACCAATGCCTATGTTTGAAATCATTTACCTTTCAAAAGAACTTGTAACTCAGAGTAATAAATTTACAAGTAGAAAAATTAATAATGTAGGTATCTGAACTATCAATAGGTAACTCTATGTATTTGGTTTCAAAAATCAATAATTTTTTTTTTGCCATCTCATGCTAAATATGAGGGTGAAAAGTATTGTAACTCAAAATTGCATTCTGTTGCAGGTTTACTGATTTTTGTACAGACCTACATTTAAATATTTTATTTAATTGTGCATTTTGTTCTGTCGCAATGGCGTGAGAGCTGTTACATGGAGGTGATAACACTGAAATATTCTCGAGGTTTCTTTAGAACGATTTGATGCTGTGACAAATCTTCCAAAACCTGCCCTTCAAGAAAAGGCCTTCTAGTTTCTCTGACTGAGGAACAAATTATTGACATTACGCACCAAGAATCTTGGAGGTTATTTGAGCACAAATATTTTACAAGAAAACCTTACTTCAAGATGAGTTATACACTTACTCAGAGCTGAGAGAATTAACTGAATAAAAAAATCATGATATTACATTCACCTTGTGTCGTCTCGTCTTGTTTCACTGGTATGAGCTTCTCGTGTGAATTGCAAACGTTTCTTCCTTTCTTCTTCCATTCGTTTACGCATTTCTTCAACTTCCTGCTCTCGTTTTCTCATAGCTTCTTTTGCGCGCTCTTCTTTAGTTAAAAATTTTGGCTGGACAAATAATAATAATCCAATTTTAAGGATTTGAATCATTGTAACGTAATTTTCTTTCATAGATCCCCCATAGATCTACGTTGAGATTTTCTTTTTAGATTTCCTTCCAACAATTTACTTTTCTAATCTGTGTCATAGCAATTCAACTACATGATGTCAATTACAACCAAGCAATAGATGAAAATATAGTATCTTGCAAGACCTTGCCTAAACTCACAAGAGATTATGTATTTTGTGAGACCTTGCCTGTTGATGCTTGAGTTCCCATTTATGCTAGTCCTTGCTTTTTATTAACTTGGCTGTTATCAATCATCAAAGTTTACGCTTGTCTTAGCTAAAAATAAATATATATTTCTTCTAAGATGTAGTTTCTGCTTTATTCTTTCATTTCTTCATCTCTCATCTTTGCTAAGGGTTTTTTGATTGTGCACTGAAGAAGATCCTTGTCCTATGGGTTGAAACGTCTGCCTTTGTTATCATTTTCTGGCGAGTTTGTATTTTCATCATTGCTTGTTTGTAATTAACATCATGTAGTTAAATAGCTAAATACACTGAATTTTAGGCTTTTACTTCGATTTTTACATTATCATTTTGACTATAATAGCTTGGCCGGCCAAATTTGGCATAAAATGCGTTGATACCTTGTGTGTGAGTTAATTGTTGCATTAATCATGTTCTACTTGAAACTTTAAAGAGGAAAAACATATCAGAATGTATAAATTTGTGCCTTGTCTAGAGATCCATTGAGGCCTACACAACATGGTAAAAATGTTTGAGATAAGGGATGATGATGAAGGACGAAAACAATGAGGGATTTAACTTATTTTTTTTTTTTTTTAAATTTCACTCACTTTGCTGCGAGCTTCCTCCTCGGCTTTTTTCTTTGCGAGAAGCTCCTCCAAAGAGAGAGGTTCTTTCTTCGGCTTAGCTTCTGATCCATTATCTTCCTCTTCTTCTTTAATTTCTTTCTTAGTTGCTCCTTTATCTGACCCTTCACTGAAACAACAAAATTTAAGAATTTGACAAATAGCATAGTGAGACTACAATAAAAAAAAAAGTTCCACTGAAAAAAACAACAAGAGAGATTGAAATAACATTGGAGGTAGGTTTTAAGAATAACAAGATGGACGAGATGAACAAAAATGACTGTTGATAATAACCTAAGAGTTCAAAACAAATTATTAATTGGACCCTGTTAAAGGGAAAGAAACCAAGCCACATCAGCGATTGCCAAATTTAATTGGGCAATTTAACTTTTTACTTGAAAACAGTTGTGCAGATTTTTGTGCAAGTTTCAGTGAATTTTCTGCATAGTATGAGGCAATTTCCTCAAAATTTACAAAGGAATCCGCACAAACGTTCTCTTGTAAAAAATTAGATTACCCAGTTAAATTTGGTAATAGCTAATGTGGCTTAGTTCCTTTCTTCTAAATGCGGTCCAATTAAGAGCAATTTTCAGAATTCTTCGAGATTCTTGAGAAATTCAGAAGAACACAATTATTGCTTCTCCAAGGTTCTGACAACGATCATGGAAAAGTATTATACAGGCTTGCCTTAAAATTGCTTATTTCTTGATATGCAGTCATTAAACGACCAAGTGAAAGAAAATGCCTGGGGATGCTCTTATTTTAGTTTTTCAGAATGAAATAACTACTAAAAGTTCATTCAGTTCAGTGAGCAACTGAAATTTTCAGTTGCATCAGTAAGAGATAGCATAGTCCGCCTCCTGTGGTGTAGTGGTTGTAGAGCTGGCTCTATGACCGAGAGATCCTGGGTTCCATTTCCAGTAACGTGACCTGAGTTTGATGGTCTCTATCTCGGGCAATTGTCACCTGGAACTGGGGTAATGAGCGTGAGATTTGCCAATACAGGGTGTCCCAGGATTAAGTACGGATATTGAAGGAGCTGATTCTTTGGATCAAGAAAAGGCGTTTTTGGGGTATAACTTTTTTTCCAAAACGCTTTCCCTGGGGGCTCCATTATCCTCCTACTATACCCTATTCGTCCCTCTTATTTCAAAAACAATGAGTCATGAAGAAAAAACGCATGATACTTTTCTCAATATTTTTCGATGCTGAATCTAATTCAAAATCAATTTTTCTTGCTAGAGACATTAATTATGACCACATATAGGTTGGAATTCCCCCCTCAAAATGAGTTTTCTCATTAATGGAGGTCGAAAATGAAAAGAGCGCTAAAAATTACCAATTTTCATTAATATTGGTTGAAGAAGATATCTATAACCAAAAGTTAAGAAAATTTTTTCTTCTTATTCCATCTGTAATTCTAGGAAAAAAATTATCATATGTGACACACCAGAAGTGACTTCTGGTGTGCCGCAGGGTTCTCACCTTGGGCCGATTTTGTTTTTGATTTAATTAATGATCTGGCATCAGTCTTGAATTTTTTGAATGCTTTGCTATATGCTGATGACTTTAAAGCATATGGAATTGTCAAGTCTGTGAATGATGCTATGCTATTTCAGGCGGAGCTGGATTATCTTTCTGAGTGGTCCAGGTTGAATGGCTTAGAGTTTAATCTGGGCAAATGCAAAGTTCGGTCTTTTTCAAGGTGTCGTTCTCCGCTGTGTTTTGATTATTCTCTCTGCCATTCTCCGCTTGAGAGGGTTGGTACCATCAGGGATCTGGGTGTAACTTTCAGTTCTAATTTCAGTTTTTCCGAGCATGTAGACTATGTTGTTAACAAGGCTTTCAGGATGTTGGGTTTTATAAAAAGAGTGGCTGGCAAGTTTCAAATTTCTACTATTTTGCATCTTCATCGTACTTTGGTTCTTCCGCATTTAACTTTTGCATCAGTGGTTTGGTGCCCCTATACTCAGTGTGATATCGTTAAGTTGGAGTTGCCTCAGCATCATTTACTTCGATTTTCATCTTTTAAATTGGGATATCCCATGTCTATTTATGAGCATGATTATAATGAAATTTCTAACCGTCTTTCTGTTTTTTTCTGTTGTGTCTTTTTATAAATATTTTGATTTGGTTTTCAGTTTTAAGCTAGTGAATGGGCTTTTATTCTCTCCTGGGTTACTCGGTCGTTTTAAATTGAGGGAGGTTGCTCATTCTTTGTGGGGTGGTAGGCGATTCATGGAAGGCCATTCCTTCTCTCCTGGTTGCAGGATGGTTAGGTACTGGAATGATCTTCCAGTGGATCTGCAGGAATGTCTGGAGTTGATGCGTTTTAAGTTTTTAGCTAGAGGTTGGGCTTTGGAAACTTATTAGTCAATTTTTATTAGTTATTCTTATTAGTTACTTTTTTGTAAATATTCTGCTATATTCTTGTAATATTGTAATGTAGAGTACATAAAATTGTTGCCATGTTGGATTGTTTAATTGTCTTGTGTATCTTGGGTTCTTTGCCCGTACATTGTATAATAAATAAATAAATAAATAAACATTGTCACAGTGTCAAAAAGACGATTTTTTTCTCCAACTTACAAGAAAAAAAGTTATACCTCAAAAACGTCTTTTTTGACCCAAAGAATCGACTCCTTCAATGTTCGTAAACCTGAGGACTGTTTGAAACTTGGTAAAAAGATAACAAAAAAAAAACTAACAAATAGTTTTTACACCAATGATTGTTGTAAAAACGCAAAGGGAAAACGTTTGTTAAAATGCAAAGGGAAAAGTTAGGAGAAAACAGGTATATTGCATGTGAACTAACCTTTTTATAGAATCTTTTATCTGTCGCTCCTTACTGGAGCTACGAGGTCTTTTCCTGTGTTCACGGTCTCTGTCACGATCTCTCTCCCTCTCTCTGTCCCTACCATAATCTCTTTCTCTATCTCTTTCTCTGTCATGATCTCTATCACGATCTCTTTCCCTTTCTCGTTCTCTGTCCCTGTCTTTTTCCCTTTCTCTGTCACGGTAAAGATCTTTTTCGCGTTCCCTGCCTCGATACTTATCCCTATCTTTCTCTCGTTCACGTTCTTTCCGCAAGCGATCTCTTTCACGTTCCTCTCTTTCTTCACTTCTTCGGCCCATGATGGCACCTAGAACATGACACAATAGTAAATTAAAGAGTAAAATAAGAATAAATATGACATCAGGTGTAGTTGATCAGTTCCTTTCTGTTAGAAAAGTTCAGTGAGGATTTACAAAGGATAAAAAGAAAAAAGATTTATACGATTTAGACTAGAGTTGAACAAAGGGAAACAATTTTACTGCAGACAGGTAAAAATGGGAAGAAATTTAATATACTAGAGATGATAACAGGAGGAAGGATCCCATTCCTGAGGCAGCCACTGCTGCAAGATACTAGCTCTAAGGACTGTTATACGCAACTTTAAGATGTCTTTGTCAAAACTTTTGAGCTCTGCTACCCCCTCTACTCTGATCACCTGGTCTTCGTGCAAGATAATGCTTAGGCCTCAAAATTTGAACTCAGTAGACTGATTTTGTGGCTAAAGCATTCTATGCACATCACTTTTTGATCAGTTCCAATGTGAACAGATATACAACCTCAGTGTGTTTACATCAGGGCCATTAACTGCATTTAGATGTTCCTCACATTTTAAATCACTTGCATTTGAGTTGTCATTTGCTGACTCATGGTATATATATGGCACGCCTGTAATAAGTAGGCACAATAAACACTCAACTTAGGTTACAGACTTGAGGTTATTTTTACAATCTTGTTGGAACCCTTGGACATTAATTCTAGAACGTGTGACTTGAGAAGATCTGTGAGCGCATGGAAAAAGGACTTCGCAGACCACTTCAACGGTGTAAGTCGGCAATCACATGACTCGGTTTGCGACATTGCATATATCCTGTCATATATTATTGTCTGAACAGAAAACTACTCAACAGCAATTCTTTATAACTGTTGTGATTTTTCTTCTATGGGCAAAGAAAATTCTGCATAAACTTCAAGGAATGATGCCAATTTATTCTCCTTTAGAAAAATAAAATGGAGGCGGAAATTTTCAAGCACCACAAACGAGATATGTGATTGCGGACTTACGCCGCCGACTTGCTATCAGCACCATTGAATCACGGCAATCAATAGATGATCTGTCAAGTTATTGGTAACCTTAAGTATATAAAGTTCTAAAATACTCAAAGCGTCATAGAATTAAACGGTCTAAAGAGTAAGAGCTACGAAAACTTTATAATATCTGAAAAAACCATGTCAATAATTGGTCTTTGTACAGTTACCTGCAGAACCTGAGAAAAGAAACTAAATTTAAGAGGTTTGATAAGGAATATCAATGTCAAATTTAATGAGTGTCACACCAACCTTGTTGAAACAAATTCACAACATATCACAAGGAAATTAAAGGAAATTTAATGATTTAGACTACTGATAACTGAGAAAACGCTATGGAACGTCTCCGATTCCGATAGGTTTTTGCGTTTGGCCCAGATATTCCAGACCAAATTTTCATCAAAAACCAAAGTCTGTCATCGGTGTCAAACTCGCTCCTAATGTAAACAAACGAACGGCGACATAGTCCGGACATAAACAAAGAGCGTACCCGGAGCGGACTCCCTCGAGATGTTCCAGACTCAATTTCTCAGCGTTAGCGTTTCTTCACCTCGACAAAAGAACTTTCGTCCGCGTCTAACATTTATCCCTTTCGTAAAATCAAATATCAGTTACCCCCTTGATCTGTTCATGGTGATTTCAAGTGAAATTGCGGCGAGATACTCCAGACTCCTAATGTAAACAAAGCGGCCTGTACCTGGTCGAGATGTTCCGGACTCATTTCTTCATTTACGTTTCTTCATCTCGACCAAAGGAGTTTCTCGCGCATTCAAAGTAACATTTTCCGGTTCCATTGTTAGAGAAGAAACAAGCAATTTTGTTGTAAGTTAGGATAATATTTGTGTTGATTAAGTGGCTTGAGCATTGGACTACCTGGCTGCGCCTTGCATAGCTGCCTCTATATCAAGATGATTGGGAGAAAAGCTAACTGGTTGATGTGCGAATCTGAATCCTAAATCCCTAGGAACGGTAGTTGTGAAAACCAGACGGATGTACAATGCGAGGTACCTTGCTCCTCACTCACTTTCTCATGGATGTTCACTGGTCTTTCCAAGGTTCTGGTTTTGCGATGCGTTGAAGCCAATGCTTTAAGTTTAGCTATAACAACCAGGCTTCGGAGATACTAATTAACAATCCTAGCAGTCACCAAATTCTTCAGCAAACCCGCAT
>NW_017547904.1:129438-164494 GCF_001854935.1 Bemisia tabaci
CCCCCAATTTACAAGAAGGGTAGAATCATAATCAATCAATTTAATGTGAATTGAAAAAATGCAGAACATGGTGCGCACATTCCATTACTGTTTTAAAAACTTCTTTGAAGGATTACCTTTGTGAGACATGGTAATTGCACTTAGGCGGGACAAATTCATCAGATAATTGATTATGAGAAATTTCTATAAAATCGGTTTTTATTGCATAAAATTATCTTGTAGACCTCATGCAAAAACAATACTTGGTAAGGGGAGCTACTGATGAATAAAAATGCTTTTGCCCATAGCAAGATATGCTAAATATACTTCATTAATTTGTGTTAAGACACAATAAGTGTTTTACAATACCTTTAAAAAAAAATCGAAACATTGTGAAGACAGTAAATGGATTTATAAAGTACAAAAAACACTCAGCACTTCCTCTAAATAATTGTTACTGAACTTTCAACAATTTTCTCAGCTGTCACTTGATAACCGTTCTAGCAGAGGCGCAAAAACTTGAGCAACTTACATACTTTGAAAGATCACTGACTTGTCTCACAGAATCTGGTTGATGAAGGTACTTCAACGCAAAGGCTAAAAATACATACCTAAGTATAGTACTGTCACATTTATTTACAAAAAATAAATGAGAAATTAATCAGTGGAAAACCATTGCTACTTCATCATTGCATTCTACACAAGCTGCTCAAAAAAATTGTTGCAATTCTATTTTTGTTTCATACTTGGGAAAAAGTCTGAGTTTTCAACTATTAATGAGATGTCTGCCAAAGTATCATAAAAGGAGGGGAAGGAGCACATGAAGAGAGGGATTGTCTCAAAATTTTCGGGCTTTAGACCAGGTGGAGTAGCGTATCGATCAAAGCAGAATGAAAATGGAAAAATTTGGCCCAGCCTGCTACTGTGGCATAATGGTGGTCAGCCGACCAGTAATTCAACTTTTCATAGCTTTGAATTAGCTAATCAAAGGAATAAAACATATTAGAACAATTGAGCAAAAACAGATTTCTGAAAAATTGTAATTGTGAGAGACCCACCTTTTATTCAATTAAAAATACTTAAAGGGAATATAGAGCTCACACTAAATAAGTTGTCACTATGAAACTGAATTCAACAGAAACACATCAAGTTTGGACCAAGGAAAAGAGGTTCGACGTTTCATTCCTTCATAAGACTAATGTCAAGAGCAAAGTTTCATGACTTATTTTCACTTTCAAAACACTTTTTCTTGACTCTGAATTGTTGACAGGAAAAAATTCACGACTAGTTGAATTCAAAACTAATCTCAACTGCTATTAAGACTGTTTCAAAAAGGCGACTTGGTGTGTTCTTGTTCAAATCGTTGAAATTTTAGAATATTTTAAAGGATTAGCTGTCCACAGCCCAGACCAGAGAGCAAATACAAAACTCAAGATGGTGCGTCTTCTACCTTTCTACCTGGTCAAGGCCAATCGCAGCCTTCAGTAACACCCCTTTATAGGTCCAGTGAACTAACTACCTATTGAGAGACTTAAGTCCCTTCATCACACACACAAAAAAAGAAATGGAATAGAAATTCACATATTAATAGTAGAAAATTACACAAGTAAATAAATTACAAATCCTATTAAAAAAGTAATGTCAAAGTATGTGCTATGCTCCCATAATTAGTGACAAAACTGTTAGCACCTGTAGGGTGGTTCAAAATTAGTAGAAAAACCTTTTCTTAAAATATTTTGTGCAAATAGTCTTATTGTCTTCCCAATGATCTTCAGATGACTCGTGGTGGAAATTGTTAGCTTTCAAATATTGTAAATATCTAGAGGAACTACTGTTGTTAATAAAAAACGGTTTCAATTAAAATTTTGGAGCAAATTGGATAGCAAGTCGTGAAACAACTCTCCCTACTTAATAATGAATCATGTAAGGATCCTCTCCTCTACAAGGGTTTTTCCCAAGTTGCATTTTTTCAGATAAAAATGCATTTGAAGTCGCAAGAAAATGCTCTAGGTACAATTTTAGAGTTTTAAATGAAAAGTTATTATCTTTTTCCAAACTTTAAGATACCGAGAAGATTCCCGTTTTGGAAAAATTCTACAGAATTCATCGGTCAAAATGTTGCTGTGAAATTGATATGAAAGTTACAATAAAATTATGAGAGAACTTTAAGATCTGATCCTTTAAAGAAAAGTTTTTTCTATCTATTTTGAAACGCCAAATTCAATTACACCCTTTTCAGTTGCCACACAATTAGGATAGCTTCATTATCCTAAAATTTAGCACATTCAATGTTTTACCCGTTTAACCCAAATGTATTTCTTATAACTTAGAATGCCCAGTAGCTTGAGGGCAGGCAGGTATTACCTGGAAAAGGTAATCGATCCTGAACCTCTCCTGTAAAAAATAGGGTAGTCTCTAGGTTTCAGTAATAAGTGGTTGCGGTCTCCCCAAAAATTTCTGCGCTCAAATCTATGATCAAAAGGTAGTCCACGGTCAGGCATATGAATGTCTTGTTCCACCATTTGTGCATCTAATTCGAGCATCTGCAAACAAGAATATTTATTTATTTATTACATTTTGATACACGGGAGCCGTGAGGCTTTAGTACAGGTCAATTCATGTACAATAAAGTTTTTTTTAATCAACTAAAAAGTATTAAATTTCTAAGATAACAATCCGAAAGCACAGAATATTGTTTACAAATTTCGAGAGAGGGCTAGAATTGCAGAGTCAGCTATTCAACCAGGAGGGTGGACTGGGTCATACCATTCAGCAATTCATCGATACTATAGTAAGCATTTTTTAGGAGGTGTTCCAAGAGCTTACTTAGAAAATATTGGCAACGGCCTTCACGGAAAAGAGATTTTAGTTCCCAAGGCAAGGCATTAAATAATTGGATAGAAGAATACTTCACGCTTCGCATTGTTGAAGTCAGCCTGATCTTTGAATTTTTTATGCTCTTAAATCTGCTAATATAAGAGTGGGAAGGACAGAGATACAGAGAATACAAAAACCAAGGTGAAGATCAGAATTTTGCATCATCCAAAAATGTGTTCAATGTGGATCTAAAAAATTTGTAATCCAAAATCAAAAGAAAACCCTGCCTGAATGCTCAATGCTGATATATTTTGCCCACAGCTCTAATGCAAGTGTATAGAGCGCATCAGGTTGATACACATTGAGCTAGAGGGTCTACGGTTCGTGATACCTAGAGACAAGAGACCCTCCACTGGCCTCTTGGCAACAGGTGGAAACTTTTACTTTCAGAGATTCAAGAATTCCTTATGGACAATTATAAGGGAGCAACAGTCATCACTCTTACTTTGGCTGTTGACCTACCAGACCTACATACATGGGGGATGATGAGTTTCAGGTGACGTCATGAGCCAAACAAGTTTCTAAAACTTTGGCTTGTTTGTAAAAGGAAACTACCAACACGTTCTGAACCATCAATCATGTAGGTAGGTCAGTAGAATGCTGAAGTAAAAAGCTTCATCTCCGTTTCCTACATTGCAGACTTTGTCTCGTACTTTACTTTTGTTTGGAAAAATAGTCAATGTAGGCAATTTCTGGAAAACATACTCGGTTGTGCTCTTGTGAGGAGAATTTCACGTAAGCAAAATTTTCTGTGTAAATTTTATGCTATAAACTTAGCTTGTTTCTCTTCGAAAGATGAGGTAGAAGCAAAAATTCTGAAACACTGCAATGGAGCTACACAGTTTGGCAATTTAGCCATCAATTCCTCTAATTTAAGTTATTTTGGCATTTTGTTCCCTTTCCCCATAAACAGTTACATAAAAAGCTAGGTGTACCCTCAAGGTTGCACAACTACTGAAGCTTTCAGCAGTTTCATAGAAAGTCTGTGAGAACAAACCTGCATTGGGATGTTTCTGTAATCTGGAGGGCCTCTATCCAACAAAATGTGTTGGTCAAGGTTGTTGCGCCTGTTCCTTCTATCTTGTATGATATTCTGTTTCACCATTTTGACCGGTCTACCAGTAACAGGAATGGGAGGGGGAGGCACACGCGCAATAATCGGATTTGGTAGAGGTGGTGGCTCCATCTCCTCCTTATTCACCGTGGGAAGGTGGTTAGGAACAAGGTACCCCACATCCTCTTCTTTCTTATGACAAATCTGTATTGACTTCATTCCAATAATTTCTGGATTCTCCTTCCAAAAAGGCTCTCCGATTATGTCTACAGTCAGTGGGAAGATGAATTCTTTCAGTGAGCCATCGGGAGGAGTTGCGACTAGTTTCCTGACTAGTGTGGTTCCCTTCCGGAATAAAGGTGGCTCCAAGTTGTAGTTGATATCTAATTCATTCATGAGGATCTCAGTTTTTTGTGTTATAGATGTGTTTTTGATTCTTTCTTCTGCCTGTAATGAAAGAGAAAAAAGGATGAATGATAAGTATGATAGGATGAAATGATTAGAGTGTACACAAGGTAAACTTAATTGTGTTTTATTCTTATTTGGTTGCTCAAGAATCTACTTTTAAGAGTAGCTGAGCAGGACATTTTTGACCATATAGCTATCAAGGTGACGTAGACAATTCTCATTGGCGCAGCTAGAAAAATTTAGAAGGGGAAGCCACATTCACTCCTGAAGAGAGTCCACTGGTATTCAGCAGCTACAGACGATCGCAATTTCTCGGGAGGGGTGGGGGGTCTTCTTGCTCTGCTTGTGACAAAATGAGGCAGCACAGTCAAGAATGTTTTGAAAATTCCATTTTTCAAGATGTTAAGATCATTTTCAGGGATGAAAAATTTAGATTTTATTGAGGAGGAACGTCATCTTCCTTCTTCATATCATGAGAGGGGGTCAAATAGTCAATTTGGTGAAAATGGAAGGTCAGCAGTTGACCGAAACATTAAAATTGCAAGTTTCAAATCGCACTTACTTAAGTATTAATACAAAAAAACTGCTGAAGTACCGCTCATTTTCTTCTTGGTCTCTCTATGGTAGCTGATAAATGTGCCCTAAGACACTCTGTTTCTTAGGTTACTTTGTAAAGTGTATTGGTCACAAAGAGATTTAAAATTCACAGTCAAAACACTGAACAACTAGGCATTTCAGAATGTCAACTACAAGCTTATCATCTTGATAAAGTGAATTCAATAAATGGACTGTGTTAATTAAGACTTACTTGGTGAAAATTATATTTCTTCTTCAAGACAAGGGCCCAAATAGTGGTGCTGTATAAGTTCGATAAATGCACGTCTGCTTGTCGCCAACTGAGGTAGTCTCGCAAATTTTTGTCGGTGGGAAACAATATTATCCTGGCATCAAATGAAGGTGGATACAGCATTTTGGAAAATGGAAAAAAACTATTCCAATGGTAGACAAAAGATGTGGAGAATAGGCTGTTGACAATCGAGAGGATTTTGTCATGCCTTCTATTATACAGTTGTGCATCCTTGCGGAACACAAAACTGTATTCATCACAGGCGCCATAGGCTATTGTAATTTCTCGCAGGTCTTCCATCACACTGGATGCAGCCCTTGTCATTAATTCTAATGCTCGCTTATCATTAGGTTTTTCAAATCCATGCAGTTCAGCAAACCTTTGAAAATTTCTACCATTGATACGGACGACGATCCAAGAGTTTGGCAGGCACTTAACATGCTCTTCAAAACTTCTAACATATTCAAACTTGCCTTTTGACATTGTGCCTGACAGAGATGTTCAAAAACAGAAATCTCGTGCAAAAGTTACTTTTCCTTTCGAAGAGAACTTTAAGCTGTCACTTAACTAATTGAGTGCCCAAACATTTTCTGCAGGACTGTCATTTCAGAATGGAGTAATTGCAAACGCTTGAGAACATACTGAACTGTTTCCTCACCAGTTCGAACATAATTTCACACATAAATTATGGTGGTTGCACATTGATAACGATTAATATGAGTCAGCAACCTAAGGAGGTCAAATCAGTGGAATTATCACAAATAATACAGAGAAAATCTTCTTACACTTGGAAAAGTTCGTACCTTTAAAATTACAAAAACATGGGGTGAGCAAGTGTAATCCCTATCCTATCTTATCACAGGCTGTCTTGTCGGCTGCATACTACAGCATTAGCTTGAAGAAATGTCTACAATAAAGTCTGAGAATTGGTCAATAGCAGTGTATTAAGAATAAAAATTTAGTTGCAGTAAAGGGACGATATTTAATGCGACTGAATCACATCACCGAGGAGGAATCAAATTTTCAGTCTCACAATCACTTCACTACTTCAGAACCTAACCTAACTGAACTGAAACGTAAACAAAACATATCGAAACCATTCCCGAAAATAACCATTAAACAGCAACAAAACAACATAACCTGCAAAATTTTTATTCATCATCGCATCGCAATCGGAATTCTGCAAACTGATTACTTTCCTCTCTTTCGGTTGTGATTTTCCACTTTTTCAACAAATTCGAAATTTAACTATTATATCTCTTTCATTTCCGACTATTCATATCGAATTTTGTGTTCGAAGTTCCCTTAAACACCCATTACGCTCCAAATGTTGATTAGTCTGTTTCCCTCTTCCTTCTGAAAAAACTACTGTTATTGCGTTTTTCAAGTTTTCAATGTCAATCCTAGTTATTTCTTTATCCCTAATTTCTCTCGTCACCCAACTGTAAAATAATGGATCAGCAATCAAACAGGTACCAGTACTCTCGTTTACTTCTAAAATTACCGTGTCATTTTCAAGCGCCTCGAGTATTGATAAGATTTGATACCTGAACTTTGGTCTATGAGCATATCTGTACTTACTTATTATCATCCGTTGTTTCTTAGGTTTGAAAACTGTCAGGGGCAAAGTTTAAGTTATAAAACAACTATGATCAATAGATTACAAGACGAGAGTTTAATAAGTAAGGAATTTCAATTGTCTTCCAGGACAAAATGCGGCCTCTCCAAATTTTGATCTGAAAAACCTAAATTTTATCAACTTTTAGTCACTAATCAAGTGGAAATTTTCTGCATAACGAGCTGATGTTCGCCGAGATTATTGATAGCAGGTCTGTTGCCGTACTGATTTTGCCAGAGGGTAACTGTTTCATGGAAGTTCCACCAATGCTCGATGATGAACTCACTTTTTATTCCCACAGTTTCAAATCTTTCTGATTTCTCAGTATCTTTTTACCTAAGAAAATCCTCTAAATTCTACTGAAATTCTTAACTTAACCCATCCCTCATTTCTCATCATCTGTCTTTCCCAATTAAACAATGTCTGACAAATAAAGTGAGAGTGTTTTACATTGATAAGAGTTTTGTAGTAAACTGCACAATTATAAATTCTTATGTAACCTTTAGGCATTAGGGGAAAATGACAAAAGTATCAGGAAAAAATTGTCAAGTCATCTTCTTTGCTTTTTAAGTAAAATGGGTTTGATGTTTCAAACAACAAATTTTGCGTGGAAACTATCTCTATTAATGTATTGTTAACAATCTGGCATATCTTCAATTGGAAGCATTTCTATCAAACGGAACTATGTGCATTAAGACATGAGCCCTGGGACCCATAAGAATATTTGAATAACAGGGCTCACGTCATTATGCACATAGTTCCGTTTGACAGAAATACGTCCAATTGTCAGGGAATTATACAGATATACATCCAAGAAATGTCAGGGCTTTTCATTTTCCAAATTTAATGGCAACCCTGGAACAAAAATCAGCTACTTACTTAACCCAAATTTGTTGCTTTTCCAGGTTTGGATCAAATTTAGAAGATAACACCATACCTGACAATGATGGTAAAGAGCTCAATGGAAACAATGTGAAACGTATGAACCCTCAAGACAAACGTACAAAACGAGGAAACAAAAAATCTGCGAGACACTATGATGGAAATTTTGTTGACATCAACAACATGTCACAGTTCACACCTAGTCATTGGACAATGAACCACCCGCACCCACAAAGGCAGCATCTCTACCCAGCCATGTCTGATCCAAGTGTTTGCAGTTACCAGATTCCAATTAGTTTTCCTATGGAGTCAGTGTCATTTCCTTGCTACCCTGTCTACCAATCACCGGTTATACCTGAGATGCGGAAACAGTCCCATTTATCTCCTAGACGGCTTCCTTCTCAATCGCGAATCATTAATAACACCCATTTACGCCAGTCTGAAAATTACACCAGTCTTCCACCTGTTCCTCCTCCGGAAGCCCCAGAAGATCATCAGCGCCGATTCAGTGACCCTGGTAAGTATTTATGTGCCATTTCAACGTAAATAGAATTAATAGGCATCGTTTACCTTTTTAACATTAGAGGCGCGTTGTTAAAGTAAACTTGTCCGATTTCGTCTGGTTGTTTTGTTTGCAAATGCAACATAATCCTTGCGCTTTAGTCCCGTCCCCCTTCCGTCCCTACAACTGTTCCCAGGCAACCATTATTTGAGACCATCTAACTCAGGTCGCCTGGCCGGGAATCAAACCCGGGACTTCCCGATCTCGTAGCTTTTGCTACAGCCACTACACCATAGGAGACCAACAACCCAATTATATTATTTATTTTAATTTATCCTCTGAAAGCACAAAGTGAATTAAGCGCCTAAGAATTTTTCTGAGTTTTTTAAACCCCAAATAGCAAAGAAACCTGCTTCGAAATGGCCAAAACTGAGGCCAGTTTGAACCAATATTTTTAGCTAGCTCTGAGGATGTAGCCGGGGGAGAGAAATAGCATTTACTAATTAACTGAATTTAGCATCATCCTACTACGTCAACTTGACTGTCAAATTTTGATCAATCGGATCTTAATTAGCTTTTTCTCCATTGGAAATTAATTTTTAAACTTTTAATGGAATTTCAGGTTTTTTTTCCACAAATTTTACATGGGAATAACAATTCTTTAATTCTGTAAAAATTCCTTGCCACTGCCCCATCGGATGAAGGAATATTTCTTTAATAAAAGAACAACTTAATTTGGGGAAAAGGCTGCAAATAAAGAACAAAGAATAAACAAAACCCGGAACGTTTCAAAATCGTTACAATTTCATTGTCAACCGGAAAATAAATTAAAAACAAAAACAAGCCGTCGCTACGCTGTTATTGCGAGACCGAGACTCAATATTTTCGAGAATATTTCTTTCTTTTACCCAATTAACTATCTTACGCAACTTTATTTACTCTTGAGCCACTTGACCACAGGTAAGTTTCACCTGTTGTTCATGGAATACATATTTAATGCTCAAGATGGAAAGGAGACTGGGGTCAAGAAGACTGTTGCACCCTTTTTGTTTTTTTACTTAATAAAGACTTCTGTCACGAAAGTGTTATATGTTGGGGGAGGGGGGTGTTGAAAAATCTGAAATTTTATGGATGGCCTTTAAACAGTCAGTCTCACTGACCTTCACCCTTCAAACTGAATCTTGCATCCATTTTCTCTGCTCTTATTTTTTCTAGAAGAAAAGAAGTAATTAGTAGTGTGGCATCCTTGTAATTAAGGGATGCGCTAGGTACATCTTCTACCTTTATTGCCCTGAATACCTTAATAATTCAAATGATAAGTTGCGTAAAATTTCAAAATTTGATGTTCGATTTTCTATTCAGGTCTTGGAAACGTCGATGACTCAGACTTAGAATCATCAACGTGCGGTTCTGATGACTCAGTCCCTCTCAGCAATTCCAAACTGATGGATCAGCTAACGGCAGTAAATAATCAAGTCCAACGGTTGAGTACGCAGCTTTTTCAGACGCAAAGCGAACTGGATGAATTGAAGTTAGACATGGTTTCAGTGAAAAATTCGCTCGCTTCCAAATATGAACAGCCTGGCTTGTTATCTGGTAAAATTTTATTCTTGTAAATTTTCCATTACTCAATATTATTTGATTGAAGATGTCAAAACATAACCATCCACATCCTGACCTAGATGACAACTGTACGTATTCATGCCTAAAAGACTGATTTTCATGAATTAAATCAGTAGGAGCCATTTAACCTGCAAATCCTGTGCACACAGCTCTTTTCTTTTCACTCAATTTCACACAGTTCTTTTTGGCATAAATATGTCCAATTGGCCTCATGTAACTCAAAATGCAGCGTTTTCCACCATACTTAATATAATGTCAATAGTCTACATTTTGATCTTGAAATTGGAAAATTTTAAGTATGAGTTTTTTGCATGACCTTTGTATAACTAAGTATTACTTGAATAATTGTTTTTAATGAGAAAATTGTCATTTGTCACAAATGAAAAATTAACACCTTTAATAATTCGAGTACCCATATAATCTTTTTCAAAGTAATTTCTCCTAATGTTGATACATTTTGGCGGCAGTGGTGTGGCATGCTTTGCGATATATCGATTGATCTGCTATTTAAATCTAGGGAAAGAATCGATAATCAGGATGTTTGCAACAAACACCTTAATAATCGATTCCTTACCACAGCCTCAAATAGGGAAATATCAATAATGGACCATTCAAGCCACGCTACTGTTTGGCGGAACCCATCTTGATTGCAAAAACCTTTTTTAGGCCCCTTCAGTTTTTTGAGCTCTGCTAAGTTTAAATTGTAAAATAAATAAATAATTTCTATTGGTATGTATAGCCACTAATAGGGGCTCTGGCTCAAATAGAGTTGCACAAGTTAAAACATAATTAATTTGCATATAATTAACATGAGAGTTTACACAGGGTCCAACAGAAAATACATAGGTTGTCCCAAAAGTACTGCACGTTTTTTTTTTTTTTTTTTTTTTTTTTTTNAGTAGGTATCAAAATGCGGTTTGTGTAGTCTTAAAGACCGGCTAATTACCAATAAAACAAGACAAATCCGAGCTCTTTAAGTCAAAAAATGACCAAGTTACAGTGTTTTGAAAATGACTTGTAGAAGGGACCCCTACAGGATTTTTAGCTTCTTTTCTGGAAAAAACGAAGATTTGATTAATCAAAAATTCTACAGAGAAATCGTCGGATGGAATGAAGTTGGCAACATGGTATCAGCCCAGACCTTGCACCCTGCGATTTTTGGTTATTCCCTACGTTGAAAAAGGGCTTAAGAGGCAGGAAGTTTAACTCCATCAACAAGATAAAAAGAGCTGTTGAAACTTTCTTAAAGAACATCAGGCAGGAGGAATTCGAAAAAACATGTTTAAAGAAGTGGGAAGAACGGTTGCGGCGCTGTGTGGCAAGTGATAGAAGGTATTTGAGAAGGAAACTAGTGTCCAGTGGTCCAGTGAAGAAGAGTAAATGCTATTAATCTTGGTAAGATTCTGCAAAATTGATTTAATAAAACCACTTGAATCCTTAATTCTTTGTTTTTTTTCCAGAAAAGAAGCTGAAAATCCTGTAGGGGTCCCTTCTACAAGTCATTTTCAAAACACTGTAACTTGGTCATTTTTTGATTTAGAGAGCTCGGATTTGTCTTGTTTTATTGGTAATTGCTCGGTCTTTAAGACTACACAAACCGCATTTTGATACCTGCTACAGTTTGTCCAAAAAACGTGCAGTACTTTTGGGACAACCTATGTATACTATAGTATGCATTGTCTCCTGGTTATAACTTAAGTTGTTTTAAAAATATGTTTGGGGAGCCCTCTGTGAAATTATTCTCATTCCCTTGCTTAGTGAGTTGAAAAGAGGTCATCGAGAGAGAGACCATCGAGAGGTCATCGACGTCTTAGAGAGGTGAGGTTGAGAGGGATCTTTATTTGTCATCAGGTTTCCCTCCTTGAATGAAACTTATTCACTGCTCATAAAATTGTGGCTGGTTGAAAAACCTTGATTTTAGGACTTCTTTTTCCTAGCAAGAGCTCTTGATTGGATACACTCATTTTATCAAGTTTCATCATGGTAAAACACTGTCGAAAACAAAATCTCTGGGTACACCTATTTCTCAGTGCTCACTTTCCGTCAATTTTTTTTTCCAGAGATGATTGGTGAAATCAAAAAAGCTGCTGAAATCAGAGAAAAAGCATTTCTTTCTCAAATATCTAGTTTTATCTCTTCAGTGAATTTAAAGGTAAGTGAAATATTAAGGAATTTTGGGAATCACTATGATTTAATAATTAAAATACTGTAAAGTAATAGATCTGCCCATCACATTGACGTATAATACAATCTAGACCGCGCATTAGGAAATTTTGGCGAGACTAGGCTCCCTTCAAGCGAGACGATAGGCAACCCAGCAACACCCAGCAAGTGTACCGGCGAGACAATGGTGGAATTCGTGGAAATACCAGTCTTGCTAGTGCCGTTGCCTGATACGGGTACACTTAGCTCGTATATCCGGCGGTATCAACTAGGCTGAAGGCGCGTCTTTGCCCTGATTTACCCCCCTAGCTGTCTTACCTTCCCCGCCTAAAGTCGGGCCCAATGCGCGGTCTAGATTGTATTATACGTCAATGGCCCATCACAACAATAGTCCATTAGATAGTGTAGAAATAAAAGTACCCTGAGGAGGGCTTGTTCCCTTGTGAAAGTTTAATGCAAAACATGTAAGACTTCTTAGAAATCTCCAAAATCAACTGTAAAGTGAGAAATAGTATAGTATAGTATAGTATAGTATAGTATAGTCTACTCACATTCAATGTAAACATCTTAATAATGCATAGGAAGACCAAAATCAGACCGTTGAAGAAGAGCCTATAGCAAAATTTCCTAAGGTGTCTCATAAAAAATCCTTCCTCCCCCTTATGCATATTACCTAAAATAACTCTTTTTCTTGTGAAACACATCCAAATTTGTTCAGGATACAACTGAATTTAGTAGATTTTGGTTTTTTAGGCTGTTGGAAGTTTGAATTTGTCGAAGTCTAAGTCTGCAAAATGCCAATTTTTTTAATTACCAGTCGAATTTGGACATTCTCAATACATTTGCTCTAACTGTACTCTCCATGAACTGTGATGAGACTCTAGTGTTGTAATGCTTCATTTCTAACCTCGTCTGGTGGTCCACTACAGGGAGGACAAACTTCTATATTTTGCCAGTTAGCTTTCTGCCCTTTCAATTTTTCTGAATTTTACTATCAGTTCATTTCTGTGCCCGGTAAATAATGAAGGGCAGCTGCCCTAAAAGGAAAGGGCTAGGCGTCAATAAAGTGCGACCAAGTTTTTTTTCAGGACTCAAGTTGAAGAATGGAAAGTTATATTTTAGGCTTGGGATGTTTAAAGGAAGGTTGCCAAAAATACTAAGAAGAATTTCATCGGGAGAATAGCATTAACAAAGCGAAAGAAGTGATTTCATAATAAGAAGTATTAGGAACAAAAGCTTCTTCAAATCGTCTTTTGATGAGGGAAGAGAGAAATTAGAGACCTTGAGAGGGGGCTGGAGACCCCTTCAGTTGATGAGCACTTAGCTTTGTCAATATTAACTTGCCTCGTGATGGATTAAGATAATTCCCCATTATTTTTCGTGGACGCAAACATCAGGTATAATGCTTATGAGAGACAATCTTTCACTTAATTCTTTTAATTATATTTCTGCACTTTGTTCTGTGAGGTTTCTCATACTAGAGCTTATGGTTGTCTATGATCGAGTCATTAAGACTATTCCATTTTCAACACTTTAAATAATAGAGAACTCTAAATATCACTTTCTGACTCATAATTTCTTTGGTGAGTGAGAGAGTGAACTCAAGAGAAGTAGGTAGAGGGGATGGGTAAAACATTTTGAAGGTCCAGTATATTTACGAGTAATTTTCCCTCTGGCATTGGAGGTTAAAGTCATTTTCCTATCCAGGAATACTGAATTAAAGAAGAAAAATTAATGTTCTTAATAGAGCACCATTGATGATTGTTTATATATTCAATCATATGCATTTACATTGCTTTTTTATTTATATTTGAAGTTAGTAAAAATTCTGTCAGTATTGGCAATCAAGAATTCATAAGAGCCATTCTTTGGGACTTTTAATCAAGATTTATCTCAACAATTGATTATATCATTAAGAGAAAAAGATGCCTGCTTCAAAATACGTTTGAAACTTTTGATTTTGACACGTTACAAATACTTTTAGTCCCAAAAATGATGACCTAATCACCTAAGCCACAAACTTATCATTTATACATATGGGTGACCTAAGTGTGAAACAACGTATTTTCATGTGTGGTGTTACAGACCTGTTATACTTCATTTTCTTTTCGCGAATCCTCGAAAACTTCCTTGATTTTGCTTCTCTGCCAGCAGAATACTCTGTAAAAATTTCAAACCATAAAGTTAGCTTTTTTCTCTTTAAAAAAATAAAAGTAAGAATGGAAATTTCCAAACACCCCAATAGAGATATGTGGTTTCTTACTTAGACCATCAATGTAAGTTATTCATATGATTTTGTGGTCTTGCTAAAAGTTAGCAATGATTTTTATAAAGAATATCCAATTACAGAATCAATCTAACTACAGACCCTTCATTTTCTGTAACACCGAGAATGGTTTTTGCTCAACTCTATTCAATTATGGCGATTTGAACGTGGAAAAATGAGCTTTTCCCCTTTTGTATCAAGTTATTTAGGCAAAATTTGTTTAAAATTTTCCAGAAATTTGAAACTAGTTGTCATGAGGAGAGCGTCAATGTTTCTGAGAAAGGAGATCAACCAACAGTGACCTCCTCTGAGTTCGAGATGTAAGTACATGTTTCTCTCTCACTAAATAACCTTTAATTTCTCTCATAACTTGGCAACTATGCTTTTTTAGACTTATTCATCAGCCGAGAACTTTCACAGGTCATTAAAATTTTTAATGCAGTGCATATCATGTCATTAATTAATTTTTGAAAGAGCACCTGATCATTAACTTTCACTTTGTCAATTGTTAATTTCATCAGTGGATTGGTATTTCTTAAAATTTTCTTTACCAATTGTAGCTTCATGAGCAATTTTGTTTTATTTTCCGGTTATTTATAGTCGACAATCTTTGATGGTTTTATCTTATATTATTGCATTAAAATCCAAGTTTTATTGTTTTTCGAGTGTTCTCTGTGATTTTCAACTTATATCATCGCCGTTCTTGAAAATTCACTATTTTCAACAAACAAATTTTCAAGGCACCTTAGATCATCATTACCTCCTCAGCAGTTGCCAAAATCGTGATACTGACATGAAACTAATTGTCAATTGAGGAAATCTTCATAAAATGTCTGTATGAAAGTAAAATTTCATCAATTTCCCTGTAAGGTTGGCACAATACTAACTTGAAATAGAAAACCGAATATCAACAGATGTCCTCGTAATATATGTGTTTTTCTTTTTTCGGTTCTTTTTTTCTCTTTATTCTCTATATTCTCTTTTTCATGCTATGTTTATCCATGTCATGCTTTTTTATGTCTTATGTTTTTTTGCCTCTTTGATGGGACATAGATATTTATTTTTCCTATCATATTTCTTGTATGTCTGTATTTTTAAAGCAATTACAGCTTTTTTCATGTGTGTACTTTCATGTTATGTCCTTGATACTTTCAGTGACTCATCAAGGAAAATTTTAGAGGTAGAGAAAAAGTGCGTTCAACTGGAACAAGCCCTTAGTGATGCAATATCCGCAAAAATAAAAGCTGAAAATGAAGCTGAAAGGTAAGTCATTTATATTTCTTTTCACCTTACTACTTTAATCTAAGTAATGCGCTCCTCTCCATGTGTTTTCAAGGGAAGAAATTAACAAAGTTGTACTTATTCTTGATCCATTAAGTTTGTAGCTTAAGATTTTTAAAATCGTCTTGATTTATTTAAAAGTACATAACCTCATAAATGTGTGTTTGAATCAAGAGGTACTGTTATTCGACTTGATTATATTTGCAGTATTCCAACTTCATTCCATAATTTTCCGACCCATTCAGCCAAGAAGCCTAATTTTTAGGTGTCCTCTCCAATTCTTTAGGACTCATAGATTGTGGATATTATATGTAGCACTAGAATTTGCAAGGAGCTACAGAAACTAGCTACATACACTACTGTTCTAGATTTGTTCATGTTAGAAATTTTTGGCAAACACCCCTTATTTCTACGCACCACAGTTTTATTCTTAGGCACATTTGTTGTGTGGTGCCCAGTAGAGGAGAAGAAGGCGCCACAGGTGAAATCAAAATATAGTTCATTCGCCAGTGTAGAGCATTTTTTATCGCCTTTATCATTTTCAGAAACCTCTCCACAGTTTACGACCTTTTTGTGAACCAGTCCCCATAGTTGAAGTAAAGGAAAAGGTCCAGGTGTCCTCGACTCTCACATAGGACTGATTCGTACCGTGACCCTGCACTTTCTGCAGACTTGTGTTAATCTATTATCAAGTACATAAGTTATTGCAGTTTTTTAGCCAACGTGCGTAGAAAGTTCAGCTTAAAGCTGATATCTCATTACAGAGGGAAGAAGCTCACACTCAAGCACAATTTTCCCCCAAAGAGATATGCTGTTTGGAGCAACAATAGTTACGTCCATTCTTGAAGGCAACTGCAGACGCGTTTCGGCCTTGTTGGGCCAATCCTCAGTGCAGTGTAGCGAGCTTGGTAGCAGAACATTCAGGTGGCTGCACTGCACTGAGGATTGGCCCAACAAGGCCGAAATGCGTCTGCAGTTGACTTTCTGAATGGATGTAACTAGTGCTGCCCCACACAGCGTATCTCTTTGAGGGAAAATTGTGCTCGAGTGTGAGCTTTTTCCCTCTGTAATGAGATATCAGCTTTAAGCTGAACTTTTTACGCACGTTGGCTAAAAAACTCCAACATCCCATCTTACGACCCGTGCGTTTACCGCAATCAGTTTGTGTGTACATAAGATACTGTCAAAAATTTCCAAGGCAAACTATGTCTGCAATGTTTATTGTTTAAGAAAGGAAGAATTGCGAGTTAAGGAAACCGCCATTTTTTAAATTTCGCAAGATTTTGGACTTTCTGTACAATTCTAAGTATGACCTGTCATAACTGACAATGGAGGGGTATCGTTAAAGGCCTCCCCCCCCCCCCCCCCCNCCCCCCCAAGGACCTTTCTGGGTCCCACCTAGAACACGTACAGATGTTGAAATAGATTTAAAGGTTGCCACAGTCAGGGAAAACTGGGGAATGTCTGTGAATATGACAAGGGGAAAAATTCTTACGTCACCTTCATTTGCTCTCTAAAATGGGTTTGACGTTTGTAACAACAGATTTTGTATGAAAGCTATCCCAAATTATGTCTTCTGAACCATTTGGCACACCTTCAATTTTCAGGGAATTTCTGTAGAATGTTACAGGGGAATCAGTAAAATGTCAGGGAATTTTATTTTTTAAATTCTGAGGTAACCCTGAGATTTCATATAAACGTTTAGGCCTGGATACACGCTCAAATTTCCATCAATTTCCGATCGAATGGCATCATCTACCATCAGATTTTTGCTGTCTGCAAAAATTTGACCTCCATTTTTGTCATCACTTTGATCGGAAATCGACGGAAATTTGAGCGCGTAACCAGGCCTTTTTGTCTCTCCCTCTTGCACATACATTTAAAAAAAGTTTCTTTGGTTTGACAACGATAGCTGAGGTCGTAAGGTTTCTGCACCTTGCTATTTTTAAAGCACATTCTCATACTCTGAAGAATGTAACTTTCAAGACAACATCCTAACAGTGCAAGGGAAAACCATTACAAATTTCCTTAAGTCGTTTTCCTGCTTTAAGCTATGAATTTGCCTTTAAACCATTTCATTTTTCTTAACTCATTTTCTTTCAGCCTGTGACTAATGATTTTGAATCACAACTTGTAGAATATTAAAAAGTTGCCCTGATAACTTAGTTTCATGGTTTTGTTTGATTTTAGATGGAAAACCAAGCTAATATCACAAAAAGATAAATCATCATCGCAGGAAACTGCGTCTTCAGAGATAGACAATGATGAGAAACTTATCGAGGATTTATCGAAAGTCAACCTGAGCACTCCAAAAGAAACCCAGTGCATTTTGCCCTCTTCAAAAGGGGATAGCTGTTCCTTCCCAGACTCGCATACTAGGAGGAAAAAAGAAGACTTCACCAAAACTCACCCTGATTCGACTGAGAGACTGGATTCATCACCATCAACCAGAATTTTAAACAGTAAAAATTACTCAAGATTATTATCGTCAGGACTTGAAATTTTGGATCAGCTCGATGACCACGCTCTTGGACCAGTCACTGATTTATAGCCTAATCTGATCAACCTCGTTTTTCTCACCCAAGTCAACTTCTCTACTACTAATCAAACTTAAGAATTTTAAACTTATTTGTTCGCTGAAATAAGGCATATCATATTTTCAGATTTAGTTGTAGTCTTATCATTGACTCGTTGATCGTTAGGGAGTAATTTGCTCTTTCATCAAAAAGTAACCTGCTACTCGGAAAATTCTACCATCTATGACTCTTGCATTTTTGCTTCAAGGAGGCCAGTCAGTCAAAGATGAAGATAATATTGACAAATCATTTAGATCGTAACAGTTTTTTTCGTTTAACTTTTCTTGCACAGACTGTATGAAAACAATTTACATAATCTTTTTGAAATGATTCAAGATGGTTATCTGCTTTTGTAGTTTTCGTATCAAGTTGTTACTTTTGCCAAGCTTGTGGTTTTACAAACACTCAATGGAGAAAGTGCTTTGCCACTTTGAATTCACTCTCCTCTCGTAATTCTTTCAATTCATTAATGATAACTAATTTCAAATGATTTTTGCACCTATATTTTAAAAATAATTTCCCACTATCACACTGTATTGTATACATTTTGTTTTCCCCTTTCCTTCATCAGCAAAAGACAAGTTACTAATGTTTAATTAAATTCTTGCTTGAAATTTTATTAAAATAATTTCAGTGAAATTTTCCTCCTCAGAGCCACAGTTATAGATGCTAGTAATCTTCCCCACCCCCCTCCCCTTCATGTTTTTAAATAAATAAAGTTGTTTTATTTTAGCTTCTTTTTGGAGATGAGATTAAGTTATGTACAATTAACATGTGCGAAACACCAGAAGTCTCACAATCTTTTTTAGAAGTTACATAATAAGTGTGACTAATTAAAATTATATTTAAATTACATTTGAAATTGAGGCGAAGTTTGCATAGAACATAGTACCATTATTTCCTGTAATAATTTTACTCTGGTTTTTGATTCCCATCATTGCTAACTTCAAACTTTCAGAACCTTTCATACAACCAGGTAAATTTAAGTAAATGATTTGTTCTTTCTAACCAAGCAAAAAATTGTTAAGCAATCATTGGTACGATCTATAAGTTGGGTATTATGGAGCTGTTGGCCTGAATAACAAGCTCTTAAATGCATCTAACTTGCACTTTCTTTTTGCATGGTCAAATTTGACTGACTTTTAACGCCAAATTATTTTGTCATCATGCAAATACCAAAGATAAAAATTGATATTAGGTGTGTAAGATCCAACTATGTATCTCTTCAACTTCTCTCTACCATGCTTATCAACTGAAAGTGCAGACTTATTGCCGAAAATTTTTCAGGAGGGACTCAAACTCTGAAATAGTATGATGAATGTTACGTCAAGATCATTTTCATTTTTAACAAGGTTAAGATATTGATATTATCAAACAAGTGCCTTTTTATGGAATGTTGAGTGGTTTTCTGAACAAATGTTAAGCCTCAATTCAGACACACCACAAACAGTAGTCATTTGTGTTTACTTTTTTCCATTGGCTTGAAAAATTATTAAAATGGAGTTCTAGCTCAAATTTTTTTCCTAATTTTTTTTATATCTATTCAACACTTGAAGCGGCTTACTTATTTGTAGGCCATCAAAACATTTTCATTTTTGAAGCAATAAGAGTGAAAAATTAGTACTTCTCATTTTATAAATTGGTCTTGATTTTGTAGTTGTTATTTTCACATACTTTGTCAAGTAATTTGTACAATTAATATCCAAGATTACATGCATTTTCATAACTAATGAGTCAAAACTTGATGCCTCAAAAAAGTTGTCTTAAACTTATGGAATGTTACGAGCTTTTACTGTCATTTTCTTGAGCTTTTAGTGTCATTATGGTTGAAGATTTTATCTTACGAGTCTAGTATATTTCTCTGTATTTGGAAATGTCTGTAATTCTTTCCACCTTTATGAACAGCTTCTCATGAGATAACTGTAAAATTTATTTTCTCTAACATCTAGTGTACAAATTAGCAATTTTGACCTCTCACTTTGTAGAAGAGTGACTATTTATTCAGTGTATTTCAGATTTGTGGTTGTTTTTTTCAATTAATTTAGTCCTCAGTCCTGTAATGCAAAAGATCATCTCAGCAGCTCATTCTTGCACTGCATTTTAAAATTCAAATGTAACACAATGTAAAGCAGAAATTGATGACCACAAAATTTAAGTATGATTATTAAATAGAATGAACCAAAATTAAGAACATTGCAATTGAAAAGAACTGTTGTGAACCTATCTAAAAATTCAAATTCAATCAGAATAGTCTACTTGACATGTTTTGAATCTTGAATGTAATTTTTCCTCTTACAGGTAGGTCACTTTGAAGATGGAACTTGAAGGATTTGAGATACACCGCGCATGTTATTTTAACTGACTTCAGTCCTCTAAAATGGTTTCGCTCAATTCATTTTGTATTTGTTATATTTACCATAAGTAATATTGGGTTGTTGCTGCCTTTATTAAGTATGTGGAAAACAAGTAAAAAAAAAACCAGAAAGTCTTGCGTCTCATGTATGAGAATGAAGATACCTCTCTTCGAATTTTTCGGCTGAAATATGTACTTTTGAATAAAGTATCCATTACTGTCTCTCAAGAGTAAGATGATCAAAGATTGTTATAAAAGTAACCAAACAAATACTGTGCCATGAAAATTTGCTCAAGAGAATGATATTTTTTTAAAAATCATAATAGTCGTTACCAAATACTAACATTATAAGGTATATCAAGGGGTTTTTTGCTGAAAGTTTCACAAAAATGCTACCTATTCTCAAAGAAAAGCATTTAATCATTTCACTGCTTCATCTCAGAAGTTGGACCAAAATAAATTCAAACTAAGGCTTGCCTTACACAAATAGATGACCTTTCAATCATTCGTATTGGTGCATTCTGATATAAAGATCTTCCACTTCCAAAGGTCAATTTTGTCTTAAAATGATAAAGGAAAATAATTTTCAATTTCGGAGCAAATGAAAGAGTTTTAATTTATGTGCCCCCTCTGTAAAAGATCTTCGCCCTTTGCTATGAGCACTATCAAAATGGTGGAACTAAATTAATATTCCTCAAGTATCAATGAAACATTATCCATATTGTATAAGAATTTTCATTTTCATCAGAGAATTCGTTCCAAATGCAATGATAATTATTGGAAAATTCATTCTAGAACGTTAGGCGTATTTTTAATGCATTATACAGAAATCTATCTCAAGATCAATGTATCTTTTCATTATAACATAAACATCTCAAATCTCGGGTAAAAAAAAGTCATTAAATAAAAGGCAACAAAACAAAAGAGGGAAAAAAACTTCATTGCCCAAAGTTATCGTGAAAGTCTGGCACTTTTTAATTTTCCCCAAAAATTGTCAAATATTAATAAGTCAATGCTAAACATCCTGAGCTGCTTGTTGCCCCTATTTTAATACATGAAGTGTTGTTACCAGGCAGTGCTGGAAAACTAGAACTTTCCTCCATTTAAACCCATGTAAAATATCAAAATTTTATCGCACCAACTGGCAATTCTGAATGGGGGCATAAATTAAAGCTAAGAGTATAAACAATTCATTGGTATGATTGTTGTTTTCCCTTTTTGAATAAATCACAAAAAAGGGAATTAAAATGTGATGGACCTCTAGATGTTTCACTGTATAGACTTTGTAACTTTTTTCTGTAATATCATGTGTAATTCATAATTTTTTCACTTATATATTACTTTAATGATCTCATTTTTGCTACTCTAAACATAATTAATGGCAATGTAAGCTTCTCCAACTAAGAACCATATTCATAATTGATTCTTAAACTAAGAAGTTTTCTGCACCTGCGAGGCATACATTGAGTTACGTACATTGAAACAAATTCTCATTGTGAAATACAAAAATTACGTTTAAAAATTACAAAAATCCCAATTTTCAAAAATTACACCAAGGCATGTATTGAAAAGCTCTTAAACAGTTACTTCATGGATATATGTTATTACTCAATAGAGGAGGCTCTCATAAGACTAAAAATAAGCCTTAATTTTCTATCATAGTGTATGGTCTGTTTGGTACTGTTACACTCCTTTAATGCTTTCCTGTTATCTTTTGTATGTTTTTAGCTGTACTAATGTGACTCATGCGACTGCTTTGTGCATCAATAAATAAATAAAGTAAAATAAAACAAATTTAGGAGAGCTCTAAGTTTGAGGGAATTCTGAGAATGTGACCGTTGTCTCTAGCTGCTTCAGTCCACAGTGTATCAATTCTGGTGAGGAATAAAAGCAAATTTCTCATGAATCTAAAATTCCTCAGTTTTATTCAGATTCAAGCATTTAGTCGTTTTATTCAGGTACCTGCTCTGCTATTTGAGCATCTCATTTTTCTTTTCAAGGAGTTAGAAGAGGAATAATTGCTATCAAAAAGTATGAAAACAAATCTTAAAATGTGAGAAGTTCACAGTACGTGCGAGTTTTATAAATACCATAGACCTTGTTTTAAATTCTAACTACATACACACATACCAGTTTTAAATTTTATTGATTGCGGCTACCCTGCTTAATTTGAATTATCTCTATTTCACTGTTGAAGTGCACTTAAATCATGTTGTCGTGTCTTGATAGTTTTATGAATATTTTGTTAATGTTTGTTCGATTAATTTTCTCTCCAGAGTTATTCGTATTGTACATAATATGTATTTAGTTTGAAGGTTATGTAATTGACTCCTAGTGAATTTTGATTAGGAAAATTCTTGCAGAATGTGTTTGTCTCTAGTCTTTAAAAAGATATATTCTGCTAGAAAAAGAAGAAAAAAATTATTAAGCCCCTACTTCATTAAATTTTTAAACTTTGCTGTCAAAGAAACGTCTTTAAAATCTCATGATCAATTCGACTCTTGTAGATTGTGTCCTTACATATAGGGGGAAAATGAAGAAGCAATGACTTCTGGTTTTCGTTCAAAAGAACAATGTTTAACCTTTCGTCAATTTGTCAAATGTACTGCTCTTGTGTCTTGTTATCAAGCACTCAAACTTCATTTTGGCTCAAATCTATAAAAGATGAAGCTTCGTTGTAAAATGTTTAATTTTTTTTTTCTTTTGAGTGTGAAGCTTGCGGCAAGCACATATTCATAAGAGTGTTAAGCCTCAATGGTGGTATAATTTCAGGATAGTGTACTTGTAGTACATTTTGATTCACACCATAAAACTTTCTCTTTGCTCAACAACATAATCACTGTTGCCTTACTTATGTATTAGAGCAATAAAATTGCAGGACTCAGTCGATTCAGTAATTGATTCAGTGCTTTTTCAAATTGTAACCATGTTAGCATTATTTATCGAAGTACTTACCCTGCACTTTTTCATCCTTTTTTTGCAATTCAAAAAAAAATGTAATTTGATTTTCCCAGTAAACTACTAATAGCAGCAGATTTTTTTTTTTTTTTTTTTTTTTTTTTTTTTTTTTTTTTTTGTATTGTGTGCTAGGTTGAATTCATATCAAAATTATAAGAAAAAATCCTCTTTCCCATCTTAAAACAATTAAGTCCAGTCACGATTGTGTCTTAATTTTTGTACCAGTTTTACTGCTTTTTTATTCATTAATTAAAATATTTAGAGCTTGCTGGTTACTAGGTCCACTAAACTTTAGGGGGATTTTTGGAATCTGAAATCTTTGGATTTAGAGAAAACTTCAGGTTAAACGCGGTTTTTCAATGACCTCTGAAAAGTTTAAAATGTGCCTACACCTAAAATATTAAGGGAAAAAATAATTTTATGCTCCATTTCTCACTTATCGTTGAAAAATGTATTTTTTCCAGCCTCAAGTCATCAATTTGTTCTCAATTTTTCAGGATCGTTCTTGCATTATCGTAAAATTTACCGAAGAACTCAGAATGACATGTTTAAGTTCCTTTTTTGCATGAAAAACCATCTATAGCATCTTCTTTTCAAGTCATCTCCGTTATCTTGTTCTGGTTTTTAAATTACATTTTTTTTTATTTTGGTCTCTTAAATCAGTGAGGTTGTTTCTTAGAATCAATAGATCACTATATCAAGGGTCAATGAGCAACAGTTTAAAGAAAAAAAAAAAATGTCCTTTATACTGCAGTTGTGTACAAAGTTCCTAAGAAAGGTTTTTTCTCTTTTTTTCCCTCCAAATTTTGTTTTCCCCTACTCCGAATGCCTTTTCAACATTCCTACTTTTGTAAAAAAAAAAACAAAAAAACTCACAGTTCTTATGTATTCAGTAGAGTACCATTCATTATTTCGTGCTCCGATCGAATTTTTTGTGTTTTGTCATCATAATGTTAAGTACTTAGCAAAACGTTTTAAGCATGTGAGATATCATTGGTATAAATGGCCTTTTTCCTCCAACACTCTAGACCCCACCTGAAAATTCATAACTGTGCTAATGATTTAAATAAATTTACTTAGTTTGTGAAGTCGCGGCGTGATTATTTTCTCCCAATAGCTCTGCCAAGAGTGAACATTTCAAGTCAAATTTTTCTCTACCTAATTGAAAATCTAGATGTTGAAACTTCTTATCGCTGTTTCAAGTCCAGAAATATTAATCAACATATTTGTAACATCGCAAATTTTCATTCTCAGTCTAATTTTATATGAAAAACCAATCATTAAATGCTCCTCAAAAAGTTTAAGTATACAGGGTGATGAAAAAGACCTCCACCATTCTTATAGCTCCCAGAGGCCTTGCATATTTTCAGGGTGATTCCCTTAAAAATTTAGGGGGTCCCAATAGCCGTACACGGAGGAAAATTTCGGGGGTCAAAATCGAAAATTTTCCGATCGGGGTGTATAATGAAGCTGGTCCCCCGTAAAATGGCCCGGTGAGGCCGATTTTCTGGTCTAAAATGCTCCATGAGTTCACTGGGGTCCAAAACTGAGATTCAGAGAGTGAATCCTAGAAAACGGCCAAAAACACTTGTTTCTATGCTTCGAAGGTTCGGCGAGTCTCGGGACCAGGCGCAATCGAGTTTACGCCTCCAACTTTTTAAGATGCAACACTAATTTTAAAAAAAATTCCTGTCCAAAATGGAGAAGTAGGTATCGATAGCAGGGGTTTCCACGCCGACCAACGACCGCACTGTGTTTGGCGCAATGCGTGAAGTATTCCTACAGTCTTGTAGGCGCTGATGAGCGTTTCGCGCCGACTGGCGATAGCATTGTGTTTGGCGCAATGCGTGAAGTATTCCTGCCGTCTTGTAGGCGCTTTTATGCGTACGGACTAAAATTTCAGGGTCAAATCAAAAGTTCCGTAATTAGAAGTGAAATGCATCTGACCTCATGTAAGATGACGCGCTGAGTCTGATTTTCTGGTCTAAATGCGTCGAAAGTTTTTCGGATACTACCTACAACTGGCGATTAAGAGAGTGACTTTTCGAAAACGGTCAAAAACACTCGTTTCTCCGCTAAGGAAGCTCTAGCTAGTCTCGGGGTTAGAGGCCCAATCGATTCTACGCCTCAAATTACTTAAGATGAGTAATTTTCTCGAAATACTTTTCCCCGTCCAAAATCGAGAAAAAATGCGCTATAACTGACGAACTGAGTCGATTGCGGCACTTTGTCACAGTCGGTGCGATACGGACATCCATCAAGTTTAAAAAAATGCATCAAGTCCCCGTACCCGCCGACCAACGCGTTTGTCGATCGTATCAACTACAGGTATTGTGCGTAGGAGGTCAAAACGCCTTCAATTTTTTGAACGCAATACGGACATCCGTCGAGGTTGTATAGTTGTATCAAGGCGCGGTAGCAAACGCGTCCCATTGTTCATCGTTACATACGAATATAAGTTGAGAGAGGCCAGTCATACTGCCTTCAATTTCATACATACATATTTTTGGGCAAAATGAGAGACGACGATTCTTCATTTGCGACGTTGCAGAATTCCTCTGAAATTGTATTTTTCTTTCGAGAAAGTGGTAAAAATAAAACTTAATTATCCATGATTTTTCGTATTCGATAGCAGAAGATTTGGTTCAAAATTTAAAGTCGTAAATTTGGATTGTTTCTCATGGAAGCGGTGAATTAAAAACGGAAAATTTCCAACATCGCCATGGAGATACGTGGTTTCGCACCTCAGTCGGTGCTATACGGACATCTATCAAGTTTAAAAAAATGCATCAAGTCCCCGTACCCGCCGACCAACGCGTTTGTCGATCGAATCAACTACAGGTATTATGCGTAGGAGGTCAAAACGCCTTCAATTTTTTGAACGCAATACGGACATCCGTCGAGGCTGTATAGTTGTATCAAGGCGCCGTAGCAAACTCGTCCCATTGTTTATCGTTACATACGAATATAAGTTGAGAGAGACCAGTCATGATGCCTTCAATTTTATACATACATATTTTTGGGCAAAATGAGCTACGGTGTTTCTCCTTTTGCGACGTCGCAGACTTCCTTAGAAATTTTATTTTATTTTAGGCGGATATGTATGAAAGCCAACAAATGCATTTCAACGCATCGGCCTGTTCCCCACTCATGCAACTAATGCAACTTTTACTTTCAAAGTTTCGATCGCTTTCTAGGTATTATTACTTCAAAATGACTTCAATTTTAGGCATCTAAGTGATTTCTCTAATAGACCATGTTGACAAACAATGGAAATGCATTTTCGAACATGACTGATATGAGCCGCGCCCTAGCCGGTGGGTACTTCTAGTGATGGCTGGGATCCTTATATACCTAAGGGGGAATCCCCGAGGGATGGGCTCATTGGATGCCAAGGGGAGTAGCCCCTGGGGGTTGGACTTCTTGGATACCAGGTGGCACACCCCCCGGGGGGTCGGGCCTCTTGGATGCCAGGGGGGGCAGCCCCTTGGGATTGGGCTTCTTGTAGTCAGGTGGGGCAGCCCCCGGGAGGTTGGGCTCCTTGGATGCCAAGGAGGGCAGCAACTGGGGGTTCGGCTTCTTGGATGCCAGGTGGGACAGCCCCCAGGGGGTTGGGCTTCTTAGATACCAGGTGACACACCCCCGGGGGGTCGGGCTTCCTGGATGGGCGGCAGTACCTGGCGGTTGGGCCTCTTGGATGTAAGGTGGGGCAGTCCCCGAGGGGTTGGGCCTCTTGAATGCCAGGTGGCACAGCCCTTGGGGGATTGGTCTCCTTGGATGCCATGGGGAGAAGCCTCCGCGGGGTGGGGCTTCCTGGAATCTGGTGGGGGCAGCCCCGAGGGGTTGGGCTGCTTGGATGCCAGGTGGAACAGTCCCCGAGGGGTTGGGCTCCTTGGATGCCAGGTGGAACAGTCCTCGAGGGGTTGGGCTCCTTGGATGCCAAGGGGGGCAACCCCTCGGTGTTGGGCATCTTGGCTGTCAGGTGGGGTAGCCCCCGAGGGGCTGAGCTTCTTGGATGCTGGATGGGGCAGCTCCCGGGGGTTGGGTGCCTTGGATGCCAAGGGGTGCATTTCGCAAGGGGTTGGGTTTCTTGGATACCAGATGACGCACCCCTTGGGAGGTTGGGCTCCTTAGATGTCAGGTGGGGCAGCCCCCGAGGGGTTGGGCCTCTTGGATGCCAGGCGGAGCACCCCTTGGGGTTGGGTTTCTTAGATGTCAGCTGGAGCACCCCCGGAGGTATTGTTCTCTAGGAAAACACGTAAGACATTGCTGTAATTAGTGTAATTCGTACTCTGTCGCCTGGGTCTATGATTTGCCTTCCATTCGCCGGCTAGGCAATATGACTGTCGTGACGCACGAATAGTGGTATCAGAATTTCCCATTAAGATTACATAGTGGATTGAAGGCGCTCTTCTCTATCGTATCTGAGTGGCCCCGTACAACGATGGTGACCAGAGATGTTCAGAATTTTGCAGTCTTCAATCGAGCCAGTCAGTCACATGAGGTCATTTACATGCAGAGTAGGTATTTAAGGTCAATAATTAATTAGATTATAGCATCTCGACCCTCGAATACTGCTCTGAGTTGGTTGTAGGGCGTTGATGCAACTATTCGTGTCCCGCGGATGTGCGTAGCGCATTTTTAAAAATTGAAGGCACTTCCGTGTTTCTCATCTCATCAGGAATGCATGATAGTTGTCGTTAGTTGTAGCACTCGCATAACTTTTCGCATTCATCCGGCGATTAACTCTTCAGGTACTCGCACTTTTCGTGATTTACAATTTACAATCACAAATACGGACTCGTCAGGAAAAATGTATTTACTTCCAAAAACCTACGCAAATCTATTGCATAAATAATTAATCGACAGCCATCAGACTGTTCGTAGCTCTGCTTAATGATTTATTAAATAGTTAAAGAAATAATTAAAGTCAATTTTGTTTAAAATGTTCGGAGAAGGCCTCTAAGGAGCTCTTGCAAATCCTGGATTTTCTCGATTTCGCACATACCCACAAAAAAACCCGCTCACGCCTACGCTGCTAAGGAAGAACGCCGTATGAACATTCGAGAGTTGCAAAATTTTCCTTGATAAAGCATGTATTATTGACAACATTCGTGCATATTTTTCTTTGAACTTTTCAGATATTTTAGATTAAATTGCGTACCTACAAAATTGTCTGAAAATTTTGGAAAATAATATTCGCAATTTCCCCTTTAATTTCGGTTTTCATCGGAGGAAACTTGGCAACGTCTGATGGCTCATACGACGTTCTTCCTTAGCACGGCAGTATGGCTGTGGGACCCTCCCCGCATCATCGAGCAGGATTTTCGCCGGAGAGCGAAATGTATTTGTAGGTCTAATGATGAGAGAGCATTTAATCCGGTATGCGTTTTATATTTTAATTTTTTATTTTCACCCGTCGCCCAGCGTTCCCTGGAGGCTGGGAGTGGACGTTCGGACAAGTGTTGATACAGCAAACCAAAGCAATTGGGAATCGTTGCCGTCAAATATTGATACTCAACCGCGACGTTGTCGAGCCTTGAAATTCCGCGGATTTCAAACCCGATCAAAAGCGGAGAGCGGTCAGTTTCCGCCTCGCGACTTGGCAACGACGCTCGGCTGAGGGCTGACCAATTACCGTCATTCAGTGCGATTTAATTTTTAAACAAAGCTCCAACAAACAAATCTACGGCCCGCGAAATAATGGATGAGTTCATCTCGACGTTGACGTTTCGCCGGTGTTTATTCTATGGGATCCACTCGGAAGTTGGGAAATTAGGCGACCTTCCTTGATTCCCAGGTCCAGCCGTTGTTGATATTGCCGGATTCATGAGCCTCCATCGGGACCGGTATGAAATATCTGGATTTTTACTAAAAAATTGGCACGGGGACATGTCCACCGGTGGTTTGTGCGTTTACCTACACACCTCGCCCAGATCAAATCCGCTTAAACACTCGCCATCATTTTTAAAGCGCTACTCCGACGTGCTAAGAAAAAACGCCGTATAAGCATTTGAGTGTTGCCAAATTCACTCTGAAGAAAATTTATTCCTGAAGTTATGCACATTTTTCTTTGACATTTTGGGACGCCCGAGATCAAATTACGAACACAATTCTCTGAAAATTCAGAAAAAAATACTTACAAATTTTCCCGAAAATTTGTGATTTTTCGAGAGAAGTTTGGCAACGCCAAAAGCCTCATACGACGTTTTTCCTCAGCACAGCAGTACAGTGAAAACAACTCATCCGCCGTCCTCCTTCATTTTGCTATTTTATTCCCTCTTTGAGTATTTATTAACTGTCGAAAGTGAGTAGAACGGTGCTAGTGCTAGTGGAGCGGCTGCAAAATAATACAGCAGGATGATTATTGAAATTGTTAGACACAACGATAGACAAAGAAAATAAAGGGAAAATGGAGCGATCCTATTGGTGGGAGTGGATGGTTGTGATGAGTACCTAAAGGAGATAGGTATAGGTATGTATAAGTAATAGACTATCTAACGGAAAACGACAACCCCCTAGAGACCCTACCTATAGTTAGTTAATCATTTTCCTCCTTCTAGTTTTTAAAAATCACCCGTTTCAACGAAGGATCGCTCTAATACTCCTTTGTCGTCTTTGTCTGTAGTTTTTTTCTGTCGATTTTAATGACCGGCTCGCAGACCAGAAAAGATAAATACAAATTTACATATTATTTTATCCGCTGAAGCAGAATATCCTGAAAGGTCGAATTCAGAAACTTAGAGGACAAGGCGCATGGGAGCAGTTTTTAAAAAAATTAAGATATTAATGATTTCAAGTAAAACTAGTCTGAGTGGATATTCTGTGAAGAATTCGCTCCCGAATTCTAATTTTTAAGCATCGAACATGAATTTGAATGACATATATTTTCGTGATCTACGACCCGTGATCGGTGCTCTTCACAAGGTCTCGGGTCTGGGTCCGACATCATGGGAGAATGCAATAGTGTATTTTCTTCGGAAAATACACTAAAAGTCAGTATATACCTTCTTTACGCCATAAGGACCTATGTAGTTTCGAAACTTCAAACACGTATTTCTCGAGATAGCAAAAACTCTGCATTGATGCGCCTCGTCCTCCAAGCTCCTCAATCAAGATGCACAATAACGACCTCTCGAGCTTGGTTGCAGAACATTCAGGAGGCTGCACTGCACTGAGGATTGGCCCAACAAGGCCGAAACGCGTCTGCAGTTGCCTTTCTGAATGGACGTAACTAGTGTTGCTCCAAACAGCGTATCTCTTTAAGGGAAAATTGCGCTTGTGTGTGAGCCTTTTCCTTCTGTAATGAGATATCAGCTTTAAGCTGAACTTTTAACCCACGTTGGCTACAAAACTCCAACATTCCAAGATGCACAATGCTTTTGATACAAATATTTTAACTTTGGCGTGAGCTGTGAAGTATCACACGAGACTGAAGGCGTTTTTGACTGGTGACAGCAGTTTGTAGCAGCTCGCAGCGACGCGTGCCACGTGAGCGAATTGAAGAAACCTGTCTCTACCCGTCATTTCTTTGAAGGCTTCGGTCAGGATCTTCAAGACGACATTTCATGAATGTTCCATGATCGATTGAAAAATTTTATGAGTTAATATCAAGATAAGCACTGACATTCATCGTATTTTAACTCCGGCGTGTGTGGTGGTAAAGTATCACACAAAACTGAGGGCGTTTTCGACTGGTGACAAAATCTCATGGTCCGTTCCTCCGGCTCACAGTGCGGCATCCTTATGGACGATACTGACAAAAATCGGTAAAAGATACCTAACTTTAAATAATGAAGATAGTATAGCACCGACGTAGGAAAACCCTTTAGCACTATCAAAGTAAAAAAATATGTTATACCTACCTCGGGGTTTTTTTGCGCATTTTTCGAGAAAAGTTCATTTGAGGTCGGCAACCTCGAATATTAGTCCTATGTTAACAATGTAGAAGCAACGTGAAACACCCAAACTTCAAATACTCCATAGTCGCAAAAAGCCGCAAGATCTTTTTGGTGGAATTGAAGTTGGATACCTGAGGATTAAGAAAATGTCAACCACCCAGAGCATTTTGCGTTTCAAGCGAAAAATCTTCATTTGAAGTTGACGTCTTTTTCCCGTGTATATCTTACGGACCAATGATTCTCGACCCATCTCTCGCCCACAAGCTACCCAAATTTGAAGTAATTTCGAGCGAAAAATTTGGAAATGAACCATCATTGTGAGTCAGTAATATCTTTAAGATGTTGAACTCCAAAAAAAATATTCAGATGTCGAGTTGTGAATTTTTGATTTTTGTCAACAGGGGGCCGCACCGTGCAGCCGTTGAAAATGTCCATCATGATGGCCTATAGTTTTTCAGACTTCCGCCTTTTTCGCGTGACGAATTCTAAAGATTATTGATTATCTTGACTTCCGAAAAAGACGAAAGTCCGAATATCGTCCCTGAGCAATGACAGTCATTATGGACATTGGAAGCCGGAACTCATGAATTTTTGGATTTTGGCCCCTTTAAAAAAACGATTCGTATATATTTGACAAACATTTTAATTTATATTCATGTGTCTTCCTCCATCAAGTCACTGTGCCATAAGCATGATTCGAAGCAGGTCTTGTGGCGTTACATCGCATTCGCAAGTTCATTATTAAAAAATGACCACCGAATGAATCGACGACATTAGTTAGGTTTCAAGATTTTCAGATTTAATCGTAGTGGGATTCATAAGAATTTGATAAGGATTTTCCTGATGCGCAACATTATATGAAGCAAGGCACGTTGTGAATATCTTCATCCTCGCACATGGAGAATTTGCCCTACCTTCCCCCGCTCAATGAATTGAGGAGGTTAAAAGAGCACAGTGTGTGTACGTGGAATCATACAAATACCGTACTGAATAGAATTATACATATTTATTTATTTTTTAAATTTAGTGTCACAATTTTGGAAGTTTAAAACGACATGCATGGTTCAGAGAAAAACACGAGGAGTCTTTAAGAGAGTAAATGAATTACGAAAAATTTTAGGCGCCCCTGCGAATAGCGCCCCGCGCGGGTGGGTATTTTATGTGCCCCTCATGAAGGGCGTGGTGTGCTTTGCGATGAATCGATTGATGCGCCATTCAAACACATGAAAAAAGATCGATTATCAGGGCGTTCGCAACGAATACCATAATAATCAATTCTTTACCATAGCTTTAAATGGTATAATCTCGATAGTCGATTATCACGTCTCGCCACGGGCCTCTCTCAAGCAGCTGAAACCAAATGTATGGTTTTATGAGGAAGGTGAAAAAGTGAATGAGACACATATTTGAATCAAAGAGACAATGCCACACATTTTTGGTCATGTCAAAATTGTCTTCCATAATGCTGAATTTCCTAGATAACGAAATAAGATCGCTGAACGGCGAAAATAATAGTTCTGTTCACAGGGCTCCTGCACTTCCTTTGTTACAGCTACAGAAGTTTTCGATATGAGTATAGAATACTCTGTGCTCACGACCAAAGCTCTGTTCTCCCAGCAGAAAAGTTCTGTAAGTTTAACAAAGAAAGTGCAGGAGCCCTGTGAACAGAAGGTTCTGTTATAAGCAGCGAATATTTTTTTAGGAAACCCACGATCAGGCAAACTGAACGATTTGGTAACACTGCGAGTTTGTATGCGGATCTCCTGATGTGTTTATCATGCAGTAACATCCCGTTGTAATCGAGAAAATTCGGGTCATAAAATCGAAGTAACATGATTGATTCTCTGCGGCCTCCGGGGTAAATCAGAGCGCTGGACACGGGAGCGTTGCAGATTTTTGCGAAAAAGTCTGCCTTTTCTGCCAGGGTCTTCGTGGAAATGTTCCGAAAATTTCAGAGGCATCGACAACGACGGGCGTGATGGCTGCCTCCGCAATGACATTTTGTTGAATTAGCTTTCCATTTGGAATACCTGTTGTGCAAACACAGCTTTGTTCGACTATGTAGCTGATACTGAAAAGTGTTTCCTAATTCTCCTTCATCAGGGCGCACCCTTTTTGATCCCGTGATTTCTATGATGTACGGGGTCGTGAATGCACTATATACAGAGGCCTAATGCGTTTTGCCTCTCCCACGTGTAACATTTTGAAGTAACTTGGTTCCTCTATTTCCAAAGCTCAACATTCATCGGCTTTGGCATACGACGTATGTCTGATAGTCAATCAGGATTATTGAAAATTAAGGTTTCGAGATTTTTAAACGAAGGGAGAGTACTGTAACACAGACAGTCCAGTGGCGTGGCGTGCTTTGCGGTATATCAATTGATCTGTCTTTCAAACCTATGGAAATGGATCGATATGAATAGGATTTTTGCAACGAACACCTTAATAATCGATTCTTTACCACCGCTTTAAATGGGGGAATATCGAAAATCGATCATTTACGCCTCGCCACTGATAGGCACTACTCTCCGACGACCTCAAAAATGAAGTTTTGAAATAAGAAAAAAATAGGTCTAGGTAAAGGTGTCTAATTGAAAATTTGGATCGGACAAGTTGTATCAGAGGAAATTTGGTAGCTTCTAATGAAGTTGGGCTGATATTTGTTCATTAGATTCAATTTTAAAGGAATATAAACTGAACAGTAAACGCGTGGAAAGTTTGTAAGTATTGATTTTCTTTTAAAAGGAGGGGCGCCGATAAGAGCCACTTTTGGGCTCATCCTAGCTGAATTTCCTCGACTTAACGATATTAAGGTCTATATTTAACAGAATGCATCATGATTCGGTCACGTCCGATTTCTTTTCGGGTCTAATACTGGCCTAAACATGTGTTTGTGGCCAAAATGAGGACTTTTCGTCTCTTAGTTGCAAACCCGCAAAACCCAAATCTTTCGCCAGAAGTGGCCTTCAGATCCAATACCCAAATCTAGGCCAGTATTAGGCCCGAACAGAGACCAAAAATGGTCAAATTATGATGAGGCCAAATCTAGACCTTCCAATACCCGAAAAATCGTCAAGTTGAGGAAATTTAGGGTGGGCCTAAAAACGTCCCTTATCGATGCCTCTTCTTTAGCATGAGCCGTCTGCTTTTCCTAGAAAGTTACGTGTGAATCCGAGAGTTGCCAAATTTTCCCGGAAATAATATGAATTTTCGAGGAAAGTTAGGCATATTTTTTCTTGAAATTTTCAGATCACTAAAATTGAATTGTGAACAAAATTGTTTGACAAATTTGAAGGAAAATATTCACAATTTTCTTAGTTGATTCGTTTTTTAATTGAAAGAAATATGGCAACATCTTCAGGCTCATACGGTTTTTTCCTATAGCACGGCAGTGTACCCTCCCTTAAAATGCCCGCCTCCTCAAAGAAAAAAAAAACAAACAAAAAAAAAACGCACGCTATCCGACCAATTCCAATTCCGGGAAACTTCGTCGGTGACGTCAGAAAAAGCACGGCGCCTCGTCAATTTGAGCAGAGTTCCCACATATACGTTCCTACTACTTTAAAAACGCGGGCAACGGAAAAATACAAAAAAAAAATCGGTGGTTGTATTTCCCTGGTGCGTGAAAAAAGCGGCGATCACGCTCTCGTGGGGAAAGCGGCCAGGGAAAAACGAAATCCGGCCGCGCAAAACGCAGCCAGGCGCTATTTATTCTCCAACAGCGGGTATTTTTACACTCGGGTCGGCGCTCGTGAGGGGGGCGGGGGG